>CM028694.1:26154851-26659851 GCA_016771965.1 Brassica carinata | reverse complement strand
AAGCATCCTCTCCAAGCGACCATTGGCGAAACCGGAACCTTCACAGCCAGTTCCAAGTCCACGTGAACCACGTTCCAACGACTCAATCATCTTCCAGAAGTTCAAATCTCGCCGTCCTCAAATGCTACTAAAGCTTCCAGATTACTTCTAGAAAGACAAGCCCCGCTCAGACTCAGCATTGGTCTCCAGCCTAAGAGAAAACTCCAAAACGAGAAACCACTAATGCAAGGTCCTGCCTAGGGGAAGCCTTCTGAGAATGAGAAACTCCGGTTGACTTGAGTGCACTGGTTATTCCCCGAATTTGATGACAAAATCGAGAAATAAGGGGCAAACTGTTGGGGAAAAATACTCAGGTATCACTTTCCCTTGAGGGATTTTTATTTTGTTTGTGTTGCGGCTGCTATGAGGCCATGATGTATTTTTTCGGGACTGGCCGTTGGTGGCTTTGAATCCCTGCCCTTTTTAGGGCGTTTGTTGAACTCGCGGCTCAATCTATAATATTTCGGGTTTTATGACGTTTTAAATGAACTTCTGTTTATCGAAGTTAGAGGGACAGGGTGTGAGTTGTCGTCTCATTCCTGCCTCTCAGATGATCACCGTATCCATCGATCGTACAAAGCGAGATTTTTCGCGGCTTAATGATTTACGCGAAGGTTCGTGAAACGAATAGACTTAAGTGAAGAGACAAGTTTTGGGATCTCGTATCGGATACTGATACTATGCCTATGAGATGTCAAGATCCAGCATGGCAGGGTTTAGGGCAAGACATAGGTTTACTCTCGGACTGAGGCTTTGCGATGACAAGTCGGCTTTTGTTTTTCCTGTTTGCGATTTTAACCTGACTCGTACCGTTTTAAATCCCCGAATTCTTATCGGCTTATATGATTTGTTTAGGTGCGAATCGAGCTACTTCCGTTTGGAAGAGCTAACCAAAATTTTGGACTTCTTGTATAGCGCACTATGTTATCCTTGTCGGATGTAAGAGAGCCTACCTTAGAGGGTGGCTTATTGTCTCTTTAGGACGTTAGAGTTTGTTTGTTGTGTTCAGCAACAACGAAATGATACCGTTTTGAGGTGCGTTTGTATGTTTTGAGTTCTAGAGACGAAGATTTCGCTCGGAACGCTTTTATGAAAAGAATGTTCTGCCGCTAATGACATCTCGCAGTGCTGAAGGTCGATTTTTCCTTGTGCCGCATTTCGTGGTTGAAATGCTTGCGGGCTTGGGGATGTTTTTCGAATGTTCGCAGCTAGAAAATGTTGTTTCCGTTTATGCAGCGGGACCAAGGGGTCGCCAGAATTTGACCCAGGGAGAAACGCCTACATTCACTTTGCTTCGCGGAAGTTTTGGCCTTCCGATTTGTTTTTCGATGTGATAATCGCTTAGTGGATACTAGATCCGTTGTCGTTGACATTTAGTAGTTGGCGAAATGCGTTGTCTATAAAGAGTTTTGAAAGTTTCAGAATTTTCGAAATTCGTGGGAGTATACGAGTATACGCACCCCACTCCCCCCATTTAAATCGGGGATAGCTGAGCTCGCCGTTAGCGAAGTTGCCTACGCATCTTTCGGGATCAAGCCATCTCGTAGTTCTTTGTATCACGCCATTGTTAGTGATAGTATTTTTAAGATGCATCGCTGCTCCAAGTTCTGGGATTTTACGCCTTGCATGTTCGCGATTTGGTACGAACCTGGTGGGACCACTTTATGACTTTGTATGGTCCTTCCCAATTTGCTCCCAGCCTCTGCGCTTCGCTCTCGCAGTGTTTTGGAAGACTTTGCGTAAAGACTAAATCGCCTTCTCTGAACCTGCAATATGCACGCTTGAGTTGTAGTAATTCGCGGCAGCGCAGCTGGTAATTTTGATTCAATGAGCCTGGTCGCGGCGCTCATTGATAAGATCGAGATTGTCCAGCATCATAAGCGTCGTTTAAATCTTCTCGTTCGGGAGGAATCTTCTCCGCATCTCGGTAACTCTACTCCGGGGATCATGCATCCCGCTCAGAAACGAGGGCGGGCTTAATAGGGTTTCACTCGTAGCCTGTCTCGGGTTGTAATGATGCACCAAAGGACTCCTTGAGCTCCTCTACCCATCGCCCTTTTGGCGTCTGGCTTTTAGTCCGTCAGGGCGGTCTTGTTGATGGTTTCTGCCTGGCCATTGCACTCGCGGATATCCGGGAGTCGACTTAGTAAGTCGTATCTTCCACTTCTCGCAGAATGCCTCGAACGGGGTAGAGATGAACTGAGACCCGTTGTCTGTCACAATTTCCTAAGGGACCCCGTGTCTGGTGATTATGTTCTTCCATACGAAGTTCTTGACTTGTACGTCTTTGATACTTGCGTAGGAATCTGCCTCTACCCACTTTGAGAAGAAATCCGTGAGGACCAGGAGAAAACGTTTCTGCTTCGAGTTATGCAATGGCCCGACGATGTCCATGGACCATCGCATAAAGGGATCTGAGGATGAGATGGGCGAGAGGACTTCTGCGGGCTGACGGATCGTCGGTGCGTGCCTTTGGCATTTTTCGCACTTTCGAGCGAACTTCTTGCAGTCTTTGATCATAGTTGGCCAGTAATAACCGTGGCGTTTTATTTTGACAGCGAGAGATCTTCCGCCGGAATGGTTTCCGCAAGACCCGGAATGGACCTCCTCCATTACTCTTCTCGCTTTTTCGCCTTCGGCGCAGGTCATGAGTGGGCCGGAGAATCTCCATTTGTAGATTTCTCCTTCTACCGCTACGCATCCGCTGCCTGGGTCTTGATTTTATGGCTGCCCACTTTTCGGGAAGCGCCTCGCCGATTATGTATGCTCAGATTGGTTCCAGCCAAGGGCTGTCGCAACCGTATTCCGACTGATCCACGTTTTCTTCCGGTGGGTTGCCCATTTCTTCCGCGTTTTTGATTTGTGCTCGAATAAGATTGGCGATCACTGGTGGTCCGATGCTTGGATGTTCAATGAATTCGACGGGAATTACCCGACTTAGTCCAGGATCTGAACTTGACGCGAGCACGGCCAAGGCATCCGCCTGAGTGTTTTCTGAGCGAGGAATCCTTGTGAGGGAAAAGTGGTCGAAGTTTCGGGATAGATCTTGGACGAGTTTAAGATATGCGTCCATTCTTTCGTCCCTTGTTTCGTATTCCCCGCTGTACTGATTTATGACTAACCGAGAGTCACAGAAGTGTGAATATTGCGGATTTTCAGCCCTTGGGCTAGTCGTAAGCCTGCAACGAGTGCCTCATATTCGGCCTCGTTGTTTGACGCTTGGAACTCCAATCGGAACGACTGTTCCAAGATTTCGCCAGTCGGAGATGTGAGCCGGATTCCGATCCTGGACCCTTGTTTTGACGATGATCCGTCGACTTGAAGGATCCAAGTTGAGTTTGGTTCCACGTTTGTCATATCTCCCATGGGCAATTCCACCAAGAAGTCTGCCAATACCTTAGACTTTGCGCAGGTTCTTGGGCGGTACTCTACGTCGTACTCGCTTAGTTTGATTGCCCATTTTGCGAGTCTTCCTGACTGACTCGGACTGTGCAAAATCGTTCGCAAGGGGAAGGTGGTGAGGATCACAATGGTATGCGACTGAAAATACGGCGGGAGTTTTCTTGCTGACGTTACGACTGCGAACGCCAGCTTTTCCATCAGGGGATACCGGGTCTCGGCGTCCAGCAACGTTTTGCTTATGTAGAAGATTGGTTTCTGCTCACCGCATTCTTCTCTAATCAAAACGCCGCTTACCGCTGTTATGGATACTGCGATGTACAGGAACAAGGGTTCTCCCTCCACCGGTTTTATGAGGACGGAGGAGTGGCCAGGTAATGCTTTAGCTGTTGGAAAGCTTTTGCACTCCTCTGTCCACTCAATTTTGTTTCCTTTTAAGGTGTCAGAAAGGAAGGCATTTGTCCGCTGAGCTGCGAGATTAAACGGTTTAAGGCGGTGACTCTTCCTGTCAGCCTTTGACTTCCTTTTGTTTTGGGCCAGACCATTTCTATTAACGATTTTTCTGTTTGGGGTTAGCCTCGATTCCACGACACGTGACTAGGTAGCCGAAATTCTCCGATGCTACGGCGACCTACATTTAGCCAGGTTCAATTTCATGTTGTGTAAATTAAACCTTATGTAAACACTCTTCCAGATGGGAACGGGTCGTGTTCGGCCTGTGGATTTCACGAGCATGTCATCGATGTATACCTCCATAGTTTTTCCGAAGCTCTTCGAAAACATTCGCTGACAAGTCGCTGGTAAGTAGCCTGCGCTTTTGAGGTCAAGGGGATCACTTTTGCAATACGTCCAGCGGTCAGTGATGAATGCGGTCTTCACATCGTCTGGTTCATCATAATTTGATTGTACCGGAGAAGGCGTCCATAAATGATAAAGTTTGTTTCTGCGGTTGCTTCGACAAGTCGGTCGATATGCGGAGCCGAAAGCAATCTTCGGACAAGCCTTGTTGAGATCGGTGAAGTCGACGCAGACTCGCTTTTGCTTTTTTCTTTTGACCACGACTGGTTAGCGAGCCAGTCCGGTACCTGACTTCCATTATTGACCCTACTTTAAGGAGTTTTCCAACTTTCTCGCATCAAGGTGGCACGCTCTGGTCCTAGTTTCCGCCTTTTTGCTTGGCGGGTTTGTAGGTTGGGTCAATGTTGAGTTCATGGCAAGTTATGCGATGTCGATCCCTGGCATGTCCTCCGCCGCCCGCTCGTGCTGAGGTTCTTTTGAGACAGGCTATGAGCTCTGTTCTCAAAGGTTCGCGGAGGTTGGCTCCGATCTCAACGCATTGTTTCGGGAACGATTCGTCTATGCAGACAGAGACCATTGGTTCCCAAGTTGGTTTGCGCTTCCCCTCTAGGTTTTCGATCTCCTCGAGATTGCCGTAAGACGCTCGAGTCTCTCGCCTGGGCATTCTCATCGGAGTAGTCTTTACCTTCTTGGTTCGAGGCTTCGACTGCTGAGTTTTTCTTTTCAGCTCGGCAGCTAAGCATACTTGCGCCCATCCCGCGATTTCCTTGTATAGTTTCGATTCGAGGGGTTGGAAACTTTAGACACGATGGAAAGTCGACGGGATCGCTCGCATGGAATTCAGCCACGGAGTACCGATGATTGCGTTATACGATGTTGGATGGTCGATGACTAAGATTTCCGTGGATTTTACGACACTCCCGCTTTAACCAAGAGGCTGATCGAGCCGAGTCATAGTAGCATCTCGAGAGTCGAATATTGGATTAGGTTCTTCGTGGACGGGCGATAGGTCGACTCCATTCTCTGGGTTTTTGTATATAATGTTGGCGAGCATCCGTGTCGACTAACACTCTTGCTACGCCGATGTCCTGATCGTTAGTTCGATTTCAAGGAGATCGTTGTAGGTTTGGCCTGGTCGCCGCTGCCTGATCCTTGAAAGAAACAACATCGCTGGCTACCGGAGTGGACATCCTGTATCTTTATTGCTTAGTGACTTTCGAGTTAGAGAATTCGCCCCACCTCCTTCTAGCCAAACTGTGGAACCGAATTCACACCGCCGATTTTGATGAACGACATATGGAGGAAAACCGAGTTAATCCTATCTTCTTTGAAGGTCGAATTCTCTGCGTAATCACTTTTGAATTGATAAAAGATAGATAACAAGATAAAAGATGAATGATCGCCGTGAGGCATTTTATTAAAAGTAAGAGTACAAGATTTCTCCGAGAGGAGTAGAAATATGCTTACTTATCAAACAGCGTAACAAGAGGCGGCCAAGACATCTAAGCCTTGCTGTACTAGTCTAACCACCTAAGTCCTAAGTTCTCTAAGCTAGCAGGAGTTCTCTAAGTCTAAAATCTCGGATACTCTTCTCTTCTCCCCAGCCCTCCTTATATAGTCACTTTAGGTCGGGGGTCTGCTTAACCTTTCGCCTTTGGGCCCGAGTTTATCTCTTTTGGAAATATTTCATTTTCTCGCCGATTCGTTGCTATCCTCGAACATTGACATTTATCTGCGGAAACTTAACATTTATCCTACTGTAATAAGTTAGGATAAACCATAGCTCTTACTGGGCTTGGGTCTCCAAAATCGTAAGTGAGCCCGTGTACAAGTTTCAAGCCCTCGGACGCTCATAATGATTAAAGATTATCTTTTCCGCAAAATAAATCGTGATAGCCTAAAGAATCGATGTTGAGTTGATCGTCCTTGTTTTACGATACACTTGCGGAAGAACTAACCTTCTAGCTCTAGTTGTAACGCCGAGGATAACTCAATCAAGTTGAACCGAGGAACGTTAGCCCGTAACTAAGGTGCTATGACTTCCGAAAAGCAAGGTGCGATCTAAATCGGACGGGCTGGGAACATACCGATGTACTGGCTGGGGCCAGCATCGACGAGCTGGCGCCGGCGCTCGATCGAAGCTGGCGCTCGCCTGGGGCCAGCACGACGCTAGCTCGGGCGCTGGACGAAGCTGGCGCCTCGCACCCGGGCCAGCATCGGCGAGCTGGCACCAGGCGCCCGGGCCAGCACGGCATGCCGGCGCCAGCGCTCGGGCCAGCATCGGCATGCCGGCGCCGGGCGAGTGCCAGCGCGCTGACGCAGCCGGCGCTCGTGCCAGCATCGGGCGAAGCCGGCGCTCGTGCCAGCATCGAAGCGAAGCGGCACTGGCGCTCGTGCCAGCATCGGTGAGCCGGGCGCTGGTGCCAGCACAGCGAAGCCGGCGCCGGCGCCGGTGCCAGCACGGGCGAAGCCGGCGCTCGTGCCAGCATCGAAGCGAAGCGGCACTGGCGCTCGTGCCAGCACGGTGAGCCGGGCGCTGGTGCCAGCACAGCGAAGCCGGCGCCGCTCGGTGCCAGCACGGCGAGCCAGCTCGTGCCAGCACGGCGAAAGCAGCGCCGACCTTGGTCATGCCTGTTCTTTTCCGATTCAACCTTTGTTGATCTTTTTTGCGGAAAGTTCGCAGACAGGAAATGATCTTAGCCGTTGATTTTGAGATAACCGTTTTCGACCCCAACAAAGGTAAAGTTTACACTTTCATTTATGCAAAAAATGAGGTTAGTAGAGGGATTAGTCAGAAAAGATTTGTTAAGTTGCTGGCTAGATTTTTTTTGGTTGCTAAGCTAGGATATGGTATAAAGTACTTCTGAAGTTAGGATTCATTTGATATGGCTTGCAACATTGTAGAGGTGATGATTTTAAGTTTTAATTTTGTGAGACTACCTGCTGTTTTCAAACTTCTTTCAGAGAGACTACTCTTGTTTTGCTTGAGGACAAGTAAAAGGTAAGTCTAAGGGAGTTGATATATCATGGGTTTTACCCATTATTAGCCATGGTATATAAGTGGTTTAGGATATAAAAGTTCTGTTTTGGAGTATATTTAGCATATTTACAGGTTCATGAGTGTTTTGGAAGAAAGTGGTGATTTTGGTGTATTTTGGAGCTAAAAGGAGAAGTTACCCGAGCTGACCATCGAACCAGACCAGAGGTTGACATTCAGAGTCAATAATCGATCGATGCACACTCCGTGCCATCGATCGGCAGCGAAGCGCGTAAGGCTGATGTTAGGAGTTTTCAAGGCTCCGAAGACAAATGTTGTAGTATGAGTGAATGTCGAACCAGTTCTGAGGGATTCAAAGCACCAAGAATACAAGTACCTACTTAATCTAAGTGCAACCGATAATTTGATGGTTTTAAACTACTACTAATGAGAGAATGCAATAACAGAAAAACAATAAAAGAAGAGACTTTCTTTGGCTATGATAAAAGAGAACTCATGGGTATAGGAATTAGATCTTGGGTGATCAATTTTCGAACTAGGGATGGCACATGATCAATCAAACTATCAACCTTAAGCTTAGACACAAACTTAAACAAACTCTATGTCTAGATGAATGTTCATTTGCTAACACATTTCAAACATCAAATGTCTTTGGTTGAATAATATCAAAGCAATCATTACTAGCAAGTCTATTGGCTATCTTAACACCTTTAACAACAAATGTCTTTGGTAAAGTACGTTAAGAGCTTAGGAGAGTTATCTCAGGCATTTCATTGAACACCTTGCGCGTGGGAAATTCCTAAAGATCAACTTTTGAGTGGCCAACTCAGAAGATGCATTATGAATACTCTACTAGCAAGGAATAAGATTGATCTACACTAAAACATCCTAGATCTAGCCTAATCACCCTTAATCTCCTAACCCATGAATTCAAAGGAGGATTACTCACTAATCTCCATGATTCCTCTTAAACCCATATTGGATTTCAGATTAATCATGTAGAGAGATACAAAAAATAGATTAAAAATCAATAGAACAACAAGAACAAATGATCAAATGATTTCAATAGATGAACTTTCCAAGAGATTTCTGGTGGTTTTTTTAAAACAAAAGATAATCTAGCCTGATGGCTTACAAAAAGTACTTAAAGATAGGTTTAGGAAGTGTAAAAAATGTGCAAACAAATTGCAAAAAAGTCCTTGATTAATCATAATTCGACCAGCCAGAAGACGCTGAGTTTACCTCTCCTACTGCCCTCAAGACGCCGCCTAGGGTAGAGCGACCTCAGTGTCTCGCTCTGGGGTCTTCTCCGTGCGATAAGTCGGTAAAAAGGGCGAGCGACCTGGGGGTATCGCTCTGGGGGTCGCTCTGGGGGTCGCTCTGGGCCTGGAGCGACTTGGTGGTGTCGCTCCCAGATCTCTACTCGTCCATTGATCACCTTCATCTCCTCTTTTGAGCCTCAATTGCACCCAAACATCTCCAAGAACTCCATGTGGTACTCCAATACCTAATAAAGACTTATGTATGCAAAATGCAACCTAGGCATGGCTAAATCCTAGTTTATATGATCAAAATGCACACAGATGAATGGTTAAAATAATTGAAATATGGAAGATATCAACTTCCCCAAACTTGTTCTTTTACTTGTCCTGAAGTGAACTTTCTAGAACTCATAGGGAGAGAGGTTTGAAGGTGGGAGCTCATAGCCAAAAATAACACACAGTGCACTTAATTCAACATCTAAGTTCAACATGAGCACGCTCTCTTTTATTGTACTCTAGCTTCTCTAGGCCTATCTTAACTCTTTTTGTCCCTACACTCATCATTTTTGCATTCACACATCCAAATCAGCCAACTCTCAAATTCATTAAGCATAATATCAAGTGAGTTCTTGCAAATGGTCAATCGGTCCAAATCATTTGGGTAAGGGAAGGCTTTTTATTCAAGTGAGTCAAGAGGTTCAAGATATATGATTTTCAGGGTGGTAAACTCTCAAGACAAGTAGCCTTGACATCGCACATAATATATCTAAGAAAGGGATCAACTCATGCATACAATGCTCAGTCTCCATTGTTCTACCCTTTTCCCAAAACATAAATGCTACACAATTATCTCTTAATACAAAACCCAACTCACATCTCTCACCAAAAGATCTCAAGAGCATTTCTCAGCATAAAACTCTTTATTCTACTAGGGATTTCCCAAACTTTTTGAACACCTCATAGCTTAAATTAATTTTACTAGCCCCGTTTCTTTATTTTCTTTCAAGTTTTCACTTTTCTTTTTTTTCAATTTGGGGGCCAAGACTTTTCAAAAACATGAGCTAGAGGATTTCTCTACTTATTCCATAAAGATTATTCAATCAAGCACAAAGAGTTTATTCTTTTTCCTTCAACCCTAAATTTTTTATACTCCCAAATCAAACTTTACGACACTCACCCCCATCTTATGGCTAGACAATAGTGTGTCTAATCTAGCAAAAATGAAGACCAAGCATTGTCGTTCCCAATACTCTCAACATTATGCGCATGTAAGACTTTCCGAAAAAGGCCTCACTCGTCAATCAATGAAAGCTTAAAAGGGAGGAAAGGGTTTTGGGAGTGGTCTACCACTAGAGGTTGTCAAAGAGATTGGCATAAAAGATGTGAAAACTCCAGTGTGTATAGCCATAATTCAGTACACAAGACCATGAGCAAGATGCATTAAGTTCATTCAGTTCAAATAAGACTGTAGTTGGCTTCAATGACTGAGTTCCAGCAAATAATGAGTTTCAGGAAGAGTTTTCAAGGGTCGAAGCATACAAGTCTTTTTGAGAGGTGCGTAAACTACTCAAGTGCAAGGTGGTTCTCTTTACAAGGCATTTTTAAATCATTGCTCCCAATGCAAGTGAATGCAACCTATATGCTCTAGACTCTCCTAGCAATGCAATTGATGCAAACTAAATGATTCTTTTGTATTTTTCGAATTTTTCATTTTTTTATGTACAATGCAAGACTCAATGCAAAAACATCAAAGCAAACATGATCAAATACTTGGTACCTCCCCCAAACTTAATTCACACAGTCTCTGTGTTGTTAAGTTGAGAGAGATACCCAAAAGAAATCTAAAATGCAAATATAAAATGGTATATACAAGGGTAAGTGATGGGAGTACCTCCTATGGGAATCGCGTGAAGGCAGACGTCCCGTCCTCGTCGTCGTGGGGTGGGAAGGAGGTGTAGTAGCCACCTGGTGCTGAGTAGTAGTCTGCATACTGTGGCTGGCTCTCAACTTCCTCAATCCCAATTTCTTCATCAGTGGAGGCGAGGGAGGGTGATTTGTTTCCTGAGGTGGACGGTTGGATGGGTGGGTTCCTGTTCCTGCGCTGGAGCTGTCTAGCAGTGAGAGGGAAACCAAAGTCTGCAGGCTGGGGTCGAGGCTGTGTAGCTGAAACATCCGGGAAGTCGAAGTCTGCTGAGCTACAACCAGCTATTCAACCCCTGGTCAAGACATCAGCCACTTTCTTCATGAACTTGGCTGAAGTCTTAGCCTGCTTTTTCACCGTCTTGATGAGCGCCTTGCACTTTTCCTTGAGCTTCTCTATCGTCCTGTCTTGAGCCTTGTGCCATCTCTGAAGCCTATCGATATGATCATGGGCGTCACAAAGGGCACCAGGAGGTAAGACTCCGTCGTGTGGCTTGAAGTAGTAGCGCAGAGGCCCATAGACAGGTTCATCTGAAGCTGCTGCTGACGATGTCCCCGATGCATCATGTCTGGTTGCAGCACTTCTTCTCTTTGGTGCAGTCATCGGTTCGAGAGAACCGTGGTCACGAAAGAAGTCTTCGTGAGAAATATTGAAGCTGATAGCTCCAGGCCTCTCTAAGCTGGTCAAGGTCCTGTTCGGAAGGAGTACCTCAGCTGGCTGTCCATGCAGGTAGTAGTGGTAGACATAGCTCCTTTCGTGCTTCCCGCTGAAGTATGTAGCGATCCTCAGGTAGGTGGCATCAATGAAACTAGGACCAGCTGAATATTTTCCCAAGCTGACTCCCAAAAACTCAAGAAGTGGTGTGATCATACCACAATCCCAAGCTTCGGTTCAGGATCTTTGGTATACCAGTCCCAATATCTGTAATGCTCGAGACGACTCATGAAGAAACTGACCATCCCAAAGTTAGCGTAGATGTCATGGCTCGGAAGAGGCAAGGTTCCAGGAGTGGCATAAGGTGATATAGCTGGGCAGAGAAGGCGAAGATCCTCCTCGGTGCAACTGCCATGTTGCTTTCGCGGGTAGAATGCATGGACGAGCATCCTATGAAGATAGCGCACAGACGGATGTTTGATATGTTAGTTCTTGTCACTCCCGGTGCAGTGTTTGTTTCCAGTAGTCAGCTTCCATAGCTCCTTCGGAAGATCCTCACATTTGGGAAGAAAAGAGTCCTCCAAATCTTAAAATCCCATGACTCTCCCAATGTCTTTGAAGCTTATGTTGTAGACTCTCCCATGGACGCTGAACTTGATTTTTCCCCATCCATGCCTCACATGCAGTGTATCATGGTAAGTGACCTCAAGTGAAGATAGGAACTGACAAGAGGCATCCTTGTAAGTAGGGTAAGCCATGGTAAGGAGCTTTGGCAACTTCAAATGTCCCAGCATTGCCTCAATGTCAGATTCCAGGCCCAACTCCTTCAGCAAATCGAGGTCAGCAAACCACGTTGGAGTCCAAGCGACTCCCTTCAGCAAGTGATCATACAGCTCCTCGACAGATGGTGTCTTCTCTCTGTCTCTATCAACAGCAACCTCCTTCCCTTTGGACATCTTGGCTTTCTTTTGAGGAACTTGCTCATCTTCACTTTCAGCATCACTCTCCTCATTGGTGGGAACTGCTACACTTTTCCCTGCTCTCTTCTCTTGCTCTTTTGATTTCTTAGCAGCCAAAGCTTGCTGTCTAGAAGTTCTCTCTGTCCCTGAGCCAGTAGGTGCAGAAGCTAAAGCCTTCTCAACCTTTTGCTTCTTGGCATCCAGCTTTCCCTTGGTTGTCCTAACCATTTGTACCTGAAAAATTCAAAACTTGGAAAGGGGATAAGTTGAATGAAGTAAAGAAGACACAGAGTTTGCAAATGGAGATTTAAAAAGTGAACTCAAGTTAACTCAATGCAACCTTCTCTACACATTTAGCACTAAGAAGCTGAACCAAAAGCAAAGAATCACACTTCTCAAACTTTTCAAGATATGAAAATTACAAGCTAGGTAAAATTCAATGATCAACAAGGTTCTAGCATGAGAAAGTTCTTTGATCAAGCTTCTAAACACCTTAACAAGCTACAATCAACCACAAACAAACTCAATTAAGTTCAAATTCGAGAACCCCCAAATCCATGAACCTTAATTTTGTCAAAGTTCAAATTATTCTCAAATCCACCAATAATTCATCAACCCAACATGATAGATAAGCTTTCCCTAGTCTATTTCACCATAATCAAGCAAGAAAGGACCAAAATTTGATTTTGAAATTCTAGGGTTCATGGACCTACGAAATTGAATTCAAAAACTCAATACCTTGCTTTGAATGAAAGAAAATGGTGAATGGGTGAGGAGAAATAGACTACAGGGGCGAAAGCTTGGATTTGGAAACAAGAACTAGGTGATTTGGTTGAGAATTGAGGAAGTTATGGGGTTTCTAGGGTGAGTGAGTTTGAGAGAGTGTGAGTCAAAGTGGGGAAGGTGAGAGGTGGGAGTGGTGAAAGTCGATGGATAGAGGAGGGTTTAAGGTGTCGACCGGTTCGGGTTGGGGGATTTGGGACCGGTTCAATTAAATTGAACCGGAATTGAGTGGAGAAAATTTACCTGGACCGGCTCGGGAGCGACCTCGATACCTCGCTGCCGGACGTCCCTCCTTAGTCATTTTTGGCTCTCCAAGTGACAGAAAGCCGAGCGACCTAGGTGGGTCGCTCTATGACCTCGCTCTGGATCCGGAGCGACGTGGTGCTGTCTCTGTGAGGAGGTCGCTCTGAAGCACGGAGCGACGTCACCTACTCGCTCCGAGACCTCGCTCTTGGGTGTTCTCGAGCTCCAAAATGTGTTCAAAAGCCGAACGACCTCTAGGTGTCGTTGTGGTGACCTCGCTCCCACCTGGAGCAACCTCTCACACTCGCTCCAATAACCTCGCTCCAAAGTCTACTTTCCGGCCAAGATCAGAGTGATCGAAACACCTGCATTCGTCTCTAACAAAGTCTCGAAAAATAAAATAAAAAAATGAAAATAAAAGTACTAAATCAATATGTACAGGGATAGACATGGGACTTCCTCCCAAGTGAGCTTGTTTTAAATCCCTAGCTTGACTTTGCCTCTTTCAGGATTAGGCGGGGGTAGGATCAGAAAGTGGAGTTGAAGTTCCATCTTCCTTTGGGGTAGTAGCCATGTAGAGCTTAACCCTTTGCCCATTGACGGCGAAGTCTCTTCCATCAGCACTCCACAAAACTATTGCTCCATAAAGTCTAACCTCCTTGACCTTGAATGGACCCGACCATCTCGACTTGAGCTTTCCTGGAAACAACTTCAACCTAGAGTTGTAGAGAAGGACTTGATCTCCCTCTTTGAATTCTCTTTTCAGAATATTCTTGTCGTGGAAAACTTTAGTCTTCTCCTTGTAGATCCTCGAGTTCTCAAAAGCATCCATTCTTATCTCATCAAGCTCATGTAGTTGAAGAAGTCTTTTCTCCTTGGCACTCTTGATGTCAAAGTTCAGCAACTTAACTGCCCATAGTGCCTTGTACTCAAGCTCTACTGGTAAATGGCAAGCTTTCCCATACACAAGGTTGAAAGGTGTGGTTCCCAAAGAGGTCTTGGAAGCTGTCCTATAAGCCCAAAGTGCATCATCAAGCTTAGTAGACCAATCCTTCCTTGTAACCCCCACAAGCTTTTCCAAAATGGACTTTATCTCTCTGTTAGAAATCTCAACTTGACCACTTGTCTGAGGATGGTAAGGAGTTACCACCTTATGCTTCACACCCTTCTTTTTGAGAAATCCTTCAAACAGCTTGTTGATGAAATGAGAGCCTCCATCACTGATCACAACTCTTGGAACTCCAAACCTTGGAAAGATGACACTCTTGAACATCTTAGTTACAACTCCAGCATCATTGGTGGGACTTGCAATGGCTTCCACCCACTTTGAGACATAGTCAACAGCAACAAGGATGTATTTGTTGCCATAGGATGATGGAAATGGCCCCATGAAGTCAATACCCCATACATCAAACACCTCAACTTCAAGGATTGGATTTTGAGGCATCTCATTCTTTTTGGTGATGTTTCCTCTTCTTTGGCATGAATCACACCTTGAAACAAAGTCTTGGGTATCCTTGAACATGTGTGGCCACCAGAATCCAGCTTGTAACACTTTTGCAACTGTCTTGAAGGTAGCAAAGTGGCCTCCATAGGATGATCCATGACAGTGTGTGAGGATCCCATCAACTTCTTCAATAGCAACCACTCTCCTATAAAGTTGATCCGTGCAGAGAATGTAGAGGTAAGGCTCATCCCAATAGTACCTCTTCACATCCTTGTAGAACTTCTTCTTGGCATAGCCCACAAGATTCAAAGGTTCTTTTCCTGTGGCTAAGTAATTCACCAAATCAGCATACCAAGGTTCTTTCTCTTCAGTAGCCTTAACCTCTTCAAGCTTTCTGCCCGTCTCGCAAGCTGCCATCACTGCTCCAATGGCCATGATCTGCTCGTCTGGAAGTCCCTCATCAATGGGGATGCCACACTCTATTTTCAGCCTGGACAAGTGATCAGCTACACCATTCTCAACTCCTGGCTTTTCTCTGATCTCTAAGTCAAACTCTTGAAGCAAGAGGATCCATCTCAAAAGCCTGGGTTTTGCATCTTTCTTAGCCAAAAGGTGTCTCAAAGCAGCATGATCTGTGTAGACAATAACCTTCGATCCCACTAAGTAGCTTCTGAACTTCTCAAATGCAAAGACAATGACTAACATTTTCTTCTCAGTTGTGGCATACTTCATCTGAGCATCATTCAAGGTTTGGCTTGCATAGTAGATCACATGAGACTTGCCATCCTTCTTCTGCCCCAAAAAAGCTCCCACAGCATAATCACTAGCATCACACATGATCTCAAAGGGGATGTCCCAATCAGGTGGTTGGACAATGGGAGCAATCACAAGCTCACTCTTCAGCTTCTTGAAAGCTTCTAGACATTCCTGACCAAAAAGAAAGATCTCTTCCTTGCAAAGAAGTCTGGTGAGTGGCCTGGCAATCTTGGAGAAATTCTTGATGAACCTTCTATAGAAGCCGGCATGCCCTAAGAAACTCCTGATGTCTTTCACTGTCCTTGGAGGAGCCAAACTGATCATCACATCAATCTTTGCCTTGTCTACCTCAATCCCCTTCTCTGAGATCTTATGTCCCAGCACAATCCCTTCTTTAACCATGAAGTGACACTTCTCCCAGTTCAACACGAGATTGGTGTCTTCACATCTCTGTAGGACCCTGCACAAATTTGACAAACAAACAGAAAACGAAGATCCGTAGACAGAGAAGTCATCCATAAAAACCTCCACAACATCCTCAATTAGATCAGAGAAGATTGACATCATGCCCCTTTGAAAGGTGGCTGGAGCATTACATAGCCCAAATGGCATCTTTCGATAGGCAAAGGTATCATAAGGGCATGTGAATGTCGTTTTCTCTTGATCATTGGGATGTATGGGTATCTGAAAGAACCCTGAATATCCATCAAGAAAGAAATAGAAAGGGTGATTAGCAAGTCTCTCAAGCATCTGATCAATAAATGGCAATGGAAAATAATCCTTTCTAGATGCAGAGTTCAGTTTTCGGTAATCAATGCACATTCTATGCCCTGTGATTGTTCTTGTTGGTATCAATTCATCCTTGTCATTTCTAATTACTGTGATACCACCTTTCTTTGGAACAACATGCACAGGAGATACCCATTTAGAATCTGAGATATGGTAAATCACACCAGCATCTAAGAGTTTAAGAATCTTTTTCTTTACAACATCCTTTAGGTTAGGATTTAACTTTCTTTGATGCTCTATAGAATTCATTGGTTCATCCTCAAGATGTATTTTATGCATGCACAAAGAGGGTGATATCCCTTTGATATCATCAACTGAGTAACCTATTGCTTTTCTAAATCTTTTAAGTGTTTTTAAAAGTTCTCGCATTGCTAATTTCACTACTCACAATGACAGATAAGTCTCATTAGGCCAAGGAATGCATACCTTACACCATGGGGAAGAGATTTAAGCTCCACCTTAGGTGCCTTAAGCTCGCTCCAGTCATCTTGCTGGACGTTCTCTTGTTGAGTGACTGAGGCTTCTTGATGAACCACTTGTGGCAGCTCCTCATACTGATCCTCACTATCAAACCCTTTGTGTGAATCCAGTATCATACCATATTTAGTACTCTCCAGATTCTCAATCACTACAACCTCTTTCTCTATGGTCAAAGCATGCTGTAGAGAGTCCTCTAGTGTTAACTCTTCAATAAGCTCATCAGCAAGAGCATCCATCTCCTCAATGTAGAAGACTTGCCCTTGAGTAGTTGGTTTCTTCATTACCTCCTCGATGTCAAAATGGAGAATGTGCCCTTTACCCAAATGGAGATCAATCTTGCCTTCTTTCACATTAACAATAGCTCCTGCTGTGGCTAAGAAAGGCCTTCCAAGGATTAAGGGATCTTGAGCTTCCTCCCCCATCTCAAGCACCACAAAGTCTGTAGGGATCTTACAATTTCCAACCATCATAGGGAGGTCCTCCAAGATACCCACAGGGTACTTCACTGAACGATCAGCCAGAACCAGAAAAAGTCTACACTTCTTGTACTGAGTGAATCCAAGCTTCTGCCACAGACAAAGGCATCAAGCTGACACTAGCTCCCAAATCGCAGAGGCACCTCTCAAATACCATAGGTCCGATAGCACAAGGTAGTGTGAAGCATCCTGGATCCTCTAGCTTTCTTGGAACATCAAGCCTCTGAATGATGGCACTGCACTCATGAGTAAGAATCATCATTCCCTCCATCTCTTTCTTCTTTGCAGCTACATCATCTTTCAGGAACTTGTTGTATTGAGGAACCAGCATGAAAGCATCAATGATGGGCATTGTGACCTGAATTTCACTTATCTGTTTCTCAAACAGAGTTTTGTACTTCTCTAGCAGCTGCCTCTTGAATCTTCCAGGGAATGGGAGTTTTGGTTCATAAGGAGGAGGAACAAAAGGTTTCTCATTTGCTGGAGCAGAATCTACACCATCTTTCTCAGTTCCCTTCTCTTCTCCAACCTTTCCCTTACCCTTGGCTTCCACAATCTTCTCCAAGATCTCATTATTGGTTTTCTCATCCACAATCACTGCCTCATCATCATCCATGTTGATGGCAACCCCCTCACCTTGTTTCTCAGCATCCTTGGTGAGAGTTATAGGAGGTAACCGCTTCCACTCTCGAGGGTAACAGCTTTCATTGCCTCCTTTGGGTTTTGCTCAGATTTTCCAGGTAGAGAACCTTGCTGACGATTTTGTTGAGTGTTCATGGCAGCAAACTGGCTCTCCAAAGCCCTGAACTTGTTGTTGTTGAGACCATTTGGCATCTAAGTAATAGATGGTCTAAATATTGCGAGAGCTGATGGATTCATTTAATAGTGTTGAGTTCTGACATATCATGCAAGCAACTTGTTAGCATTTATAGTATTTATAATCCGAATTCTCAATACCTACCCCTAATCTAACTACTTTTCTTTATTGTCTTAACCCAAAACCTTTCAGCTGAGTAATCTTACCATTACTCAAAAACCTGCATTTTACTTTAAACCATTTTCAACCTAGCATAGTCACTAAGATTGCATCTTATTTGTACTAGCTCTCTGTGGATTCGACCCCTAAGTGCTACAATTGAACCTCTTATTTGAGAGAGTAAAGTCACTTCTAGGGATAAACATTTGAGTGATATCAAATTTGGCCGCTGTTCGGGAGCTTTGATACAATTAGATTTAATCTGACAGTCTAGGTTATTTTTACTAAATTGTTTTCTCGACACAAATTTTTTCTTGTCTTTTCGGTACATGCCCAGCCAGCATTAGAAGTAATAAGGCATCTCAACTTTTGTTCTCGAAGACCTGCTAGCTTGGAGCGTTCAATCAGCGAGGAAATCCGTTCCGCATCGACCGACATCAACAACTGTCTGTCGACCGATACCGACGAACGACTGTCGACCGAGACACCGTCTTCGTCGACCGATACTCGCACCTTCCTGTCGACCGACACTACTTCACCGTCGACCGACACGTTTCATCCAACATCGATCGAGATCCCTAACCGTGATATCGATCGATACTGTTCACGAAGTCATGGTTACCGATTATTCTCAAACGAGATGAGAATGGAGACTCATGCGACCAAGAAGGTCACCTTCGTAATGAAGCAGGTCATAAGCTCAATGCTCAGAATGAAGTAATCCCTGAGCCAGAAACTGCACCTACAAGAGTTGTTCAACCTGTAGGAGAGGCTGCTCGAACACTAGCTGACTACAACCGTCCAGATCAGTTCTACACCAACAGATCAGCCATTCGTCCCCCTGCTATTTAGAGAGGCAATTTCGAGCTCAAGCTGCCTACACCTTGTGGGACATACACCCTACTGTGGGTTGTCCAATGAGCATCCCATGGACCATCTGGAGAGGTTCGAGGATCTCATATCTGCTATCAAAGCCAATGGAGTCCCCGTGGACTACCTTCTCTCGTAAGCTCTTCAAGCACTCTTTATCCGAGAATTTTTACATGGCTTAAGCAGCTACCACCAGATCTCTTACATCCTGGAGCGACATCAAAAACGCATTTCTCGTAACTTCTTTGATGATGCGCCGACCGAAGACTTAAGGAGGAAAATTGCCACATTCAACCAGGAGCCCGGAGAGTCATTCAAGGATACCGGATCAGATTCAAGTCTTACCAGCCAGATTGTCCACACCATGGATTCAACAAGGTGCAACTGCTCTGCACTTTCTTCGAGGCATCGCTGAAATATCGATGGCTCGATACGCAAGTGAAGGCAACTTCGACACAAGGAATCCTGAAAATGATGTGAAGCTAATAGACAACTTAGCATCCAGCAACAGCACGAAGAACATTGTAAAAGCAAGATCTGCAGCGTTCCTTGGAAAGGAACAGATAAATGAGATACAGGCTACACTTGACAATGTTTAGAAGCTGCTAAACAAGCAAATCTGCTTAGTGGAGGATGCAGAAGTTGATGAAGAAAATGACTACGTAGAAGCAAAAGTCAACTAGATCAATGGAACTGGATTTCAGAGATCTAGAAACCAAGGAAACATAAACTTCTCAGGACAAAGAGGCAACTTCAACAGCAGCAATCCCAACAACAACAGGAGTTATGGAAACTCATCTTACATGAAGCCACCCACACCAACCCCAGAAGGACAGCTAGAAGACATGCTCACAAAGTTCTTGAAAGCCAGCAGCAGTTAGAGGTGAACTTCAATGGAACGATCGACACTGTCTACACCACCTTGAACACAAAGCTTGATGCTTTGAGCACTCATGTGAAGAAACTAGAGACTTAAGTGATTCAGACAGGGGAAGCTGTTAAGAAGCAGGAAGCCTTAGAAAAAGGGACTGGAGAAGAAGCAACAGGCCACAACGTCAATGCTATCATAGAAGATTTTTGGAGAGTGGTGAAGCATGAGAAGCTGCAAGAGGGAGACTTCCAGATCGAAAGTTCCATGAGTATTGGCGGGAACCATAGGTATCGACCGATGTCCGGACACGACTATCGATCGATGTACGCCAACTCAAATCGAACGATGGACTCAGACGAGCATCGACCGATGGACCTTGAAGAATTCACTCACGAGTGCAACGCCGTAAAGATACTTACTCACGAGGAGTTCGCAGCAAAGCACCCACATCCGCCCAGCCCTTACAAAATCGATCGACATAATGGATGTTGCATCGATCGACAGAAGGATAACGAAATCGATCGACATACTCCAGAACCTATCGATCGATATTCAGTTATCACACGCCGAGTGCAACTTCCCAAGATAGATGTTGCACGACTTACTGCACTCAGGGAGCAATCTAAACCCTCCAAAAGCCCACCAGAAGTTATCTTGAAGAAACCCATGGATACCCTAGAACCCATGGAGTTACAACAACAAACCGAAGGCCGTACTCTCAGAAAAAGGAAAGAGAAGATTCCTAATCACCTTAAAAGGGGAGTCAACGAGAAAGAATTAGAAAGCTTCAGAACGAGAGTTCTAAGAATACCTAAGCAGAAACCGTGCGAAGAAGCATACTTCACACAAAGATTGTGGATGTTTTCAGAGAGACAAAAGAGACAGAAGAAGATATCAGAAGGATGTTCAATCAGGTCAGAGAAACCATTATCAGGAGGATCAAACTTGAGAAGAAGGGTGATCCAGGGAAGTTAGTTGTTCCTTGCTCAGTCCATGGGATCAATTTCCCACGTGCCCTATGTGACACAGGATCTTGAGTCAGCATCCTACCCAAGGTGATAGCAGACCATCTAGATCTGAAGATAGAACCCACGGATGAATCATTCATCTTCGTGGATTGTTCTCAGCAAAACTCGGAGGCATCATCGAAACCCGAGGTTAACATAGGAGAAACCCTAGTTCCAGAGACTTCCATGTCTTGGACGTCAAGGTAACCCTACCTACTTCTTTGCTACTTGGAAGAGCCTTCCTAGCCACAGTTGGAGTTGTCTGCAACCTTCAGACGAACAAGCTATGCCTAAGCCTGATCAATCCTACGGTCTACTATGATCCGGTACGAGTCATCAAGGTTCCTGAGAAGATCCAAGACGGCCCAGACCTTGTAGCTGTTAGCTATTGTGGAGATGAATACGATTCACAAGACGCATACGAGACGGAGTACGATGAATCGATCGATAGTGGCACTGTCGCATCGATCGATACTCGTTAACAGACATCGATCGACAGACGTACATGGTCATCGATCGATTCGCGATTCAACCAGATCGAGGAGGAGTTTCCATACGGTGACTTCGAGGTAAACTAGTGGGAGAACGACTACTACATCCCACCAGATGCTGTAGATACTACTCACATTGAGGAGTATACTGATGATTACGAGGAGGAGAGAGCTATAGAGTATCACAACCTTCCAGAAGATGAAGATAGGCTCCTCCACCACAACCTCAAAATCAAATCATCGATCGATCGGACTTTCTCCCCATCGATCGATACTACTTGCCTCGCATCGTTCGACAACACGGTCAACTACAAGCGAGACGGATACCACTCAATCGAGCTGCGCTTACACCAGACGAGCTTCAGGGTCGAGACCGCAACACCAACATACATCACTCAACCCGAGGAAGTCTCATCGATCGACACGGCACCATCACAATCGACCGATAGGCCTGAACAACCATCGACCGATCCCGGACCTGTGCCATCGACCGATACATTCATCGAACCATCCCAGATAACAAATTCACCTGTACCTGATTTGGTAATTTAACCCCGGATGAGTTTGGTATTTTCAGGGATTCAAAAGGCTTTGCACGCTCAATGGATGGACGAACACTCCACATATCTAGAGAGGACATTGCTGACGTCCTACAGGTAGCCAACGGATCCAAAAACCAATTCCAGCAGCAACGCTACGTACCAGACCACCATCATCAGCACTAGGAGGCAGACAAAACAGTCGAGCCAAAGGAAGCTGAGGATAATCATCTCAACACGGAGGACCCAGATTTTAAATGGACATCGATCGATATGGAGTACATGACATCAACCGGTAGGAGTTCTGAATTCGGAAAGAGAGCTTTTCGATATGGAGTTCGAAAATTATTTTGGGAGCAGAGAGATGAGTATGGGGTCTACAGGGACGAGAAAGGGTTTGCTAGAGGAGTAGATGGTGACGTCATCAGAGTTTCTAAAGACGACATCAAGAAACCGCTTCAAAGGACTTCAATGGACGAAGCCTACATCTGTTTACCGAGCACGCCACCATTTATTAAGAAGAGATTTGGTGCACGAAATCTACACCAAAGATGAGATCAACGAGATGTTCACTGGTCTACTTGGAGAACGTAAGTGGGAAAAACTCTCCATGGAAAAGAGTTTAGAGGACGCTACAGACAAGCTTCGCAGCGAGATGAACTGGATGTTCAGTGCAGACCAGGCATTAAGCAAGAAGGTTAAACGTCTTGAGCTGGAA
Organism: Brassica carinata; assembly: GCA_016771965.1. Lineage (NCBI taxonomy): Eukaryota > Viridiplantae > Streptophyta > Magnoliopsida > Brassicales > Brassicaceae > Brassica > Brassica carinata. The sequence continues at coordinate 26,637,375 of CM028694.1, read as the reverse complement.
CTTGAAGATCTTCGCAACACCCAGAACCACGGCCAGACAAGTGCAATATCGATTGACGGAGTAACATCCACATCGATCGATATGAACCCTGCACCATCGACCACCTACTCAAAACGTGAGGTCGATGAGTTTCTGGACGATATCTAGAAAGAACTGAGGAAAGCAGAAGATCGTTTCAGCAGCAAACTCAACAAAACCTGTGAACCTATCTTCCACAACCTAGGGGATCTAAGCATCTGCACCAAAGAGATGAAGAGATCTATCCGCCTTATCAATGAGGCGCATGCAGATATGAACCCCGCGGCACCTTGCAATCCTTTTGGAGGATTGACTGGTCTAAAGGCAGTTGAGAGGAAACTTGCTGACATACACTTCTTAGTAGACAAAGAAGTGGAGGAACTCGCACTACGCATGGACACTATGCAGAAGGAGGCTGAGAAGTTCCAACGTCAACTCGATTATCAGGCTGCATCAATCGAATCGATCGATGAGTACAACCTGGCATCGTCGATAAAGCGAAGGCTGGACAGATGAAGCTCTTTGCCGAGGAGCTTCATGAGAATCTGCAGAAGCACACATCGACCGATGAACAACATGTTGCATCGATCGATATACAGACTTCCGAAATCTGCACCAGAGCTGACTTGGATAAGTTAGCTGATGAAGTCTACGGCAATTCTGGCGTGGATGATTCGCGAAGCAGACGTCTAGATCAGGCGTATTTCCCGCTAAACAAAAAAGTTGGAAAAATGGAATCTAGCATAGAAGGAATGCAAAAAGGAATCAGAGCCATTCAGAGGCAGCTTGGGAGCAGACCTGCACCCTTAGCATCGATCGACAGAAGACCCAGTGCATCGATCAACGGACCTCAACAGCCATCGACCGACAATTCAACAAAGGAATCGATCGATACCAGATCTATCCACGACAAAATGATCCAACGCCTTGATTCAATGCAAGCGGAGCTCAGTGATCTTTCAGAACATGCCTATGAGAAATTAGGATGGCACGAGCTCAGCATTGAAGGTCATGCAGAAAGGATTCAAAGGATCAATGATGAGGTAATTGAGATAAAGAAGAAACGAACCAGAGAATATGAAGCCACAAGAAGCTTATTTGACTCATGGTTCGGTGAGAAGAAGGATACAGAGGATAATTGTTTCCCAACAAGTACCTGGACTTCACCTCAGTAGCTCATTCCATTCAGAGTCAAGCTAGATAACTATAATCAAAGGCGCTGAGTGGGAGGCAACCCACTGTTAGGTAATTTTTCATTTAATTTTATCTTTAGGATTTTATTTTTCGTATTTGTTTTTCTTTGTAGTTACGACTAGACGATTACCACTGAAATCGACCGACATGATACTGTCGATATCGATCGACATGCACCAAACAATAACGATCGACTAAATCGACTAAACATCGATTGATACGGATCACGATCAAGTATTTCGTTCTACTTTTTCGATATCAGTATATTTCATTTTTGCCTACGCCTTCACCGGATTGGTTATACACTTGGGACAATGTATGATTTAAGTCTGGGGGGATGATTACTGATGATGTTTACCTTTTGACTTCATCTAAAATATTTTCAAAATGGTTTTCATTGAGTCAAGAAAGGGATAATGATATTTAAAAAAATTTCACTTTTTATCTAACCAATCTTTTAGGCACCATTCTTAGATTTGTTGATGCAGAATGTACTATAGATGCTAAAGTTGATCACCTATCAGCTATGACAACGCTTTCATTGATTGTCTGGAGGAACCAAAGCTGATTTCCAATCTAAGCTGACATTCTCTGCTTGTCTTGGGGCTTGTATACATGGGATCGTATGCTTCAAACAAGTCTGGAAGGTAAAGCCTTGTGTAGATAGTTTTATCACCCTCTCTCTCTCATTTTCGAATTTAGATTTAATTTTATTCAGTTTAAAAAAAAAAAAAAAAAAAAATCGAAAAGACTGCCTTTGTGTTTGCTTGAGGACAAGCAAAAGGTTAAGTATGGGGGAGTTGATATACCATGGATTTTACCCGTTTTTACCCACGGTATATGAGTATTTTTACTACTATTATTTATGTTTTGGAGTCTATTAGGTATGTTTTCAGGCTCAGGAGAATTTTGGAGAAAAGTGATGTTTTAGGTGCCTTTTTGGAGCTTAAAGAAGAGTTCACCCGAGATCAGACCAGAGGTCGACATCCAGAGTTACACATCGATCGATGCACATTCTATGCTATCGATCGACACATATTTCCCAAAGGACGATACATCGAGATTATAATCGATCGATGTACATCCAGTACTATCGATCGATATCGAGCGGCGAAAGAAGACAAGTTGGACTTGGCCGAACTTGAAGCCCACAACATCACATTTTTACAAGATTGCCCCTGACGAGTTTTTAACCTAATGAACTCATATTTATATTTGCCTAAGTGTTTTTGGCAAAGGAGAGCTTTTACCACCATCTTTTCTACACATTTCTTTTACCATTGTTTTATTGCTTTGCAAGTTCTCAATAAAGTTTTATTCAGTTCTTAGTTCTTTACTTGTTCTTCTTAACAAAGGTTATAGGATTCTAGATCTAGAGGAAAGATCCAAAGAGATTTGTGATTTGAACTTAAGTGTTCATTCCTCTAATAAATCTATGAACTCCTATTATTACCTTGTTACTATGAATCACTTAGCCATGTCTGAGTAGATTCACTTGTTAGATTTAAGGTTTAAATAGGATATGAGGGATTAGTCTCAACCTACATCTGCTATAGTTGTGATATTTATTGTTAGGATTGTTCACTAATGTTTTTTCTAGATTAGCTAACTAGAACATGAACTTGGATTGCATTATTCATTTAATATAATTCCTGATAACATCCTAAACATGTTATGACCCTTTTGAGACAAGTGAAAGCTGATCTAAGATCATGGTGAGCACTGTATCAACTCGCGCATAAGTTCTGCTTAGAGCCGTATCGATCGATATTCCTATAGAGTAATCGATTGACGTAGCTAGAGGTGTATCGGTCGATATTCCTATCGAATAATCGATCGATACTGTCGGCGATATAGCTGACCGCAAACACCATTTAGCATCTAAGTAATAGATGGTCTAAATATTGCGAGAGCTGATGGATTCATTTAATAGTGTTAAGCTCTGACATATCATGCAAGCAACTTGTTAGCATTTATAGTATTTATAATCCTGAATTCCTGAATACCTACCCTGAATCTAACTACTTTTCTATATTGTCTTAACCCAAAACCTTTCAACTGAGTAATCTTACCATTACTCAAAAAACTGCATTTTACTTTAAATCATTTTCAACCTAGCATAGTCACTAAGATTGCATCTTATTTGTACACTAGCTCTCTGTGGATTCGACCCCTAAGTGCTACAACTGAACCTCTTATTTGAGAGAGTAAAGTCACTTCTTAGGGATAAACATTTGAGTGATATCACTTGAAAGCATCCTCGGACACACCATTGGTTTTTGACAATCCACAGTAACTGTCAAACTTATCCAAGTGATCAAATGGGTCCTCTACAGCCAAGCCATGATACTTGTTGTTCTCGATCACGTTGAGGAGTCCTGGTTTGACCTCAAAGTTGTTGGCTTCCACAGCTGGTGCTCGGATTCCTAACCTATGACCATGAATGTTAGGGCGGTCATAGGTTCCAATGGATCGAGCTGGTCGTTGTGGGTGTTGTGGCCCTTGTGGTAGAGGGTCGTCAGCACCTTGACCGTTCACATTTCCACCTTGAGGTAAGTCTGCCATATCTATATCCAAACTTTGCAAGTGAGCCTGTTGCTCTTTTGCTTGTCTCCTTCTTATAGTTTCCCTCTCAAATGCTCTAATGTCTTCAGCTCTTGGAACAAGGTTTGTTGTGCCTTTACTCCTCAAGTTCATACACCTGAAATGCAAAGAGAGATGAAGATGGAGAATCAGTAACAAAATAAAACAAAAACGACTTAGTCTCAAGCAAGTGACTAAATCTCAATGTTTAAATCTACTCAGAATTTGGCAACGGCGCCAATTTGATGTTAGGAGTTTTCAAGGCTCCTAAGGCAAATGTTGTAGTATGAGTGAATATCGAACCAGTTCTGAGGGATTCAAAGCACCAATAATACAAGTACCTACTTAATCTAAGTGCAACTGATAATTTGGATTGTTTTAAACTACTACTAATGAGAGAATGCAATAACAGAAAAACAATAAAAGAAGAGACTTTCTTTGGCTATGATAAAAGAGAACTCATGGGTATAGGAATTAGATCTTGGGTGATCAAGTTTCGAACTAGGGATGGCAAATGATCAATCAAACTATCAACCTTAACCTTAGACACAAACTTGAACAAACTCTATGTCTAGATGAATGTTCATTTGCTAACACATTTCAAACATCAAATGTCTTTGGTTGAATAATATGAAAGCAATCATTACTAGCAAGTCTATTGGCTATCTTAACACCTTTAACAACAAATGTCTTTGGTAAAGTATGCTAAAATCTTAGGAGAGTTGTCTCAGGCATTTCATTGAACACCTTGTGGGTGGGAAATGCCTAAAGATCAACTTTTGAGTGGCCAACTCAGGAGATGCATTATAAATACTCTACTAGCAAGGAATAAGATTGATCTACACTAAAACATCCTAGATCTAGCCCAATCACCCTTAATCTCCTAACTCATGAATTCAAAGGAGAATTACTCACTAATCTCCATGATTCCTCTTAAACCCATATTGGATTTCAGATTAATCATGTAGAGAGATACAGAAAATAGATTAAAAAATCAATAGAACAACAAGAACCAATGATCAAATGATTTAAAGAGATAAACTTTCCCAGAGGTTTTTGGTGGTTTTTCTTAAAACAAAAGATAATCTAGCCTGATGGCTTACAAAAAGTACTTAAACATAGGTTTAAGAAGTGTAAAAAACGTGCAAACAAATTGCAAAAAGGTCCTTGATTAATCATAATTCGACCAGCCAGAAGGCGGGCGACCTCTCTACTGCTCCAGCACGTCGCTCTAGGGGTGGAGCGACCTCAGTGTCTCGCTCTGGGAGGTCGCTCTGGGAGGTCGCTCTGGGGTCTCCTTCGTGCGATAAGTCGGTAAAAAGGGCGAGCGACCTGGGGGTATCGCTCTGGGGCTGGAGCGACTTGGTGGTGCGCTCCCAGATCTCTACTCGTCCATTGATCACCTTCAACTCCTCTTTTGAGCCTCAATTGCACCCAAACATCTCCAAGAACTCCATGTGGCACTCCAATACCTAATAAATACTTATGTATGCAAAATGCAACCTAGACATGGCTAAATCCTAGTTTATATGATCAAAATGCACACAGATGAATGGTTAAAACAATTGAAATATGCAAGATATCAAAGGCCCGACGTGGTTCCAGCCGACTTAATGCCCAAGATTCCACTTAATTACAAGATTGCCCCTGATGAGTTTTAACCTAATAGTTATGTGCTCTGTATTGTGTTAGGCAACACACGCTCTTATTTTCATTCTCTTTTCATACAGCAAAGGTTTTAGGGTTTTTGGTAGATCTGGAGAGAAGATCCAAGACTCTTTAAGAGCTTGTTATTGGAACTCAGGTTTTCTATCCTTTATCGATTTGTGCAGTTTTTTGTATTCTCTTGTTATGTTTTGCTTAGCTATGTCTGAGTAATTTACCTGTTAGGTTTATGGTTCAAATAGGTTATGAAGAATTAGCCCCAAATATAGAATTGCTAAATTGTAATATTTATCAATAAGACTGTTCTTACTGCTTGCGTTCTAGAGTAGCTACCTAGAACCCTGATCTTAAAATAATTAGGCGCAAGTGACAACTTGGTCTTTCTCTGAACTGAATCTTATTGAGCTAGAATTGTTAGAAACATGCAAGAGTTGATTTAGGAATCCTAGTGAACGTAATTTCAACCCGATCTTCAAGCTTGCTAGAAGAACATCAATCAACAAGCCTATAGATTGATCGATCGATGTTCCGAACGGCGTATCGCTCGATATTCCTATAGAATAATCGATCGACGCTTTCTTTGATCGTCAACGAGAGTTAGAGATCTTAGATCTAGTCAATAGATAATCTAATCATTAGTAAGTTGTTAGATTATTATTAAAGTTGAGTTCCATAATATCTTGCATGCAACAATTAGCTTCTATATCATTATAATCCTGATTACCTGAATAGAAACCCTAAGTCTAACGCTTTCTCATAACTGTTTATAAACCTCAATTCAATCATCTGAACAACTACCTTCTTCAACCTCCTATTTAATTTAATAATTGATCAACCTATCTTATTCAATGCTGATTAGGATCTATTGTGTGCCCTAGCTCTCTGTGGATTCTATCCCTAAGTACTACAACTAAACTTCTTATTTGAGAGAGTAAAGTTGCTCTAGGATAATTTTATCACGTATCACATGTCTAAGTAGATTCATCTTGTTAGATTTAGGAATTATTAGGGTTATGAAGGGTTAGCCAAAACTATAGAATCGCTAAGGTGTTAGAGATATCCATCAATTAAATTGCTCTTATTGCTTGTGTTCTTGAGTAGCTAACTAGAACCTTGATATTAGGATTGTAGACAAGTACGACAGTATCTTCACCTGAATTGATTCTCTTGAGATAGGATTGTTAAAAAAAACAACAGCTGAACCATTCAGATAGCACCATAAAACCGATTCATTGACCATCGATCGACGCTAGAAGGGTAGCAACATTCGATGGTCATCCCATGTTCAAGTAACGAAAGCTGGAATACTGGACTTGGATAATTATTAGACTCTCATGTGATAGCTGGATATCTATATATTATAATTCAACTTCTAGAATATCATTCACATATCTTTAGCTTTCATATCTCTATAATCCTGATTGCTTGAACCCTAGATCTAGCATATTTTCTTGTTTTGTTTACAACCTCAATCAACCAACTGAACAACTACCTTGTTCACCATTGTTTTACTTTATTTATTGCTTTCTACCATACTTGCCTAGTTTAATCATTGAATGCTTTGAGTTTATTGTGTGTCCAAGTTCCATGCAGATTTGATCCCTAAGTACTACAACTGATCTTCTTATTTGACAGAGTAAAGTCAATCCTTAAGATAATTTGAATGATGTCACAATTCCACTATAAATACAACCATAACCATTTCCTAGAATCTCATCTCAAAAAATCTCACAACACACAAAGAAAAAAAAGCTCTCCTACATTTTTTTAAATTCCTTATATATTTTTTTAATGTATTGAGTGTATCGCAGTCGTAAAGTTCCTAGATTTTGTTTCATGTGTAGCAAAACAGTCTAATCACAATTTTATCCATGGATTCAAAAGAACCATCACACATTACAGATGATTTATTGAGTTAAGAAAGAGATCAGATCTCGACTACGTAAATTAGTTATTTCCTTACAATTTTTTAAAAGTTTTCAGCCTTTATATTAGAACTTTTGCGGTCCTACATAGTTGTGGGGGTACTGGTTCACAATTCTTGCTGCAGAGTCACCATGTTGCGAGTTCAACTCACTTCTTTTCTTTTAATCAGTCGGCTGACAAAAATAACAAAAATAGGATATCATAAAGGAGGTTGATAAAAAAAAAAGATATCATACAGGTAAATAAAACATATCACTCCAAGGGTTATAAACATGATTATTAATTATAATTTATTGATCTTTTTGAGTTGCTTCCTCACGAGTCATGAAACAGTATCCATGTTCTTTTGTTTCTTCCCTTATTTTTTATTGAAGGGTTTGTGTTTCTCCCTTTAACCATGCGCTCTGCAATCTTTACTATGATATTACTAGTTTAAAATATTTACATTATTTGCTTAGGAAATCTGTAAGATTAACGGTTAGATTCAAACAGTATTATTTAACGGTTAGATTCAAACAGTATTATTTTAAAAAGGAAAGGAGAAAAGAGAATGTGTGCCTTTCATCAGATAAGCAATTCAGTTTACCACATTGCAACCCAAGCACTGTCATGTTTTTTGAAAAAAATAACTGACATTTTTGTAAATAATATTTGATTATAACGTTTTTTTCATAAATATACCCATATAAAGCTCCAACTAGCTAAAAACAAAAGCTCATATGTGGAACCCATTTCCTAAGATGAATTTAGATGTATTATACATACCGACGTAACATTATTTTATAATTTTTTGAGTGAAAGCTACAAAATATAATTTATATATCATTGTTTTAATAATAATTCCCGGAAGTATCGATTGCTGGTTCACAGTTTTTATTCGTAGTCGAGATTAGCCACTATAATACGTATACTGATTTCAGATTGCATAAAACATCCTTTCCCAGTTAAAAATCGTAGTATTTGGTAAGACCAAAACCGTTTTATGTATGTTGAACAAACCATAAATAATTAATTGATGGTGAAATTCATATTTCAGTGAAATAATGTAGATTCACTTCGTGTAGATTAATGTGTAACAATGGACGTGGAATCTCGACAAGAAGACCGTTGCAAAAGCTGAAATGTGTACAAATGACTTTTATGTGTTGTAGACCATTTGTTCTTCCCCAATGGTATTCCCATGTGACTGTGAGCCTCATTTCTGGAGCCAACCATATGATATCCTTACGTGTCCTTTCTCAATTTAAGGACATAAAATATGTCATTTCCTTCTTACCACACTAATTCATAATTTTTTTTGTCGAGAATTGACTAAGGTTTCTTATTTACACAACAATAGATCAAATTTTCAGAAAGAAAAAGAAAGAAGAAGAATAAATTATTGTAAGTTTAGCTTCCACTTTTTACTAGAAAAGATGGTGAAAAGTACTTGCTTCTTCAAAATCATTGTAATAAATTTCAGAGGTGGACTACGGATTTGCTAAAGTAATCCTACTTATATTTAGAACAACTTATTTTAGTTAAAAACATGTTCTGTTCATTTAGCAAAAGGTGCGTTACAAATTGATCGTATGATCTTCGACCTCTAAAAAGCGATAAATCAACATCGACCACGATCTATATGAAAGAACATTACTGCAATGCTATACTTCTAACCCACAACCAGAATATGGAAAAATGTTAACATGTTAGTCTCGGCGACATACTGTGAATAAGAAATGGTAGTATATAAGTAACACTTAATATTTTGAAATGTTTTTAAACTCCTCTCATTTGTATTCAACATCTTGTCGTCTACATGACCTACTTCTTTTCTTGTAATTGCCAAGGTCTTACTTCACTGATAATAAGGCAGTTATCAAACAGTGACAATGACACGGCATTCATATTATACCAAACAGCCTTTGCATATGTAGTTTGAATAAGCTAAAAGGGACAAAGGTAAACAACTCATTTTACTTTATTACGAACCACCCATATAATCTAATCATATAATAAAAATAATGTTGTGCTGTCTTTTTTATATGCTTAGAAATTACCCAAACTGAATAAAATAAATAAACTCACAGCAACGTAGAAACAAAGAAACAAGAAACAGTGGCACTTTCATCGTCACTGTTTGATCTCAAAGAAACAAGAAACAGTGGCACTTTCATCGTCTGAAGCAGAGTACATAGCGGTGCAGCAACAAGACAAGTTTTGATGGGTAAGGAAGTTACTAGGTGACTTTTGTCTTGAGCATGAGGAAGCTATAGATCTTTCGACAAAAATCTGCAATCACAATGGCCAAGAAGCCAACATTTCATGGCAGAGCTAAGCGCATATATGTTCTAAGATCATTACGTTCAACAGCTTGTAGCAAAAGTAAGAATAAAAAAAATCACAATGAAGTTTTGTGAAACCAATGAACAAGTAGCTGACATTCTCACAAAGTCACGTCTTTAAGCAAACCATGAGTTTTTTTGGAGTAAGTTGGTTGTGTTACTTCGAATCAAGGGTGAATGTTGATTGGTTCAAAGTGAACTAGATTTTACGAATTGTTGGTTTGTGTCTTATATATACACACTATTGGGTAATTTCCCAGATATTAGGATTTGTTACTAGGGTTGTGTTATCTTGAATTTATGGGTATTTGTTATATTTTATTTATTTACTAAGCACTTTGTATTAAAAATTGTATCCTATCTGAATCAAACATATTATATTCATTTTTCTCTATCTCTGAAACTTCCCAATAATATAGGGAGGACCATTCATCATGGATTTGTGTCTTAAGAAGAAGGTGGGTAGTGGAATTACATATGTGTTGTTGTTCATCATAATTACATATGGCCGAATAATTATATTAGGTAAATGTAACAAAAAAAAAGATTTTCGTTAATCAATACAAAGAGTATTCAAATAATAATGACAATTGGTAGAGCAAAAATAGTTTATAGATTTTTAGAAAGGATTTTTATTGATCATAGCACAATTTCCATATACCTGGAAATAAAATGATGGGTTGAAAGAGGTACAAAGAGACCTAAATAAAGATGCCAAACAACAAAATACAAGAAAAGGAAAAAAGTTAGCTAGTGTGCACAACTCAAACAATGCACTATTATTAATGTCTAAATAAGATTCCCTACTTAAAGTTGGTTTTGGTTCCGTGATCCTTGTTGTTCTGATCTTTCAAACCGGTCACATTCTGGTTCCTAACCTCGGTAACTTGAATCTGAGACTCGGGCACATCGTGAATAGCAGGCGGTGGATGAACTGCTGTATCCGAAACAGAAGTGGGCATAGCGGTGGTTAGCTTTGTCATGTCAATGGAATGGTCGGACACCGTTTTGGATTTCTCTGTTTTCTCAGCCACCGGAGTTTTGTAGTACTTGAAGATTATGTAGAGAATCATTTGAACAGCTCCTAAGAATGCGCCCAACACATTTGGAAGCTTCAATAGTTCAAAATTAGATGTAAAGGACATTAATCTTCCATATATTGCCGACACACAATGTTGAACAAAGAAAAATTACCGACATTGCACCAGAACAAACATTTGGTGTTTCTAGTATTTTACTGTAAACTTAGTGGGTCCAATTATTTATATAATGCTAAATTGCTAATCATATGCGTACGGTTACAATCATATATTCGTCGACACGGCATTCATATTATACCAAACAGCCTTTGCATATGTAGTTTGAATAAGCTAAAAGGGACAAAGGTAAACAACTCATTTTACTTTATTACGAACCACCCATATAATCTAATCATATAATAAAAATAATGTTGTGCTGTCTTTTTTATATGCTTAGAAATTACCCAAACTGAATAAAATAAATAAACTCACCGCAACGTAGAAGTCTTTAATAGCCAGACCGTAGAAGAGCCATGTGACGGCGCTAAGTGTAAGAAACAACGATAAAGAGAATGGCATAAACTCCACACTTCTTGTTCGTATAACCACTCTCTGCACCAAATTATTATTGTTTATTTTAATATTTAAATATATAATGCTCCACATAACCAGGAAAGGAAAGACAAATAGACAATCTATTAAGGGCATGTACATCAGTGAACCTCATGGGGGAGGTTCACAAAGTAATTTTTTATTATTTTTTTTCTGTTTGATTTTTTTAAAAAAAAAAAAAAAAAATCGGACTAATTGCGGACCGCCACGTGTCGTGTGGCCCGCGCTACAGTGATGAACCCGGGTTCATGGAAGTTCATGGTAGTGAACTTTTGAGATAGAGATTCATAGAAATCTGATTTTTATTGTGAACCTTCAATGGGGGTGCTCTTAATATGAATATTTATTATGTTCTTCATAGATATAATACGTAAACTTAACATGCTTCCTTCGCATGGACAAATCTTATTGTTTGTATGCATGTCTAACACATACATAATACGTACCATGATACTTAAAGGAGCTGCGAAAACAATGACGGAAAATCCAACGCAAATCCCTCCGAGAACTTTCTCACGTGTCGATCCTTTGGTTAAGAACTCGCAGACAAGGACAATGGCGGCAAAACCCAAAAAGTTCAAGAGACCAAGAACCTTTAAAGTGGAAATCTGCAACATCATTTCAACCATCTATCTATGAGAAAACCAGATAAAAAGGCATTATATATGTGTTCATATGGTATGTGCATGTCTATGATCAACGAGAAAGCGAAAAAAATAGTGTGTTTCAACATACTCTAGTTTTCTTGTTAGCATAAGTTACGAAAAGGACGACGTAGATGGTTTCGATGAAGCAGCCAACAGCGTTTATTGTGATGAGAAGGAAGCCTGAGCCATCTTTTTGCATAGCATAGTAAATCCAAAGCAATGCGCTAAATAGCGCTGAAAGATAGGGAAGAGACTGAAATCCTTCTGTAGATTTCTTCTTGCATATCCTTACAAAGGTCGGTCTGTATAAGAATGAAGAAACGTTTAACTAACTCGATAAAAAGACAAGAAAAAAAAATGAGAGACTAAGAATATGTTGACTCTTACACTGGGGCTAAGAACACGACGAATGATATAATGTTACCTGAAAATTTACGACGTAGAAAATATTATGAATTTAGCATATGAACAATATCATTCAAAATGTTATTTAGAGCTTGCCTTTATCTTTATTTGATATGCAAACGAAAATTGTGAATGCTTATACATACGTACCCATGATTCCGAATACAAATGCCCATACATCGTGAGGTAGAGCCATTTGTTTCTGATTTCTTGATTATTTCTCTCTCCTTTTTAGTCGGATTATCGACAAAAACTATGAAGGGGAAAAGAAATATTGAAGACCACGCGAAAGAGAGAGATAGAGCTCTTGAAGACTCTTCTATCTCTTGAAAGCCAAGCTCTATTTTTGTGAGTTTTAGCTACTGAAACAACGCCAACTATGGCAGATATATATAGAGGGTTCACATGTGAAGGGGTGTAGTGTTAATATGCTTACGACGACATCGTTTCCAGAATAATGAGAGAAGGACAAGTCACATTATTGGTCTCAGATATTTCCAGTTGATGTTTTCATTTAAATAAAAATTGTATTATATTTTCATGTGGTATGCACTCTTGGTGTATATTAAATTAGAATCAAACTTTATAAGCCAAACTATGTTTATATTTCTAGTATTTACCGAATGACTTCAAATTTTTTATCTCAAAAAAAAAGAAAACAAAAAGAAAAGAAAGTGAAAATAAAGAGTGGTCGATAGAGGCTTTTCTGAAAGGCACTAAATGAGTGGTTACTTAGTATTAGTTCAAATCACATTTTAAGTTTATGATTCCCTAATAGCTAACCAGCTGGTGGGTTGATCAAGATTCCATTTTTTTTTGAAAACTCTCAGATTCCACATTATTCCATCTCAGTTTTCGGCAAGCAAAATGTTTAGAGCCGCATACTAATTTTACTCAACTTTTAACACCAAACTGACATTCTGTTACTCATATTTGAGATAGTATAAACAGTCAAACAAGAATAAAACAAGCAATAAAATTAAACTAAATGTTCAGCTAAAGCCAACTGCGATGTTTTTTTTTTGTTTTGTTTTTGATATCAAACGGTTATTCTATTACTCAAATTAGAGTTGGTCTGTGTAATTAGATCGGAATAGAACAACCAATAAAATAAAGATCTCGCAGTCCTAACTAAAGAGTTCAAAATCTTATTATGTGCTCGTGGAATATGTGTGATCTTGAAGTCCGGAAAGCATATCTGCAGAGTCTCTATCCTCTTCAGTTATGTTACAAAGCTTGGCCAAGCATGAGACTCTTTAATCATGGTAATTAAATCCTTACAGCCCGTTCTAAAACTCTAACATGTCGAATGCAGAAGCATGTTCTCCATCGCCCATCGCAGTGCTTTCAGTTCTAAATGCAAGGCAAACGTCGATGTATGTAGTTTTGTGTCCCCATAAGTTGTACCTTCCCCAAGCTGTCCATCCAGACCCATCCACACCCGCTAAACCATGCTGTGGATGTCCATGACCCATCTATCATGCAAATATTGCACAAGCTTAAGACTTGAGGTTCCACCATACTATGTTCTTGTGGATTTGATGGTACCATCTCATTTACATTGAACCAGGCTTGACACATGCTCTCAGCGTGACGAACTAATTTCAATGGCTCCATGTCGATCCCTCTAAAGAGCTTATCGTTTATAACTTTCCAAATGTACCAGATTATCCAGGGATAAGGGTCATTGTCTAGTTCAGGCTCAACAATGTTGTTTTTCCTCCAGAAAAGATAATCCATATTTGCATAAAGGCTCGGAACCGGGAAGATGTTTGGGCTTGTTAGAGTTGCTGATAAAGACCAAGCTTGTAGAGCTGGCGGGCATTCAAAGATTGCATGTGTGACAGATTCTTCTGGTTCTCCACATTGTAGATAGTAGTCATCACATCTCATGTTTTGCCGTATGAGATTCCTCGTTACTGCCACATGACCTGTTATCAGTTGCCATATAAGATGATAAATCTTTTGAGGCGCCTTTTCGTTATACTAGTTTCCAGTACCTCCTTTTCATCCTCATCCTTCAATAGGTTCCCTGCAACCCAATATCCTGATTTAACAGTATACTGTCCATTCTTGGTGTAGTTCCAACAGAATGTATCACGACGATGAGTTGTGCTTATGGCCAAACTCCTTATGAGAGGTATATCAGCAGGGGCAATATAATTCTCCAGTAGCCCAGCACCCCACTCCTTCGATTCTCCATTAATGAGGTCGCTAACTGTTATGTTCGGATGCAGAGCCGGGGCTGTAGGTTGAGCCGGCCTGGCTGGTGTTGTAGGGATCCAAGGATCCTCCCACACCTTGGCCTCATATCCTGAATGTACTTTATCTCTAATCCCCAAAAGCAGAAGCTTTCTTGCCGCTGAAATGCTGGTCCACACATAAGATGGGCTGCTTACTGAGATTGCTCGTATAGGCGAACTCAATGTATAGTAACCTTCCCCTCAAAACTCAAGCAACTAAAGAATCGGGGTATTGAACTAGTCTCCATAGTTTTTTTGCTAGTAAATCCAGGTTAAACTCATGGATCATACAGAACTCAATTCCGCCCTCCTCCCTTGGTAAGCAAAGCTTAGACCATTTTGCCCAGTGAATTCCTCGCTTTGGGGGGCTTTGAACTCCACCAGAATTGTGAAATGGCACTTGCGAGATTTTCACATATCTATAATGGAAGCATGAAACTAGACATAACATATGTCGATAGAGATAGCGTATTGATTTTATCAGAACTTCTTATCCTCCTTTTGATAGCCATCTACCCGTCCATCCATTCACTCAATCCATCAATTTGTCCTTAAGAAAAGCAAAAAGTTTGCATTTAGACCCGCTGATATTTTCTGGAATTCCTATGTATGTACCCATTCCTCTTTCTTTCAGAATTCCAAGTGTATCTTTAATCTGTTGTCTAACAGTTGCGTTAGTCCTCTTACCAAAGAGTATGAAGAATTTCTTAAATTTGATACACTGGCCTTATGCTTGTCCGTATACTGTCCATTCTTGGTGTAGTTCCAACAGAATGTATCACGACGATGAGTTGTGCTTATAGCCAAACTCCTTATGAGAGGTATATCAGCAGGGGCAATATAATTCTCCAGTAGCCCAGCACCCCACTCCTTCGATTCTCCATTAATGAGGTCGCTAACTCTTATGTTCGGATGCAGAGCCGGGGCTGTAGGTTGAGCCGGCCTGGCTGGTGTTGTAGGGATCCAAGTATCCTCCCACACCTTGGCCTCATATCCTGAATGTACTTTATGTCTAATCCCCAAAAGCAGAAGCTTTCGTGCCGCTGAAATGCTGGTCCACACATAAGATGGACTGCTTACTGAGATTGCTCGTAAAGGCGAACTCAATCTATAGTAACCTTCCCCTCAAAACTCAAGCGACTAAAGAATCGGAGTATTGAACTGGTCTCCATAGTTTTATTGCTAGTAAATCCAGGTTAAACTCATGGATCATACGGAACCTTATTCTGCCCTCCTCCCTTGGTAAGCAAAGCTTAGACCATTTTGCCCAGTGAATTCCTCGCTTTGGGGGGCTTTGAACTCCACCAGAATTGTGAAATGGCAGTTGCGAGATTTTCACATATCTATAATGGAAGCATGAAACTAGACATAACATATGTCGATAGAGATAGAGTATTGATTTTATCAGAACTTCTTATCCTCCTTTTGATAGCCAGCTACCCGTCCATCCATTCACTCAATGCATCAATTTGTCCTTAAGAAAAGCAAAAAGTTTGCATTTAGACCCACTGATATTTTCTGGAATTCCTATGTATGTACCCATTCCTCTTTCTTTCTGAATTCCAATTGTATCTTTAATATGTTGTCTAACAGTTGCGTTAGTCCTCTTACCAAAGAGTATAAAGAATTTCTTAAATTTGATACACTGGTCTTATGCTTGTCCGTATTTTCTGACTACTTCCATCACTTCTTCACATTCACGGGGCTCCGCCTTACATAAGAAAAAGCTATCATCAGCAAAGAGAAGGTGGGATTCTGAGGGACAAGCACGTGTAACTCGCATTCCCGTTATCTTTCCTTGGTTCTCTACATGATTAAGAAGGCTAACGAGATCTCCTTTATGTAGACCTCTCTCCGGTACAATATTTCCCCTGGGTTGTCCATTCATAAGCACTTTGTATTTGACCGAAGTTATATATCGCATAATCCAGGTAATCCAAGTATCTTAGAATCCCATATTTCGCATGACAGCTTCATGAATGACCACTCCATTCTATCATATGCTTTACTCATATCCGTCTTAATGGCCATCCTTTTATTGAGTCCGCTCGGTTTAGTTCTCAGGACATGAAACATTTGAGCTATCATGATATTATCAGATATCTGCCTTCCAGCAACAAAGGCTTACTGGCTTTCTGAAATTCTATCGGTAGAACTTTCTTTAATCTCTTGCATAAGACCTTAGAGATGATCTTGTAGCTAACATTGCACAAGCTAATTGACCTGAACTGGGACATCTCGTTGGTCAAGTTTTTTTTGGAATGAGACAAATATTAGCATCATTCAATTCACTTGCCATCGTCCCATCGAGAAAGAATCGATTAACTATATGAGTTAAATCTTCCTTGACAGTATCCCTGAATTTTTGATAAAAAAGAGCTGCCATCCCATCTGGTGTTGCAGCCTTCTCTGGGTGCACAGAAAAAAGTGCTAATTAGACCTCCCATTATGTGACCGGAGCTGTAAGGTCATTATTTATCGGCTCCGTAATTGTTGTGGAAACCTCAGACAGCGCATCAGCTATATCTTCTGGGTTAGATAACTCAAAAATTTGTCTAAAATAACTAGTAGCAATGGCCACCAGTCCTTCCTCATCCTCAACAACATTCCCGTTCGCATCTAAAAGCTAAGTAATTTTATTCCTCGCTCTCCTTTGCCTTGTCAATGCTTGGAAAATTTTTGTGTTCCTGTCAGCTTCTCTGAGAAGAAAACTCGACATTTTTGCTTCCAAAACATTTCCTCTGCCTTAAGAGCATCAAAAAGTTCTTTCAAACCTTCTGCTATATCCTCAGTCGTTGCGTTATCATTCGAGTATAGGTTCTCCACCTTTTCTTTTAGTTCCTTTACTAGAAGATCTAAGTTAAAATTGTGATTTCTCCTCTATTGACTCAAGACCTTACAGCAACTTGAGATATGCTCCATAATATTTGCGTCCAGAGGGAGATCTGGAGATTTCCATCCCTCAAAAACGACCTTCCTCAACTCCTCATTATCCAGCCATCTTTTAACAAATTTGAACTTCTTTGATTTCCTTGTTGGCTTTGTGAGAATTTCCGCTAGGATCGGACGATGATCCGATCCCCATAACCTCATATACTTTACAGCAAAGTGAGGAAAATTTTCATGCCAATCCCTCATTCCCAACCACTCTGTCAAGACGACATCTAACAATTGTTCTTCCTGCTCTCTTTCCTATCCATGATAACATATTTCCTATAAATGGGAATTCCAGCATCCCACAATCGCTTATCATCTGCCTAAAAGGTAAAAACGAGCTATTAGAACGTTGTCTCCCTCCCTCCTTTTCATTATGACTAGTGATTTCATTAAAATCTTCTATCATAAACCAAGGCCCAGTTTTTGTTGTTGAGAAATGCGTAAGAGATTCCCAAACTTGATCTCTTCGTTCTAGTACAAAGTCTCCATAAGCAAACGTCATAAAGACTTTTATTTCATCAATGACTGCCTTAGTGTCAATCATTCTGTTATTTGAAAATAAAACATTAACTTGACATTCATCCATAAAAAATAAAGATAAACCCCCGCTAAGTCCAAGAGGCTCCAGGGTAAACAAACGATCAAATCATAAGTCAGCCTGAATATTTTGCAACAGCAGCTTCCTATTCTTTGTTTAAGAAAGGAGCACAAGTCCTGGGCGATGCTTCTGGCACATCTCCAAAAGGCGTCAAACTGTGAGGTCACTTCCAATCCCTCGACAGTTCCAACTGATTGTCCTTATAGATGATGTTTCGATGGGTTTTTGAAACCCATCGAACCATCCATGTTTGACGAACTTGTCATTGCCTTCTTTGAAGATCCATGTCGATGTCTCCTTTCCCTCTCAGCATCTCCGTGCTTGATCGATCAGTAAGCTTAGGTGATCTTTGTCGTGGAGATTCTCGACGGAGGACTTCAGCCTTCTTATTATGGAAACCCAAAGGAGCTCCCATTTTTTTACTCGCCTTTAGACTCTTAGAGATATTACATGAATCTCTTGTGAACCCCTTAGAAACCACATCACGTGATGAGTTAGCGTTCTCAATTTCCATAAGATCCATTCCAAAAAGATCACCATCTATGACCTCACAATCTAGCATTTGTTCATCTTGTGGCACAGTTAAGTCCATATCACTTAGGGCTCCTATTATGGCCTCTTCACCACCAGCCTTGGGTGAGAAGGATAGATATTTTGAAATACCTCTATCCCTTACAGTCACATTATCACTCATATGAAGTGAATGAAGAGAAGTTGGAATAACAATCGCACTTGTGCGATGTTTTTTTTTTTGTTAGTGTTGTTCAGTGTTGATATTTTATTGTCAGTTATCAAAGTAACTCAAATCATTTTTAGGCGTATGAAGTTGCTGAAAATGAATATGATTTATGTTGTAACAATAAAGAGTTTATTGTATTAAATAATATTTTAAAAATTCACATTGAAGTTGGCATTATTGGGCGTTCCAGTAGTAAGTACTACTATTAAAAATCCTAACCATGATTGCTCTTTTTTTTGGTAAAACGTGATCGCTCTTTTGTTAATGCACTGCATCGCATCGCATGGTAACAAAAAAATTTACATATACTTATATATCTATATCTCTACAAGAAATACGGATTTTGCGACCACAAGATCAGTGGGAAAACAGTCACTAAACTAGAGATAGCGACAACGCAACTGATTTATGTGGTCGGAATATTGCTAACCGCAAAATATTAGCGTTGGTAATCAGTCGTAAATTAGTGACTGCACTACGACTAAAGAAAATTGTTGTAAATTCAGACGCTAAGTAGTCGTAACATTTGCGACTGAATTACGACCACCTGAACGACTACTTTAGCGACTGATATGCAGTAGCTATGTAGTCGCTAAATATTGTGAATGCGTTGCGACTGATTCGCGACCGATGTAGCGACGAATTATGTGACTGAATTACGACAGTCTGACTTCAATAGCGACTAATATTTCAGTAGCTATTCAGTTGCTAAATTTTACTACTACCACACAACTGCTTTGTGACTAATTTTGCGACTAGCTACCGACTGTATAGCTCCTGATTTATGACTATGATACGGCTGATTCGCTACTGATATAAAAATCGATTTTACAATTTGGTTCTCATTTTTTTGTGCAATTAGGTTGGGAATTTATCACCTGATTTGAAACTTGGAACTACAAAAACCATTTTTATGGAGGAAATTGGAACCACAAGATCCATTTTCATATATTACAAGAAACAAAGTTCAAATTTCTAGTTAAAAACAACTCCATAACATAAGGAGTTGTTCTAGGTACAAACATCCATCAAAAAAAGTTCAGAAACAAACAAGGTTAAAGTCAGGAAACCTATTGTAGAGGGGGAGGGAACAGATGCTGCGGTTTCGTTGGCGATGAAGTCAAGGAATCCTGGGTCGGTTTTCTGCAAGTACTTCTCAACAAGTGTTAATTCGTTTATCATAGACTGCTGAGCAGCTGCAACCCGGGAACGCTCTTCCTCAATCTTTGCAGCAGCAGAAAACTGGGAATGCTCTTCCTCAGCCTTAGGAATTTAACCGCATGTTTCACACATTCCAATAAAAAATTTCTTCTGTTCTCGTCCAATGTGTAGGGAGGATAAGGAGCTCGACCATCACTATCGACATGTAAGTGTTCGCAATCTCAAAAAATTGGTATATCCAATATTGACTTTATTGTGTCTTTCGACTTATCCTTCACACTCATAAGAGTATTCATGATGCTGTCACAAATGTTCTTCTCAATATGCATCACATCAAGATTGTGTCGAAGAATGAGATCCCTTCAGTATGGCAGCTCTCAGAATATGCTTTTCTTGTGCCGGTTATGGTACTTCCCATAGCCAGGTTTCTTCATGTAGAGATTTCCACCACACTTGGACATTTTGGTGGCTTGACACCATTTAACCGCTCGGAATAAATTTTCTCACCAGTCAAAGATTCAGGTGGAAAATCATACATAGCGTGTTTTTCCTTCAAGAAGTCCTTTTTGTTCTTCTTTAGTGGATGGCCATGAGGAAGAAATATTCAATGAAATTCAAACCAGCATGTATTCCTTCCATTAGGCAGATAAAAAGCCTTTGTTTCTTCCATGCAAATTGGACAAGACAACTTACCATGGGTCTTACATCCTGATAGCATGCCACATGTCGTAAAGTCGCTTATCATCCACAGAAGCACATCTTTAAGATAAAAATTTTTATTCAAGAAGACATTGTATGCTTTGCCTCCAGTAGACCACAACTCTTTTAACTCCGCAATCAGAAGTTTGACAAAGATAACTTGACTAGCTCGCGGGTGATTTGGGCCAGAATTCAAAATTGTGAGGAACAAGTACTCTGGCACATACCAGGGAATCAATTATATGGAATCAAAATCACTGGCCACAACGAACGATTATTAACATTCTAAATGGATTGAATCCATATGTACTTAAGTCAAGATAAACATTATGGGGTTCCTCGGCAAACCGGGGATGTAGATCTTGAAAGTGTTTCCAGTCAGACGCATCAGACGGATGACACATTGCACCCTTGTTTTCTTGGTGCTTTGCATGCCATCTCATCTCATTATTCTCAATCTCAAAATCTCTACAATGATATTCATGGACCTCCAATTTACGACGTTTATTATAACGAAGATCAAGTTGCAGACGGAGTCAATGACATCATTTCAGGATAACGCTAATGAAGTTGGTCTTCACGTGGTGGAAGATGTGCAGTTCGATCTCGACATTCAAATCATTAACAAATTCAATGAGATGATCATTGGCATATATGTGAGTCTAAAGAAACAAAATACAGATTATGACTCATGGAAACAAAGTTATTATCAAAAGATTAAGAATGAAGGCTCACTGAATTTGTTTTTTGAAATTTGGAAAATATTATCAATGGAAGAAAAGGAAGAGGAGGAAAGAAAAATGAAGCCAAGCCTTAACATTCAAGAGCGTATTTTTTTCAATCCCGGATGACTTGATGCAAGGAGCATTTCTTTTATGGATTGGGTTTACATTTCATGTTCTCTTATACATAAACTTGGGTTTGGATTTTATTATTTATTTTGTGTTTAGATATAGATTAGTTGAATCTTAATCTTCTTAGGACCAGGGGTTTTCGTTTCTATTATATAGTCATTGTTCACGTCATTGTTAATGGATGCCTTATTTTGATTAATTATTAAGAGCCTCTGAAACTCTAAATCATTATTCTCGCATAGAGCTTAAATTTTAATGATCTCAAGAAGAAAACGTCTCTTATGTATTCTCAGAAATAATAGGTTCTTGTGTTATACAAAGCTTCCGCTACAATAGATAATATCAAAAGTTCTGGTGGTTCGGCTGAAACCTCTTTTGAAACATGTGTCTCCAATGCAATCTTCTTTTGTCTGGAAAGACTTATTTCAGAAAATATCATCATAGCGCATGAGATTGTAGGAAAAGTCTTTAGTTTGATCAATTGATTAAGAGGGAGGAATATGCCTAGTGAGTGGTACCATTATATTTAATATTTGATTTATAAATAAATAACAAAAATGAGTATTCTTGGCATGTTTTTTTTAATGAATATATCTATTATTATTAATGTGGCTCATATATTCATTCATTTACTTATATTTGCATATAAACTTTGTCAATGACCCTAAAGGTTGCTGTCGTACCCTTATTCTTATAAATTTGAAATTGTACAATATAGTAGAGTGGTTATCACATCAGATTAGACCTTTTTGTGTCAAAAATCATCAATTGAGACTTGAGATGTAACATCCCGGTTCCGGCCTGGAATTTTTTTAAAAGAAGATGGGCTTCCCTAGATCCGATTGCCAAAAATCTAGGTCTCCTCCTCCCATTCCTTATAAAAGGAGCTGAAGCCTCCTTCTTTTGTCTTATTCACAAAAGACAGAAGCGGAGCCCTGCAGATAATCCCCCAGAGATCAGAAACCCTAGCCGCACTCTCTTTCTTTTTTCTCTTTCTCTCCTCTCTCTCTCTCCGCACGTGTAGCATCCTCGATCCTGGATAGGACCGTTCGGATGGACCATGGTGCAAGGAGAAGCACCAGTCAGGTCATGTGACCTAAAGACAAACGTGTCATGATCCAAAAACATGGTTAAGGGAATCAGACAGCTGAGACTTAACCAAAATAAGATGGAGACAAGCTTAAAGGAGTTGGTCAAGGGTTTCTATAGCTGGACGAGGTCTGGGTGAAGCTCGATCAGCTAGGTCAAGCTTGGTGCAGCTCAGTGTAGCTCACACAAGAGTAGGTCAGCTCAAGTAGCTGGACTACTAGCTCATTCAGCTGGGTCAGCTAGCAATCAGCTCATCTAAGCTTGGTGGAGTGTTTGGATCTCTGGCCGTTGGGCCAGGTCTGGACAGTGGTCGGGCCATGTGGACAACCCATGTGTGTGGCGATGGGCCAGTGGGCTATTTGGATTGGGCCAGGGCTTGGTATTCCATTTGGGCTTGTTTTGGACATGTCCAGGAGTGGTTTTACAAGCCCAGGACGTCCTGGTAACTGCCATAGGCGAATGAGTGTGATCTGGACCATTGATGAAATCTAATGGCCAGAATTGATACCGAAGGGATGCAATGGTTAGAAAAGTAACCACCCCTTCTTCTATAGATACAAGGCAAGTTCGTGCCTTTTCAGGCACGCAAGAGATTCTTTCTACACCCTGAAACACAAAGAAAACCAGAGAAAAACAGAAAGATGGTCGGATTCAACAATCAAAGACAGAGATGCAATCAAAGGCAGCAAAGAGGCAGTTTTGGTGGGCAATCATAGGGAGAGTCATGAACGACCCTCTGGTGAGTTTTGATTGTTGTTTTCCACGCCATGGGATTCCTCTATATTCATACAACACACGAAAATAGCCTGGAGAGTAGATATGAGGCCAGATTCCACTTCTAAGAGCTGATACAGCCTTGAAGGCAGATGTGTGTGGAAAGTCAGTTTCATGGGCATTAAGGGGGAAAGTGATGCACGACCTTTGGGTGATGTTTGATCATGGATGAACACATCCTATGCTTCCTATACACCTTTGGAATACACGCAAATGGTCAGCAGAGCTGGGGGAAGGCCGAACTCCACTCTCAAAGGCCAAGACAGCCTCAAGATGGAAGCAGTGTAGAAACTGGTTTCATGGGAGTTCAAGGGAAGAGAGGCACCACCCTTGTATGGATCTTATCATTACTGGATGTATATGATAAGGATTGATAGAGGCGTGATCAAGAGGAGTATGGTCGTTCCTGATAAAGGAGGACACAAGATCAACAACCATCAAGTATAAGGTAACATGGTTATGATTACTTTCTAGTTTATATTTTCTGTCTCTTGTGGTGCGGTTAAGGCCAGGTATGGCACGCCCCTTGAAGATCATATATTTTTATGTAAACTTAGTATCCATGACCTTTAGGAAAGGGATGGATCTTATTTGATCTAATTCATACATGTGGGATGATAGTTGGATGCTACTCATTGGATAGTGATCCATGGTGGATCATGGATTGATGTTGGGTTTGTTCATGATATCAACCATTGATCCGAATCATGGAGGAGACACATGGAGTTCTGGTACAAGAGGAACCATGTGGAATGCAAGGTCCAATTCGTTTGAGACCAGCAGCAAGCCATAGAGAAGAGTACGGCCAATACTAGGTGGTGCAGACTAAAAGTATTGTGCTGGGTGTGTTTATCTAAGGAAGGCCGTGTGTGATCTGATCTTGGGCAAGGATAGACTACCTGATCCATGGATGATGGATCAAGATGTCAGATCTGAGTGATCAAAGGATGTACCGGTGGTAATAGCAAGACTGATCGGGTTCATTGGGACATGGTTCCATGGCCGGTTAGGTAAGTGTGAAGACTCATTAGTTCTGAGTCATGTGGGATGGTTGGTTGTTTGACTCAGAATCTAGTGGGCATTATTAATCTAATTCTCTTTTGTTTAGACATGGAGGCACTGAACCATTGCCTTGGCCGGTTCGGGAGGTGATAGTCCTTGGCCATCGGCTGGACTGACCAAAGTCGAGTTTCACATGATGTGGACCTCTTGGTCGGATTCTGATGATGGGAAACCTATTTTGGGGATTTATCATGAATTATCATGAATTTTATTTAGTTTTTGGGAATTGATTTGTTGATGTCAACTTTTGACCGGTTGTGGTGATTGTGATCGGAATCCATATGGTCTGGGTCGATTCATTGGATTCTGATCATGGGAATCTCTTAGTGGGGATTTATCTGGAGTTTTCATGAATTTTAATTAATTTTTGGAGCATGTTTGCTTGAGGTCGTTTTTGTAGCTGAAGACTTCTTAAAGGTACTTGGTCTGTGGGGATGGTTGGCTAAAAGGGAAGGTTTTATACAGGTATAAGAGAGTTGGACAAGTGTATGGGGAGCTGGGCAAAGATACCTCACAGCTCGATCAGCTTGAAGAGAGTAGGGAACCTCAAGTGAAGTGGTTCAACTCAGCTAGCAGGATGAGCTAGCTAAATAGCTAAGTCAGCTGAGACAATGAGCTAACAAGCTCCGTGGATGTGGCAAAGGTAAGATCTATCATTTCTTGCATAGATATAGATAGAATGATTTAAGGGAATGGAACCTCAGATTCGTATGACTTGTTTTAGGTAGGATCGACCTTCGAGCTAGCTGATAGTTGAGTATACTAACCATTAGCTGAGGTGATTCGACCGGAAAAGTATTAGATTGGAGTTAGTCCAATGGTTAAGTGTAGAATATTCTGCTGTGCATAATTTGAAGGATCTAAGTTAGGAAATGACTAAGGTAGTCTTAAGCTAAGGTCTAAGTTAGACATTATTAATAAAGTGCGAAAAAATTGAGAGGTTCGGTCAGTGTGTGGACCGAGCGACGTAAGGCGTCGAGCGCGGCCTAGTTGGCCAGGATCGAGTCTTACAATTTGGCATCAGAGCATGCTTGATCCTGTTAAGGACAGTGCTCAAAGATGTTGAGTTCCAAACCGAAATTATTTCTGAAAACTGAAATGACTTGGAACCTTAGTTGTGGTGACCCAAGTGAGAGTTGAGGTAAGTTTGGGTTTCATGCTTGTGAACGGGGAAGTTTCAAGATGAGCCGGCTTAGCCAAGATGCACTCTCCAAGGGCAAGATCCTAAAGCAGAAGGTTGGCCGTTCTAGTTATTTAGAAATAATAGACGGGTTGGAGGGATGAACACAATGCAAGATCTTTGTATGGATGACCTGGAACAGGGAAGTAACATGAACCAGAGAGTGGCTTAGGTTGAAAGAAACATGCAACACTCTCTTGGAGGTAAGTGTTATCCTTGGTGGCCATTCAAAACAAGTGAGCATATGCGGTGTTCACGTTGATTTAAGGGAGACGCTATATGGCTAGTATACGAGTGGGGTTGTGATCAAATGGATCAGCTTGGACTTGGTATAATTCAAGGTAGGATCCCTTAGATCGAGTCGAATGGAATGGATCAATTCCAAGAGGAATTGGAGACACGATGTTAAGTATCGTAGTATGATGAGGATTGAGGGATATTATAAACACTCTTGTGAACGGTATGGGACGTTTACACAAGTGTGACGCTTTGGAGAATGGTATGGGACGTTTTCCAAATGTGTGGTTAAACCGAGATCCTACTCATCTAGGTACTTAATGATCGGTGGTGTGGAAACATAGGTACTTTTCGACACTGGAGGCTACACATAGTTTTGTGAGTCCAGAGATGATCGGAAAGGGGGTCGTTCCAGATGGGAATGGGGGATTTTCTTGGCATAGTGAATGCGGCCAGTGGGCAGGTAATGGATTCACTAGGGCTGGTTAGAGACATCCCTGTATTGATCACAGTCAGGGTAATGCTTGTGGATCTGAGTATTGATCACAATCAGGGTAATGCCTGCGGATCTGAGTATTGATCACAGTCAGGGTAATGCCTGCAGATCTAAGTATTGATCACAGTCACGGTAATGCCTGTGGATCTGAGTATTGATCCTAGACAGGGTACTGTCTGTGGATCTGGTTGTTGTCCGCCTAAAGCATCACGAGGTGATATTAGGTATGGACTGGCTTGGAAAGTATCGGACCACACTGGACTGTCACCGGGAGCAAGTGCAGTTCAAGGGTAGGTGTGGACTCCCGATCAGGTTCCAAGGTTTAAGTCCGACCTCTGGATGCTTGGTGGTGTCAAAAATCCATGTGGAAGGATGTTGAGGAAGGGTTGTGCAGATTATTTGGCCACAAAATGCCACTAAGGAGGTCGTAGGGGGTGATGACCCCGATTACGCTGGTTCGAGAGTCCATGATGTGTTTATGGGCGCTACAGGGCATTCCCCCTGGTAGGGCTGACCCGTTCATAGTAGATCTGGACCAGGGACGGCTCCAAAGGTCCAAAAGTCCCTTGTGTATAGCTCCTGCCGAGATGGCCGAGCTGAAGTCGACCCCGTCCGGGAAGGGACCTGGGTCGCACTACAACCAAGTCGGAGATTGACCTAGGGTTGGGATATAGTCGATCAAGTCCAGTGAGGGATGAGGATCATGGTACAACCATGTCGGAGATAGACCAATGGTTGGGATACGACGGTTGAGTCCCGGAGTGGACCAGGACCGGAATATGATCAAGTCCATGAGTGGACTAGGATCAAATTGTGACAATGTCCAGTGATGGACAGAAGTCAAGTATAAGGCGGTTTAGTATAACAGAGACTAAAATCGCAATGTGGCCAAGCTGGAAAAGGCTGTGGTCGGTTAGGGGATGATCCAATACGTGGTGGCTGGGGGTGGCTGGGGTCATGAACCTTGGTGTCCATGAAGGACTTAAAGAAACAGAACAATCTGTTAGGACTCGTGGTAAAACGAGTAGCCTAAAGATTGGAACAAGTTCACTAAGACTTTACTGGTACATCGAGTGGCTTGGAGATTGATAGATCTACTAAGACTCGATTACGCAGTATGTTCTTAAGGACTGAATATGATCTGGTCGTGGACTAGAGTCAGAGAAGAATAGACTTGGTGAATACTAAGACTGCAACATAGAAAGTTGGGTCTGGTGACACGGTCTGCTATGGTGCCATGTTTAGAAGGCAGAAAAGACCACTTGGTTCGGATTCAAGGGCGTTCCGCCCAAGTGGGTGAGACTTGTTCATATGATTGATCAAGGTGTGATCAGTGAAAAGAATAAAGAGGAATAGGTAAAATGAATTCGTTAGTAAGAACCAATTGAAAATGTTCCATGTGCAGCATGCAAAAGAGTTCGATGGAACCTTTGACATGAGACAAGACGTCAGCCCCACTGGATTCGAGGACGAATCCATCGCAAGTGGGGGAGACTTGTAGCATCCTCGATCCTGGATAGGACCGTTCGGATGGACCATGGTGCAAGGAGAAGCACCAGTCAGGTCATGTGACCTAAAGACAAACGTGTCATGATCCAAAAACATGGCTAAGAGAATCAGACAGCTGAGACTTAACCAAAATAGGATGGAGACAAGCTTAAAGGAGTTGGTCGAGGGTTTCGGTAGCTGGCAGAGGTCTGGGCGAAGCTCGATCAGCTAGGTCAAGCTTGGTGCAGCTCAGTGTAGCTCACACAAAAGTAGGTCAGCTCCAGTAGCTGGACTACTAGCTCATTCAGCTGGGTCAGCTAGCAATCAGCTCATCTCAGCTTGGTGGAGTGTTTGGATCTCGGGCCGTTAGGCCAGGTCTGGACAGTGGTCGGGCCATGTGGACAACTCATGTGTGTGGCGATGGGCCGGTGGGCTCTTTGGATTAGGCCACGGCTTGTTATTCCATTTGGGCTTGGTTTGGACATGTCCAGCAGTGGTTTGACAAGCCCAGGACGTCCTGGTAACTGCCATAGGCGAATGAGTGTGATCTGGACCATTGATGAAATCTAATGGCCAGAATTGATATCGAAGGGATGCAATGGTTAGAAAAGTAACCACCCCTTCTTCTATAGATACAAGGCAAGTTCGTGCCTTTGCAGGCACACCAGAGATTCTTTCTACACCCTGAAACACAAAGAAAACCAGAGAAAAACATAGAGATGGTCGGATTAAACAATCCAAGACAGAGATGCAATCAAAGGCAGCAAAGAGGCAGTTTTGGTGGGCAATCATGGGGAGGGTTATGAAGGACCCTCTGGTGAGTTTTGATTGTTTTTTTCCATGCCATGGGCTTCCTCTACATTCATACAACACACGAAAAATAGCCTGGAGAGTAGATAGGAGGCCAGATTCCACTTCTATGGGCTGAGACAGCCTTGAAGGCAGATGTGTGTGGAAAGGCAGTTTCATGGGCATTAAGGGGGAAAGTGATGCACGATCTTTGGGCGATGTTTGATCATGGATGAACACATCCTATGCTTCCTATACACCTTGGGAACGCACTCAAATGGTCAGCAGAGAAGGGGGAAGGCCGAACTCCACTCTCAAAGGCCAAGACAGCCTCAAGGTAGATGCAGTGTAGAAACTGGTTTCATGGGAGTTCAAGGGAAGAGCGGCCCGACCCTTGAATGGATCTTATCATTACTGGAAGTATATGATAAGGATTTATAGAGGCGTGATCAAGAGGAGTATGGTCGTTCCTGATAAAGGAGGACACAAGATCAACAACCATCAAGTATAAGGTAACATGGTCATGATTACTTTCTAGTTTATATTTATGTCTCTTGTGGTGCAGTTAAGGCCAGGTATGGCACGCCCCTTGAAGATCATATATTTTTATGTAAACTAAGTATCCAAGACCTTGAGGAAAGGGACGGATCTTAGTTGATCTAACTCATCCATGTGGATGATAGTTGGATTCTACTCATTGGATAGTGATCCATGGTGGACCATGGATTGATGTTGGATTTGTTCATGGTATCAAGCAATGATCTGACTCATGGAGGAGACACATGGAGTCCTGGTACAAGAGGAATCATGTGGAATGCAAGGTCCAATTCGTTTGAGACCAGCAACAAGCCAAGAGTACGGCCAATACTAGGTGGTGCAGACCACAAGTATTGTGCTGGGTATGTTTATCCAAGGAAGGCCGTATGTAATCTGATCTTGGCA
Source organism: Brassica carinata (assembly GCA_016771965.1). Taxonomy (NCBI): domain Eukaryota; kingdom Viridiplantae; phylum Streptophyta; class Magnoliopsida; order Brassicales; family Brassicaceae; genus Brassica; species Brassica carinata. The sequence continues at coordinate 26,607,694 of CM028694.1, read as the reverse complement.
AAGGATGGACGACCTGATCCATGGATGATGGATCAAGGTGTCAGATCTGAGTGATCAAAGGATGCACCGGTGGAAATAGCAAGACTGATCGGGTTCATTGGGACATGGTTCAATGGCCGGTTAGGTAAGTCTGAAGACTCATTAGTTCTGAGTCATGTGGGGTGGTTGGTTGATTGACTCAGAATCTGGTGGGCATTATTAATCCAATTCTATGTTGTTTATACATGGAGGCAATGAACCATGGCCTTGGCCGGTTCAGGAGGTGATAGTCTTTGGCCATCGGCCGGACTGACCAAAGTCGAGTTTCACATGATCTGGACCTCTGGGTCGGATTCTGATGATGGTAAACCTATTTTGGAGATTTATCATGAATTTTATTTAGTTTTTAGGAATTGATTTGATGATGTCAACTTTTGACCGGTTGGGCTGATCGTGATCGGAATCCATATGGTCTGGGTCGATTAATTGGATTTTGATCATGGGAATCTCTTAGTGGAGATTTATCTGGAGTTTTCATGAATTTTAATTAATTTTTGGAGCATGTTTGCTTGAGGTCGTTTTTGTAGCTGAAGACTTCCCAAAGGTACTTGGTCTGTGGGGATGGTTGGCTGAATGATTAAGTACTAAAGGGAAGGTTTTATACAGGTATAAGAGAGTTGGACAAGTGTATGGGGAGCTGGGCAAAGATACCTCACAGCTCGATCAGCTGGAAGAGAGTAGGGAACCTCAAGTGAAGTGGTTCAGCTCAGCTAGCAGGATGAGCTAGCTAAACAGCTAAGTCAGCTGAGACAATGAGCTAACAAGCTCCGTGGATGTGGCAAAGGTAAGATCTATCATTTATTGCATACATCTAGATAGAATGATTTAAGGGAATTGAACCTCGGATTTGTATGACTTGGTTTAGGTAGGATCGACCTTCGAGCTAGCTGGTAGTTGAGTATACTAACTATTAGCTGATGTGATTCGACCGGACAAGTATTAGATTGAAGTTAGTCCAATGGTTAAGTAAAGAATATTCCGCTGGGCATAAGTTGAAGGATCTAAGCTAGGGAATGACTGAGGTAGTCTTAAGCTAAGGTCTAAGTTAGACATTATTAATAAAGTGCGAAAAAATTGAGAGGTTCGGTCAGTGTGTGGACCGAGCGACGTAAGGCGTCGAGCGCAGCCTAGTTGGCTGGGATCGGGTCTTACAGCGCGTCTCTCTCTCTCTCCTCCTCGCCGGCCGCTCTCTCTCTCCTTTTCCCTCTCGCCGGCGCTGTAGTGGTGGTGGTGTAGCCGATTGGTGTGGTGGAGATCCAGATCTCGTTTCTCTTGCCTCTTGTTTCTAGATCCAGAACCAGATCTAGGCTAAGGTGAGGTTGCTTGAACCCAGTCTTCCCTCATTCTCTCTATACTCCTGTATGTTGGATCTAGGGCTGGTTAGACCCTGTTTGAGAATTAGGTTGATAGATCATAATGAATGCTAGGGTGTTAGATGATTGGATCATGATGCATAAGAACCCTCGTACTGTTAAATGGGACTTAATGAACTGCCTTGTGTTGATGTGGATAATGATTGATGATGAATGATTGTGTGATTGATCTGTGTCCCATGTGTTGATGTTGAATGAAAGCTAGGTTGTTAGAGAGAAGTGAATGATTGAATCATAGTTGCATGAAAATTAGTTCTTGTTTGGTAACTAGGCAATTGACAGTTGTATGTGATTGAGATGTCAATTGATATCGGCTGTGATGATTGAGAATGTGTAGTATTTTGTGTGAGACACCGATAACAGGTGGCGTCTAGTGAATGAGTAGGAGTCTATGAGTCAAGTGAAATGAGAATGAAAAATGAGAAATGAGAATGAGAAATGAGAACGAGAATGAGAAATGAGAAACGAGAATGAGAAATGAGAATGAGAAATGCGAATGAGAATGGGAATGAGAACGTGGAAATGAATGTGTCAATGATCTTGTTTGATGTCATGTTTGGACCACCGAGGATGGGTGGGCGTCTAGGGTCTAGGATGTGTAAACCTGCGGGACAGTAGCCTAACAAGAGGTACCCGCAGGGGCCCATGGGACAGTAGCCTAACACGAGGTATCCGTGGGCGAGACGAGATGAGCCTGCCGCGAGATGCGGGATAGAAAAACGTGCAAGGGTGCCATAAGATCGAGTCAATGCCGAGTCGTGGCATAAGTATGACTATTGAGACGGGAGGGCAGACAGAGCAAACGGGCCAATGGGCTGCGACTCGGGTAGTCATGTAGGAGGCTGGAGGGGGGGACGGATTTCCCGGGAGAGGGCGCCTCCTTCCAGGATAGGCCGGAACGAGTTGGGACACCGTAAACGGCTATAGGTCCTACGTCTAGGTTGATTGGTGTCGAGTCAGTTTTGTTGATTGGAGTCGGTCTGTTGAATTTATGTGTATCACTGACTGAGTTCAGTGAGTTGATTGATCGCTAGGTTGTAGAAATGAATAGAAACGTTATTGCTTAGAAATGATATTGAAAGAATATAATTGAATGCATTGATTGATTGTAGTGGCTAGTCAGTCCTGGTTCTTGCATTGAATAGTATAGAGTGTCATGCGGGCAGGCTGGTCTAGAGTCACTTCACAGAGTAATTCATTGCTCCTTCCCTCCCTTCCATTTCCCTGTGCGCAGGACTGTAAGTAGAAGTATATGGATTCGGGTGGATGGTATTTCAAAGAAGGCAATGCGTCCGTCGACTCTTGGGACCAGTAACGGGACACATATGGTTGTCTATAGAGTAGACACGTGTCCATAACTCCCTTTCGGTAACCCCGGTCGGACGCCGGGGGATAGGGATGTTACAATTGGTATCAGAGCGGGGGTTAAGATCCCTTAGTGCTATCCTAAGGGATTGGCATTTCCGGCGTTTTAAAAAAAAAGTTGTTTTATTTAAGAAAAGAATTTGCAAAGGTTTATGTCGGGTTTAAAAGTTGTGAAATGATTTCAAAACCAGCTACTATATCTATGCTTCTATTATGGTTCTGATCAGACCTTCATTTGCAGGATAAATTTGCTTGACCAGTACGAGTGGAGGATGCCGCGTATGCACTACGGGCGAAGGGGAACTCGGGGGTACATCCGTGAGAATCATCATGATGCGGAAGGTAACTGGGTGTTACCTATGTTCCCGGACCCGGGGCCGATCGTGTTTCTCCACATCATTGTGGCTAGTTGAGACCCTGGGATCATTTCGCTGGAGTAGGACGCATGATTTATTTTCCAGTCTGGTTTTATTTATTTATTGTCGGTGTTGGTGTTTTCTTTTTCTATAGGCATTCTATGGATGTACGAATGTCTTGAGTTTTTGAACTATTGTAGTCCTACTCCATTTCATTTATTGAAATTCATTCGTTGGTTTAAAGATACTGAGTAAAGTGTTCGTGTCTGGTTGTTTCCCGGGTGTGATGTGTGATTATGTGGGTGTATTCCTGGCTTGCACGAATGAGTTTAAACCTGGGATTCAACCAGGCATGAGGGAACATGATGTTACCATTAGCGTCCTGTTATAGATTTTGAGTTGAGGCACGTTAGTCGAGGATGTTGTTGTTAGCGAATCTGTATGGGTGCTATGAAAGTTATATGAACCATATGGAAATGGGATCGTCAAGACAGGCTGATCGACCTGAGTTTCATGCTTATGTGTTGGAATAAGAAGAAGATGTAGAGTACATATGCCCTAATGGTTTCGACTTATGGAAATACTGGTACGAGGAGCCTATGGGAGATCTTTTAAGAACCCTGTATGCTCGATCGATAGTGGGGGAGAGCAGGGATTCAAGCTAGAAAAGACCCCCAGAAACTACTGAGCAAGTGGGACAGCGTGATTTGGTTTAAGGGAAATACAACACCGCTGTGGAGTTGCACAGTGGAAGCGTGGTGGCAAGCAGGTTAGCACGCCACAACGGATGTTGGTTTCAAAATTGTTCCACACGACAGTCGAGCGAAGAATGGTAACAGGATATCAGGCATTTTTACCAAAGCCATCATCATTGGCATGTCTTATTGCATCATGGGCGGGATGCAAGTTGGATGTGTGAACTGCAAGAAGCGGGGTCGCGAAGGGAAGCGCATGGTTGGTTATGGAAAAAGGGATGGAATATAAAAAACGTTGGAGCTGCGTAAGGACTAGCGAGCCGGAGTTATTTCAAGAACCGTGGTTCGTAAATGACAAGTGGTTGCCCATTCCTGACCGGGATGTTAGTCTTGGGGGTTTCGACACGCGGAATTCGGGGATAAATTCCATTAAATGGGGAGATTGTAACATCGGTTCGGGCCTGGTATTTTTAAAAGAAGATGGGCTTCCCTACGGCCCGATTGCCAAAACCTAGGTCTCCTCCTCCGTTCCTTATAAAAGGAGCTGCAGCCTCCTTCTTTGTCTTATTAACGAAAGACGAAGCGGAGCCATGCAGAGAATCCCAGAGATCAGAAACCCTATCCGCCCTCTCTTTCTTTTTCTCTCTCTCTCACATGAACTCTCTCCTCTCTCTCTCTCCGCGCATCTCTATCTCTCTCTCCTCCTCGCCGGACGCTCTCTCTCTCCTTCTCCCTCTCGCCGGCGCCGTAGTGGTGGTGGTGGTGGTGGTGGTGGTGGAGATCCAGATCTCGCTCTTGCCTCTTGTTTCTAGATCCGAACCAGATCTAGGCTAAGGTGAGGTGACTTGAACCCAGTCCTCCCTCATGCTCTTTATACTCTTGTATGTTGGATCTAGGGCTGGTTAAACCCTGTTTGAGAATTAGGTTGGTAGATCATAATGGATGCTAGGGTGTTAGATGATTGGATCATGATGCATAAGAACCCTCGTCTTGTTAAATGGGACTTAATGAACTACCTTGTGTTGATGTGGATAATAATTGATGATGAATGATTGTGTGATTAATATGTGTCCCATGTGATGATGTTGAATAAGCTAGGTTGTTAGAGAGAAGTGAATGATTGAATCATAGTTGCATGAAAAGTAGTTCTTGTTTGGTAACTAGGCAATTGATAGTTGTATGGGATTGAGATGTTAATTGATATCCGCTGTGATGATTGAGAATGTGTAGTATTTTGTGTGAGACACGATAACGGGTGGCGTCTAGTGAATGAGTAAGAGTCTATGAGTCAAGTGAAATGAGAATAAGAAATGAGAATGAGAATGGGAAATGAGAACGAGAATGAGAATGAGAATGAGAATGAGAATGGGAAATGAGAACGAGAATGAGAATGAGAATGAGAATGAGAATGAGAATGGGAAATGAGAACGAGAATGAGAATGAGAATGGGAAATGAGAACGAGAATGAGAATGAGAATGAGAATGAGAATGAGAATGAGAATGAGAATGAGAATGGGAAATGAGAACGAGAATGAGAATGAGAATGGGAAATGAGAACGAGAATGAGAATGAGAATGGGAAATGAGAACGAGAATGAGAATGAGAATGAGAATGAGAATGAGAATGAGAATGAGAATGGGAAATGAGAACGAGAATGAGAATGAGAATGGGAAATGAGAACGAGAATGAGAATGAGAATGGGAAATGAGAACGAGAATGAGAATGAGAATGAGAATGAGAATGAGAATGGGAAATGAGAACGAGAATGAGAATGAGAATGGGAAATGAGAACGAGAATGAGAATGAGAATGAGAATGAGAATGAGAATGAGAATGGGAAATGAGAACGAGAATGAGAATGAGAATGAGAATGAGAATGAGAATGAGAATGGGAAATGAGAACGAGAATGAGAATGAGAATGAGAATGAGAATGAGAATGAGAATGAGAATGAGAATGAGAATGAGAATGGGAAATGAGAACGAGAATGAGAATGAGAATGAGAATGAGAATGAGAATGAGAATGAGAATGGGAAATGAGAACGAGAATGAGAATGAGAATGAGAATGAGAATGAGAATGAGAATGAGAATGAGAATGAGAATGAGAATGAGAATGAGAATGAGAATGAGAATGGGAAATGAGAACGAGAATGAGAATGAGAATGAGAATGAGAATGAGAATGAGAATGAGAATGAGAATGAGAATGAGAATGAGAATGGGAAATGAGAACGAGAATGAGAATGAGAAATGACCCCGAAACTACTGAGCAAGTGGGACAGCGTGATTTGGTTTAAGGAAATACAACACCGCTGTGGAGTTGCACAGTGGAAGCGTGGTGGCAAGCAGGTTAGCACGCCACAACGGATGTTGGTTTCAAAATTGTTCCACACGACAGTCGAGCGAAGAATGGTAACAGGATATCAGGCATTTTTACCAAAGCCATCATCATTGGCATGTCTTATTGCATCATGGGCGGGATGCAAGTTGGATGTGTGAACTGCAAGAAGCGGGGTCGCGAAGGGAAGCGCATGGTTGGTTATGGAAAAAGGGATGGAATATAAAAAACGTTGGAGCTGCGTAAGGACTAGCGAGCCGGAGTTATTTCAAGAACCGTGGTTCGTAAATGACAAGTGGTTGCCCATTCCTGACCGGGATGTTAGTCTTGGGGGTTTCGACACGCGGAATTCGGGGATAAATTCCATTAAATGGGGGAGATTGTAACATCCCGGTTCGGGCCTGGTATTTTTTTAAAAGAAGATGGGCTTCCCTACGGCCCGATTGCCAAAAACCTAGGTCTCCTCCTCCCGTTCCTTATAAAAGGAGCTGCAGCCTCCTTCTTTTGTCTTATTAACGAAAGACAGAAGCGGAGCCATGCAGAGAATCCCCCAGAGATCAGAAACCCTATCCGCCCTCTCTTTCTTTTTTCTCTCTCTCTCTCACCGCGAACTCTCTCCTCTCTCTCTCTCCGCGCATCTCTATCTCTCTCTCCTCTCTCTCTCTCTCTCTCCTTCTCCCTCTGCGGCCGTAGTGGTGGTGGTGGTGGTGGTGGTGGTGGAGATCCAGATCTCGTTTCTCTTGCCTCTTGTTTCTAGATCCAGAACCAGATCTAGGCTAAGGTGAGGTGACTTGAACCCAGTCCTCCCTCATGCTCTTTATACTCTTGTATGTTGGATCTAGGGCTGGTTAAACCCTGTTTGAGAATTAGGTTGGTAGATCATAATGGATGCTAGGGTGTTAGATGATTGGATCATGATGCATAAGAACCCTCGTACTGTTAAATGGGACTTAATGAACTACCTTGTGTTGATGTGGATAATAATTGATGATGAATGATTGTGTGATTAATATGTGTCCCATGTGATGATGTTGAATAAACGCTAGGTTGTTAGAGAGAAGTGAATGATTGAATCATAGTTGCATGAAAAGTAGTTCTTGTTTGGTAACTAGGCAATTGATAGTTGTATGGGATTGAGATGTTAATTGATATCCGCTGTGATGATTGAGAATGTGTAGTATTTTGTGTGAGACACCGATAACGGGTGGCGTCTAGTGAATGAGTAAGAGTCTATGAGTCAAGTGAAATGAGAATAAGAAATGAGAAATGAGAAATGAGAATGGGAAATGAGAACGAGAATGAGAAATGAGAATGAGAAATGAGAATGAGAAATGAGAATGGGAATGAGAACGTGGAAATGAATGTGTCAATGAACTTGTTTGATGTCCTGCTTGGACCATCGAGAACGGGTGGGCGTCTAGGGTCTAGGATGTGTAAACCTGGGGGACACTAGCCTAACAAGAGGTACCCGCAGGGGCCCACGGGACAGCAGCCTAACACGAGGTACCCGTGGGCGAGACGAGATGAGCCTGCCGCGAGATGCGGGATAGAAAAACGTGCAAGGGTGCCATAAGATTGAGTCAATGCCGAGTCGTGGCATAAGTATGACTATTGAGACGGGAGGGCAGAAGAGCCAACGGGCCAACGGACAGCGACTCGGGTAGTCATGTAGGAGGCGGGAAGGGGGGACGGATTTCCCGGGAGAGGGCGCCTCCTTCCAAGATAGGCCGGAACGAGTTGGGACACCGTAAATGGGTATAGGTCCTACGTATAGGTTGATTGGTGTCGAGTCAGTTTTGTATAATTGGAGTCGGTCTGTTGAATTTATGTGTGTCACTGACTGAGTTCAGTGAGTTGATTGATCGCTAGGTCGAAGAAATGAATAGAAACGTGATCACTTAGAAATGATATTGAAAGAATATAATTGAATGCATTGATTGATTGTAGTGGCTAGTCAGTCCTGGTTCCTGCATAGAGTAGTATAGAGTGTCATGCGGGCAGGATGGTCTAGAGTCACTTCACTGAGTAATTCATTGCTCATTCCCTCCCTTCCATTTCCCTGTGCGCAGGACTGTAAGTAGAAGTATATGGATTCGGGTAGATGGTATTTTAAAGAAGACAATGCGTCCGTCGTTTCTTAGGACCAGTAACGGGACACGTATGGTTGTCTATAGAATAGACACGTGTCCATAACTCCCTTTCAGTAACCCCGGTCGGACGCCGGGGGATATAGATGTTACATGAGAGATCAAAACATGTTTACAAGATAACCATAGTCATTTGTTAAAAACATAACGAAAGTTGCTATGTATATCGTTTGTGACATTTTGAAGTGAAGTCGAATTCGATGACATTTCAAGTTAGACCTTTTCATGTCTTTTCAACTGAATATGGACCTTCTACAAATCATGAAAATGATTGAATGGGTGTTTCACATTTTTGGATAAGTTTTCTTAAACCATTACCCATATTTGTGGTTGCTTTTGAAATCTTATTTTAGAGAAAAGGGATTCTTTTCCAGTGCTAGTACATAAATTAAACATCTCACTTGGAAATTATGAGACTACAACATTATAGTAGTTTTCAGTATTCCATATCCTTTTTAATTTTAGCAAATAAACAAGAAGATATTTGTAGTGCACTCTGGTGAGTAGTCTGTCTTTGTCAACTCATTGCCAACTGAATTAAAAATAATCAAAAAGTGCATACATGAAATTATAAACTATTAAAATCACCATTTTTAAACTCTACTATAATTCAATATTTTATATTTGAACTTCATAGGTACACATAAACATAGTTTAAAAAAAAGTGTGTGTGTGTGTGTTTTATACATATAACAAATCATATCAGAATATTTAGCGGTGACCAAGAATTTAACATGTTGTTATATGAGCTATTATAATCATTGTTTTAATAAGAACTGGGAATAAACCTATAAACCATTGGTGTTTTCTATATCAAGTATATATACTAATTTAATTATTTCTTTTGGCATAAAAACGACATTAATGACTCATAAATAAATATAAACTCTTATTCATGGATAAGCTTGTATATTTGAAAATTTAAAATGATAAATTTTCTAGAGAAATTAATAGAAATATTTTAGAAACCATTAAGCATGCGGAAAAAGAATGTTAAACATGATTTAAAGCTAACAATAAAACAGTGGAGGTATCAGAAGAATAACAAAATCCATTATCTATCCAAGCCATGTGCTTATATGAAATATGTATGGTCGATGGATCATGAATTCATGACTCGCTCTTTAGTGTTTGTTGATGGGTTTGGACAAACTCGATAGAAAAAAATTCAGCTTAGAGGTAAATAATCAAAGAAGAGTCTTAGAGCTACATGCACAAATTGAAATTCTTTTTAGGCTATGGAATGGATGGTATAACTGTCAACGTACCAACACTATGGTAGAGAATACAAAAATCTTTTGTCTCCTTTCATCTTTATTCTATGCACGGAAGCGCTCGTTAACCTTTTTAATCATGCAGAAAATCAAGGAAAGATAACGGGGATGCGCGTTACACGCACGTACCCCTCGGTATCCCACCTTCTCTTTGCTGATGATAGCCCTTTCTTCTGTAAGGCGGAGCCCTGTGAATGTGAAGAAGTGATGAAAGTAGTCAGGAAATATGGACAAGCATCATGCCAATGTATTAACTTTGAGAAATCCTCTCTATTCTTTGGTAAAAGGATTAACAAAAATGTTTGACAGCAGATTAAAGATACACTTGGAATCTAGAATGAAGGAGGAATAGGGACATACTTAGGAATTTCAGAAGATATTAGTGGATCTAAATTTCAAGGATAAATTAATGCATCGAGTGAATGGATGGACGGGTAGATGGCTTTCAAAAGGAGGAAAGGAAGTTTTGATAATATCTATCTTGCTAGCTCTTCCGACATATGTTATGTCTAGCTTCTTGCTCTCGCTGGAGATATGTGAAAATCTCGCGAGTGCTATTGCACAATTCTGGTGGAGTTCAAATCTCCAAAAGGAGGTATTCACTGGGTTAAATGGGAAAAGCTCTGAAGGTTAGCAAAACAACTATGGAGGCTAGTTCAATACCCTGATTCGTTAGTGGCTCAAGTTTTGAGGGGAAGATACTACAGAATGAGTTCTCCTTTGCGAACAATATCTCTAAGTAACCCATCCTATGTGTGGACCAGTATTTTAGCGGCTCGAAAGCTTTTGCTATCGGGAATTAGACAGAAGATACATTATGGATACAATGTTAAGGTTTGGGAGGATCCTTGGATCCCTACAATGTCAGCTAGGCAGACTCGTCCTTCAGCACCAGTTTTCACCCGAACATGAGAATCAGCGATCTTATTAACCAGGAAACAAAGGAGTGGGATGTTCGCCTACTGGAGGATTATGTTGCCCCTGCTGATATACCTCTCATAAGGAGTTTGGCCATAAGCTCAACTCATCGTCGTGATACATTCTGTTTGAACTTCACCAAGAATGGCCAATTCACGGTTAAATCTGGATATTGGGTAGCTCGGACCTTATTGAAGACGGAGGAAGAGAAGGAGGTACTTGAGCCCAGTATAACTAAACTTCAAGCCTTTTCTTGGACAACTAAAGTGCCTCAAAAGATATGTCATCTTATATGGCAATTGAGAACATGCCATGTGGTAGTAACGAGGAACTTGAATCGGCGTAATATGTGATGTGATAACTACTGCCCATAATGTGGAGAATCGGAAGAGTTTGTTACTCATGCCATCTTCGAATGCCCGCCAACTTTACAAGCTTGGTCCCTATCATCGAATCCAACTAGTCCAGATATCTTTCCACTATTGAGTATTTATGCTAATATGGATTACCTTTTATGGAAAAAGAACAGCAATGTCGAGCCAGAATTAGATAGGGATCCTTATCATTAGATAATCTGGTATATTTGGAAGGCCCGAAATTACAAACTCTTTAGGGGGATTGATAGGGATCCACTGGAGCTAGTTTGTTATGCAGAAAGTTAGTGTCAAGCATGGTTCAACGCAAACGAGATGGAGCCTCTTATTCCACAAGATAGCAATATTGAAGAACCCCAGGTCTTAAGCCTGGAAAATATCTGCATGTTGGATGGGTCATGGACATCCACACCACAATTTAGTGGGTGTGGATGGGCTTGGTTGGACAGCTTGGGGGAAGGTTCAACTTATGGGGATACGAAATTATCTACGGCGAGAGTCTGCTTTGTATTAAGAACTTGACGCACTACGATGGGCGAAGGAGAGTATGCTCCAGCATTCGACATGTCAGAGTTTTGGGACAGATTGCAAGGATTTGATCGCCATGATTAAGGAGCCTCATACTTTGCAACAAAATTGGAGAGGATATAGACTATACATATATCTTTTCCGGACTTCAAGATTATTTATATTCCACGAGTGTAAAATCAAATTTTGGATTCTTTAGCTAAGATTACGAGGTCTTTTCATAGAGTTTTGTTTCATTGGTTGTTCTATTTCGGTCTAGTTATCCAGACCACCTCAAAATTGATTAATAGAATAGCCGTTCGTTGTAAAAAAAAGGACTCATAATCGTGATTAAGCTTTTCAATTAAATGAGTTATTTAATTTTACGAGTGAATTTGTAGATTTCTTTATTGTCTACCGTCATTGCATAGAAAATGAAACAGCAGTTCATTAGATAAGACAATAAGAACATTTCATAGGAATATGATTTGTTAATTATTTCAAACTATCTAAAGCTTGAATAATAGTTCGACAGTTTAATCTAATAAAACATTATATGCAATAGATTATATTTAAGAAAATTATTTTATTAAATTCTGTTAGTTTTTAGAATTTTTAAGTGACAAAGTTTTGCCATAATATTTTTTTTTTATTTAGTGATCAAACACCAGTTTATATACCCCGCTTTTGGGAGATACTATACCATTGTAACTCCTTATTACATCCTTAGTGCAATCAACCTTTAAGACTAAAAAATAAAATCTATAAATAAATATTAGATAAAGTGAGAAATATATAAACTAATAAATATATTAAATTAGTTAATAGTTCTGGTCCAAAATAACACCAATGTAAAATATATCTGAATTTATTAAAATAATAATAAAATAATATTTTGTTTTTAAACTAAATATAGAGTTCTCTTATAATCATACGTTGATAATTACTATATATACAGAAGATATTTAATTTTTTATTTTGTTTACAATAAATTGGTTTTCAAATTTAATTTTTATTTTAATATTTTGGTGTTGTTTTATCAAATAGCATAAAAATACATTTGTATTCAGTGAGTCATAAAACATATCAGATAACTTGGTAAAAATAAATGAAATTAAATCTATATATTTAAATAACAACAAAATATAATGAAATAAAATAATTTTACTTTCTTTTATATAAATATATTTTGAAATTCAAATCTTTAAAATAATTCTTTAAATCAATACTTATAGAGTAATAAATTAGCATAGTCTCAATCTTATTAATTTATATTATACAAATTCATATTATACAAATTATATTTTTTCATTAATTACGAAGAAATCATCAACATAAAAAACATACTTTCATATAAACATATACGTTTTTTTTTCGAGAACTTCGCATATATCATATATGTTGTATCTGTCTAGAATAATTAGTTATTATTGCGCAAATTGGCTATTTTCTGTTCTTCTTTATTGTTTTGCTGTTCTTCTTTAACGTTCGTGTTTATTGTTATGCTCTAGTTTTTTTTTTTTTTTGAAACAATGCTCTAGTTCTTTAACGTTTTTCAATGGAAGATTTAAAACATTATTTAAAAAAAAACTAAAAAAAACACTAGAACAGGAACTGACATCATTCACAGGAATTCCAATGTTGTCTCGTGATCTTCGTTTCAAAGTATGATACTAGAACAAAATGTCAATCGATGCCAGAGTTTCTTGGGTGCGTGTAAATGTGAAATTAGAATCAGTGTAAAAGTTGATGTGTGGTGTGTCATCACTTTCTTTTACTGTCGTTTACCATTCCAAGACAGCCTCTTGGTAAGTGCAGATTCAAATGTCACATGGCTCTATCTACTCTTATAGATACACAGCACAGGCCGGTGTATATTGTGCCGTGTATGCCTATGCCAGTTGTCATCATGTACCGCTGCACAACTTTTACGGAATTCTTTTCAGTCTCACGCTAATAAGTAATAATTGTTTGCATCACTCTAATTTGTCTTTTTAATCAATTTTATATACTCTAGCGCTATTATCGTCTTTTAATCAATTTTATACAATCCAAATTGCATGTATATAAGTTATAATAGCGCTAGGGTGGTTTGATAGGGATAATCAAAAACAATATCGCTTGAAGACGATTTCAGTTGATAGGATTTCTTAGGGCATCCGCATCGGGTAGTCTCTACACACATTTCTTACTGTAAAATAATAAAGCAAAAGAAAAAGTAGGAGAGAAGTGGGAAAAATATGAGGGACGTCCCTAGTACGAGGGACTACAAAACTTATGTGAGAGACTTTCTTAAAATATGTCTCATATCTATTGGTCCAATGCTTTTATATTTCTAATTTAATTTTTGTTTTTAGTTATATTAATATTATATGTTCAGAGAGTGCTGAGGGACTTAACGATGCCGATGCTTAGTTCTTACTTCATGGAAATCTTTTCATACGTTTGGACGACACTAGACTCCTAAATTAAACCTATCCCTACACATACTCTAGCTATTTATGTATAAATAAAATTAGTGAAAAGAATAAAATAAGTTTTATTATATGAATAAACCATATATTGGCAATTTCGCAAACCATTCTTGAACATTTTGAAAGCATAGGGAAAGAGACAGAGATCCTGGAGCCCAGTATTATTAAACTCCAAATTTTTATTTGGAAAATTAAAGTTTCCCAGAGTATATGTCATCTTATACGGCAATTGATAACATGATATGTGACTGTGACACGAAACCTTATACGAAGAAATATAAGATGTGACAACTATTGTTCGTAATGTGGTGCGCCAGAAGAGACTGTTTCATATACTATATTTGAATGTCTTCCATCTCTACAAGTGTGGACTCAGTCAGCAATGCCATCCAGCCCTAACATTTTTTCCGCTTTCAAATTATTGTGCTAACATGGATTATCTTTTCTGGAAGAAGAATAGCATTGTTGAACCATAAATATACAGAGATCCTTATCCTTGGATAGTCTGGTATATTTGGAAGGCTCAGAATGATAAAATATTTAGAGGGAGCGCCAGGGATTCTTTGGAGCTAGTAACATATGCAGAAAGCGAGTGCCAAACATGATTATAATGTGAATGAGATGTAAGTCCCATTTCACAAGAGCAGAACATATAGGAGTCCCAAGTCATATGCTTGGAAAATATATGTATGATAGATGGTTCATGGACCTCCACAGCCTAATTTAATAGTTGCAGTTGGGTTTGAGTTGATAGCTTCGGAAAGACTCAATTAATGGGGACCGAAACTTAAGAAGTAGATAATCTGCTTTACATTCTGAAGTGGAAGCTCTGCGATGGGCAATGGAGATCATGCTTCAACATTCGTCATGCCAGAGTTTTGGGACGGATTGTAAGGATCTAATCTAAATGATAAAGACGTTGCTGATCTGTTTTCCGGAATTCAAGATATCTTAGGGCATCAATATCGGCACATCCTACACTTAGTCCTTAGGTGATTTGGTGTGGGTCCCACCGATAAATGTCCTAGACTTCTCCCTTTTGTCGCTAAATAAGAAACGTCTCAGGTATTGTCATTCACTGTTTGCGGGCCCCACTGAAACGTGACGGCCCGCAATTGGTTCATTTAAAATTTTTTTTTCTTTTAGATCAGAAAAGCAAAAAAGAAAAAAAAAATTAAAAATCCAAGGATTTTTATAAGTCCCTACGATAAAGATGCCCTTATATCCCAAGAGTGTGAAATGGAATAGCATATTCTTTACCTAGGATTTGTATGAGAGTTATATTATATTGGTTATTCTATTCTGATCTGATTATGTAGACCATCTTAAATTTGCGTAATAAGATAGCCGTTCATTGTAAAAAAAAAGCAAACCATTCTCGAAACAGTACTAACACCACTGAGATATATATGGAGTGTTCAGAAGTATTTAAAAATTAATAAAGACCGAAACAAAACAAAGTAAACAAATAAAGCAAAAGCTCACAGCTCCTTAAAATATATGAATATACAGTATTAAGGAAAGACTAGAAACAGCTGTTCTTACTTTCCCGTCGAATATTGGTACAAGTTTTGCATAATATATGGAGCATATATATATGGTATTTATTTTCGTCATCTTGTTTTATTTAAAAATTATTCACTTTATCTTTTGATCATTCACAAATCACAAGTATCTAACTCATATTTGGGTCGAGACGTCCTCTAGTCTACTCTAGCATAGAGTTTCATAAGTTAGCCATTGATTAAATTAAAGAATTAAAATCTCAAAAGATGATAAAATTAATAATTTACGGTTTAGATGTTGGCAAAAGAAAAAATGACTATTTCAAGCAAAATATAATAACAACTAGCCAAACGAGCGAGTAACATAAAATTATAATTGAAATCTAAATGTGTGAAAGAAAAGGAAAAGAGAGTGTGAGATCTCGCATCTGCCTTGTGTATTCCATCTTTTGATTGGTTCTCTTTCAATAGAATAATTAATTATTATTGCGCAAATTGGCTAATAATCATTCCCTACTTGAAACTTAGTTCATTACTGATTAAATTGAACTCCTTTATATATTCTCTTAAAGTAGGAAAGTAGTGTTTCGCCTCCAACCAAGGAAAATGCCTTATTCGATGGTCGAATTCCTTCCCATGCATTCAACCAAATCAAATGCCTTTTCAAACAGAATATATTAGAAAATCAACTTTGAAAGATTTTGCATTAGCCATGACTATGTCAACACTATGAGAGGTGTATTCAACATAGTAGGATTTAGAGTGGCTAAAGTTTTAGTTTTAGATAATTTTGGATGAAATAAAGAAATTGTTATAATTTCAGTTAAACCCATGAAATTTTATATTTAATATATTTTGACCTAAATAATTTTATAAAACACTTTAAAATCACTACAAATCTCGTAAATTATACTTTTAAACTATTTCCCACGGTAAAATATAAAACAAAGCAAAAAAGTAAACTATTATAAAATCAGATATTCAATTTTTTTTCAAGTCATGTTTGAATAACATATAATTGTCAGTTTGATACAAATCACTCTAAATCTTTGATTTATGTACCTCTGTATAGCAATATTGGATGCTGAAATTATTACTTGCCGAGCCACTGTAACTGTTTTAGAAATTAACCCTCATACAAGTCACTCATTTGACCCCAAAAAAAAGGCACTGATATCATCTTACATGCCTTCAATATTTTCCTTCTCATGAGAAACGATTAATCATACTAATTTTTTTACACTTTTATGTCAAAAAGTTCACATCATTGGAAAAAGAAAACAAAACTGAGAAAGACATAGATGAAGTATAAAATGAAAATTAAAGAAGCTTTTAATGTAGGCTTTGTTTAGTGTACCATAACAAATTCCCCTTAATACTTTGTCCGTTGAAAGTGCTTTACCCTTCTGGTGAATCTCTAAGCTTTACTCAAGTCTTTACTTTTTCTATTTGTTAGGATCGTTTTTGATGGTGGACATTTAGTTTTTGACTCACCTCACTCCAGACTTCAAAGGGTCACACGTACATTTCAGGAATATTCCAAAGTTTCACGTCAAATATTAATACGTCATGTACGAGTAGGAGAAGAAAACGTCTGACTCAATGCTTTTTATATTTTTCAACTATTAGAGTAAGCCTTTTGGACAACTAATATTTCTCTGGTTCACGAGTCACGACATCCTTAAAGTATCGCGAGATCAAATTTCACTTAGGGGTAGCTGTCATGAACTTCATAATGAATCGAAACACTTCAAGCACAATGACATTATAACATGCTAACACATTTGAAATCAAGCATTTGATGTTTTTTTAAAAGTTCTACTTAACTAACTAAATCTTATAGTTATGCCGTTCATATTAGTAAATAATTTACAACACAAATTAGATTAATAACAAGAATCACACGGAATGGTCTACCTTTTTGTTTCTTTCCCTTCAAACCACATGTAATCTTGTCCCACCACACTTGACCCACAAACTAAATTATGTTTCTAAGTACGTTTTACATGGGATTGTTCCTGCACAGAGATTGATTTGTGTAATATCTATAATTGGGTATTATCTAGCATTGTATGGAGGAGTGCCACAGCTTCCACCATTACAATCATATAGGGTTTAATCGGATGAACATAACCCGAAAACCTGTATCTTCCTTGAGTCTATAAGTATAAAAAAAACATAAATTTACCTGATTTCGTTGAAAATTTGAATCTTAGTTACATTTGACACATCTAAAGACAACACCAATTGGGGTTCCTACAAAGATGATTTAAAAGAACACACCGATTTGAATGTATTCATGTACATGTAAATAAAACAATATATGAGTCTGTCTAGTCAAAAGAAGTTATAGATATGAAAAAACATACAGAGCAAACTAGACGTTGAAGGTGAACTTTTGGATAATGTTTTGCAAAAAAAAGTATCAAAGTCATTCTTTTTGTTGGGAAACGGCTTACAAAGTGTATTGAAGTTCAAATGAAAGATAAAAGGGATCATTAATTTCTTTGACATAGTTCTATAACTCAAACTTAAGCTGTCTAGGTAATCAAACCAGAATAAAACAAACAACAATGTAAAAATTGTTACAAAAATATATAGACATTTTCCCTAAAAAATCCTCTGATGAGTTTTCTTCGCTCGGTAAATTCTGAAAATGATAAGATCATAGTCAATGATGGGCTCCTATATTAATGGGAAATCTCCCACTTGTTCAAACATGTTTTTTAGTTGTTTAGTTGGTAGTTATTCAGTTAATACTTTCCTTTGTGTATTTAAGTAACGATTTGCTTATTGAATGAGATATGAAAAGAAAATTGCAGTAAACTTTGTGTTTTAGTTTTGAAGAGGGGCCTTCATTGGCACCAAAGCACATTTTCGGTTTTGATCCGGACCACTTTGTGGTATCAAAAATTCTTACCCTTATTTTGATTTGGACCACAATTTGTGGTATCAAAACTTCTTTATCCAAAAAAAGAAAAAAAAAATCTTGTTATATAAAATATGGGAAGCATATGAGAGTGTATTGAAGAATTCAAGATCAATTTCAGAAAAATGCATGGTGAGATACGTGAAGAGCTGAAGAAGATGGTGCAATATTGGGAGGATGCGGCAGCAACTTGGAGTGAGAAGATGAGGTTGTTGAAATTGAAACCTACGAAGAAAGTGAAACATTTTATGGACGTGACCACCGACCATCCAGTGGTGACTTCTTCACTCAAATGTTCAGCCACTTCACCACCGGAACAAAGACGAGCTCGAACTGCTCCGGACAGACGTCACCATTACACTCTTCTGGCCAGAAAATCATTAAGGTGTAACCGGTCCAACTTTTCCAAGAAAAGACCTGGATTCAGTTATATGCAGCTCCTCACACGGCATGTTTCATTTGGTACTTGTGGGAAACACCCATTTGATCGTGGACGTAATGGTGACGTTGAGGCATGTCTCGTGATAAGAAGTTGGTGTGGAGAAGAAACATAGCATGTTCCTAAAAGTTTTTGATGTTGTATGTTGTATTGAACCTTGAGGACAAGGTTCTTTGGAGGGTGGAGTATTGATAAGATCATAGTCAATGATGGGCTCCTATATTAATGGGAAGTCTCCCACTTGTTCAAACATGTTTCTTAGTTGTTTAGTTGGTAGTTATTCAGTTAATACTTTCCTTTGTATATTTAAGTAACGATTCGCTTATTGAATGAGATATGAAAAGAAAATTGCAGTAAACTTTATGTTTTAGTTCTCTTAAGTCTTTGGGATCCATCAGAAAACCCCTCTTATTTTTGCTATTTCTTTTTAGTTCTGTTGAGAAGTCTCGCCACCTCGATCTTGAATTGTTGCTATTAATTCTGGCCAACCAGTTTCAAAGTTCTGGGACTTCGCATGAAAATGATTAGTTGAATTGAAGTTTGTATTTCTTTGCATTTCATAGTTCTATTACACTTACGTCCTTCCTTGTAATGTGATGTGACATTTATCCTCATACTTTGCTAATTTTCCAAGTATAAACTGAATCCACCCACACACACACATATATATATATATAGTTTTTTTTTTCAAACGGTTTTCATTTTATGATTTTTTTTTAAAAAATTACAAACCTGTAAATATAAATAAAATCCACAGTAAGACCCACAAAATAGGTCTTCTTGACAAGTTTACAAGTGTAAAAGGTCCTAAAGATGGCAAAAGAGAAATAGAAACCCTAGCCGCAACACTAACCGGATATGAGGAGGTGCTGCCACCACGGCGGAGGAGAGACCACCGCTCAACGAACCGCAAGTAAACACCAAGATGGGAGAGAATCACCAGGAGAGTGAGAAAGCAACAAACAGAATAGTACTATGAGGGAGAAGCGCCTAGAACTAAGGTTTCTTTTTGGGTTCATGTTGAAGGCGGAAAATGACCTGTATGTGTTTTGAATAACGTTTTCAAGTTGTGCCATAGCAATAGGTTTCTTACTGTTTCATGAACATGATGTCACTGCCTGAACAAGCAGGAAGACTTGTAGGTGTGCTTCAGTGGAAATTCACCTTGGCATGATTGGTAGTGATCTCAATATCTCATGGATATTCTTATTGAATAGATATATTAGGTGTACTGTCATTTTCACAAGTAGCTTATGGCCTATGGGTTGAGGTTATACCATTGGTGAGATACCCGACATGATTCTTGGTAGTGATCTTGTAGAGATGCTTTTTGGATAGCTTTATTAGGCATACTGTCGTTTAGACAAGTGAATCATGGATTATAGGCTGAGGTTGTTACCGTTGGTGAGATACCCAATATATTTTGAACTTTTGTTGACTGGTTCTCGTTTTTTGGTCCAAACAAACTTTAACAAATCTTTTAATTGTTCTTTACTAGGATCCTCATACATCTGCTTTCGCGGTAACTCCTTCCCTCTTCGATTCTGGATATTAAATGAAAACCGTGGACTTTGATTTTTTATATGTCGTTCGAGGTCCGAATTCTCTGCGAGATCCGAGGACAAGTGACAAAATAAATGCGAAAAATATGAATAGATAACAAAACAAATGTAGAAAACAATAGATTTTTATTTCGGATTTGCTTATGAGCGTTCCAGAAACAAAAGCATACATGAAGCTTGTCTGGAAACGGGATAACAAAGGAATATCGTATAATATTAGCAGTAAAACAAGACTAAGTTTGCTAGCACTACCACCTATGTCTAGAAAATCCTATGTGGCCGCAACTCGCTTACCAACAGACAAAAAATGTTATAAAGATTTCGGAATGGACCTTATGAAAGGCTGCCTACGTACCCCTTTCGAGGATCAAGACGAACGTAGTTCAATAGAAAGAGTGGAACAAGAGATTGAACTGCCTGGACGAGTTCGTCTAGTAATTGAGTGCCAAACATAGAACCCGAACTTGTCGAGAAAAAAGTTTAAGGTTTCTAAGTGCAGCGAGTTCTAAGAATCTCAAAATTGTCTCTTTTTTTGTGCTCCTTGTATTGGTTCTCCCCTTATATATGCCTTATAAGTCGGTTTACCATTTCCTTTTCTGCCCCGGGTCGAGTTTATCGCTTTGTGGAAATATTCTATTTTTCTTCGATCTTCATGTTATCCCTTGAAACTTGACATTTATCTTCGAAACTTGAAATTTTATTCTCCTGTGAATAATTTATAGTCCGTCATAGCAGTCTTGGGCTCATTCTAACCCAAAATAATCAGTGGAATTTAGCCGCGTTTTAAACCTTTTTGGGCCGTTTTTCGCCTTAGATGTTTTTTTTTTACTATTTCTGAATCAATAGTATAGTCGACAACTATGGTGTTTAAGTTAACCGCTTTCGTTTTATATGATCGATTCGAACTTACACGAGAAAACAAGTCTTTGCGGTTTTTATCGTAAAGTTTCAACGGTAACTCCAAATGAGACAAAACAAGAGACAGTGCAGTCACAGATCCAAGGAGGAAGCTACTAGGGAGAGACGAGAGTGCATGATGTTGATAAGGTGCAGTTGTGGTCGCCATAAGGCGAGTTAGACGAGGTCGACCGAACTCACAATATGACGAGTGGGACGAGGCTTA
This sequence comes from Brassica carinata, assembly GCA_016771965.1. Taxonomy (NCBI): domain Eukaryota; kingdom Viridiplantae; phylum Streptophyta; class Magnoliopsida; order Brassicales; family Brassicaceae; genus Brassica; species Brassica carinata. The sequence continues at coordinate 26,586,279 of CM028694.1, read as the reverse complement.
CCCAACTCGCCATACGGCGAGTGGGACGATGCTGATCCAACTCGCCATATGGCGAGTTGGTCGAAGCCAAACCAACTTGCCATATGGCTAGTGGGATGAGGCTTACCTGACTCACAATATGGCGAGTGGGACTATGCTGATCCAACTCGCCATATGGCGAGTTGGTCGAAGCCAATCCGACTCGCCATATGGCGAGTGGGATGATGCTGATCCAACTAGGGGGTTTGGACGGTAGTGGAGTGATGGTCGGCCCTTTTCATGTTTCGTCGTTTGTTCCCCAGAAGTTTTTTTCTAAGAGATTGGATCATCTTATCTGAGAACTCGTCGTATAACTCTTTTTAAATTATAAGGAGCTTTAGTTCTGAATTTCTAATTATTTTTAGAGAAGAAATATTTCTCGGGAATTTTCAGGCATTGATTCCGTCGTAACCGATTTTGACCCCAACAGTTAGGCCCCCAGCTCGTTAGAAAATTTGCGATGTTCTTTCGAGCGGTTAGGCAGGTTAGATAAATTAGGCAGAATTAATGGTTGAAAAGGTCCGTTGAAAGTGGTCTACTCTCTCTCCTAAGAGTGGAATGCAGTAAGATTGGGGCTGCGCCTTGTGAATGCTGCCTACGTAACCTTTTCGAAGGGATCAAGCCTTTCGTAGTTCATCGTGGAGTTAAAGTTCGTATGACCTTGTTTTCCAGTGAGACCTTTACGGTTTAGTTATCTATTGTGTAGCGATTATCGAGCATGTTGCTGTCGATGGCATTTTGTATTGGACCTTTGTCGGTCCTCGAGACTAGCCTTGGAGGCTGTTTGCTTTGGCTGTGTGCGGCCGTATTTATGTTTTCGGGACTGTCCCTTTATGGCTTTGAATTCCTGACAATTTAGGGTTTTAAAAATATTTTGCTCGAAAATATAAGATTATGGTTTTATAAATAGAGAGAACTGCCGTTTTATGGAGTTACAGGGGCAGGACGTGAGTTTTCATCTCATCCCTGTCAACCTCAGACGATCACCATATCTTTCGTTGTGCAATATAAGGGTAGTCAAAGTTTCTTTAGTTTGCCGAGACTCATAAACGCGCAGATATAAATGAAGAGACAAATTTTGGGATCTCTTATCGGGGTGTTGATACCATGCCTTGAAGATGTAAGAGACGAGTGTGCTGGGTTTAGGGAAAGACCTAGGTTTACTGTCCGTTTAAGGCTTGCTATGACTAATCGGCTTTCGGGTCACCTGTCGCGATTTTAATCTGATTTTGTACCTATTTGCTGTTGTTTCTATTTGGATGCTAAATTGTTCGATTTGTGATCGAGGAATTAGGACCAAGGGGTCATGTAAATTTGTCCCTGTAAGAAGTGTCTTGCTTCACTATTTTTTGTGAGGTGTTGGCCTTCCGAGATTAGTTTCGTGTATTTATAAGGATGACTCGTAAGGCTCTAGGAGCTTTGTTGCAAGTGTTTCTTTACATGTCGCGTTTTGTGAGTAAACCGATGCGGAATTAAAGCGAGTTGTTGAGCATATATAACTTAGTCGACTGTCGATAAGCTCAAATTTTCCGTTGGCCGTTTAGCTGTTAGGACTGAGTTTTATTATGAATACTTTATCGTATGACTTTCGTTTTCTGGGTATACGATAGTTATTTGTTTAATCGCTAGTTGCCGTTTAAAGAAAAGTTGTGGATTGTCATTTAGCCGTTAAGCGATCAGATAAAGCGGTGTTCGCTCAAATGTTTTGGGTTGGCATGAAGGTTATTTTCAGCCGCATGGCCGAGGGCTTTGTTTGTAAGGGATTAGACCATGACACTTTCATGTTATCATTAAGGTCAAGTTGGATTAGACTTGTCCTCAAAGGGAATACTGGAATCTGGTTCGGCTTTTCAGGGAAGGCGTGATTGGCCGAGGGCCAGATAGCGTTTGTCGAGACTAACAGGCCAAGTATGCCAGAACTTTCCATTTTAAGATTGCCCATGGCCATAAAAAATGATTTTCCACTTTAGGTTTAAGTTATACGATGAATGTTTCGTATAATGTTTCCTTTAGTCGTATGAAAATTATTTCCTTTTTATCCGAGGGAGACGAAGCCTAAGATACACGACGCGGAACCCGTGCGGAGTCAGTTGCAGGATGATTTTCTCCTCTGACATAACCGAGGGAAGTGAAAGGCATAAGTCAGCGACCTGCAGGGAGCTTCGTTTTTTTGTTATAAGAAAATTATCTCGACAGTTCTTCGTAAGACCCGTTTATTTCCGAAATTTGCTTCGTATGAATCAATTTGACCATAGGAAGGATTTTTAGTGAAAGCATTGCGAGAGGGGCTTCTCGTAGAAGTAAATGGAGAGTATTTCTCGTAAATTACTCGTGATATTTGCGAACATGGAATATGTTTTCCTCAATCACCTTTTTGTATTGCGAAGTCTTTTTGCATGACACTAATCTTGTTTTCCCATAGACTGTTTCGTACAAAATGTTTTTGTTACGAAAGTAATGAGTAACAAGTTATATGAAGATAGTAAATCGAAGATGTCAAATTAGCGATGTTTCCGCAGATTTCACGGGAAACGTTTCCGCTTTGATTTTGATCTTTGGTGAATGTTGCTTGGAATCACTCATGGAGTTTTACATAAGGTTATTTTGTTATGATTTAGTCACTAACCGTCGTGCAATTAGTCTGATTTTGGTACAATTTTTCTAATCATGAGATTGCTACTAGAGATGATGTAAAGTTCTCAAGACTATGTTTGTGACAGTTTGGCTACGTTGCTGGTGTTTTAGACGAATCTTAGATTGTCGTTTGCCTTTTGGGAGAATTTTGACGAGGCATCGCAATTCCTAAGTGTTGTTCTGCCTACTTTTGCGAGAGTTTTCTTTGTTAAAAGTGTTTTCTTGATGCTGATTCAAAAAGTTTTTGAAGTATGGGAGTATACGAGTATAGTATACGTACCTACTCCCTCCTTTTTTTAATGAAAGAAATGGCTGAGCCGATATTTTGAAGGGTTTTATACGTTTTCTCTTTCGAGGATTGGGATGATCGACAATCTGAGTCGATTTAAAGATGACTTTGGGATTGTGATGTTCGGTTTTTTCCGGGTTAGCGACTTGGAATGGGTTAGTTTTAAAGAAAAGTGCTAGGAACGAGTTAGTTTTAAGACGAGGTTTGTGTTTCTAGTTATTTCTTTCTTTAGGAAGCGAGATGGGTATGTTTGAATTGTGTGGCCATCATTTCTCAATTTTACGAGAAATTAGATCAGTTTGCAAGTTCTACCTGGACAGCTAAGGAAAAATAGAACAGGAATGGAAAAATCGCCTAAGATTTAGCTTGATGGACTATCCACCTAGATTCTAAGTTCACTTAAGTTTACGGCAGTTTCTAAGACATTTTCATTCTTTTCCTAGGTAAAATTCCAAGTCTGATTAGATTTTCTAAGTCGGACATACCTTAGTCTTAACGCAGATTTGGGTTCTCCTCTTCTTCATTCTTCTTCTCTTCGTGTTTCTAACCTAAGTTTCAATTTTCGTAGTGTTAGTTTTTACGAGTATGGGTTTGTATTTCGTCAAAGGTTTTCGCGGGTATGAGTAAGTATTTTATCGAAAGTAGGACTGGCCACTTTCGACTCAATGTCGAAGAACTTCAAAAAGTTTTATACTGAATTTCATATGAAATGGTCTTCGACAAAATTCTGAGGAGAATATCGGAGTGAGGGACAGATTTCAACGTCTAAGTTTTCTATTCTCGTCTCTTCGTATTGCTTGTTTTATTAAATTGACCAAGTGCGTTTGGAAACCAAAATTCACACCGTCGATTTTATTGATTAGAGGAAAGCCAAGTAAACCTAGCTTCCCCTGAAGGTCCAAGAAAGCTGTGGGGACACACAGCAAGTAATGAGAATACGAAGACAGACAAAGTAGTAAATCGTAAAAGCAAAAAGAGAGCAAGAAGATCTTATTCTGAATCTGCGTTTAAGTGTGAACAACAGGTGTAAGCCTTGGCTAAAAGAGCTGTCCGCGAGTTCCCTAGTTCTTACAACCAAAGACTCTCAAAACCTAGTTGAGTCGCAGCTCGATAACAAAAACGGAAAGTTGCCTAAATTGCTCTAAGTGCTAAAAGTTCTCTCTTGTGCCTCTCTCCTTAGACTCTCTTATATACTCCTCTAAGGTCGGTTTGCATCTTCCTTTGCTGCCCTTGGGTTGAGTTTATCGCAAAACGGATATATTGTATTTTCCTCGATCTTCATGATTATCGCTCGAAACTTGACATTTATCTTCGGAAACTTGACATTATCTTCTCCTACGAGATAAAAAATAAACCGCCATAGTTATCTTGAGCTTAATCTCGTCTAGAACTGATACGTGCTCAAATTACCTTAGGAGCAACTTTACTTTCTCAAATAAGAGGTTCAGTTGTAGTACTTTGGGATCGAATCCACAAGGAGCTAGGGAACGAAATAGATCTAATTAGAGTGATTAAGCAACGTTGATTATGATTAAACTTAAATAGCAGGTTTTGAACAAGGTAGGTGCTCGATTGGTTTGATTGAGGTTTTGATAATAAATAGAAAGTAGCTAGACTTAGGGTTTCTATTTAGGTAATTAGGATTATAATCCAATAGAGGCCTAACAGTTGTTTGCATGATATTATAGAGCTCAACTTCATTAGAACAAATCGATCAGCTTTCGCCTTCTAAATTCGTCTATTGACTAGATCTAATGATCTCACCAATCGGCTTGATCAATTAGAAAGTGTCGATTGATTATTCTAGAGGAATATTGATCGATACACTTTTTGCACCGTCGATCGATTATTCTATAGGAATATCGATCGACGCGCTCTAGCAAGCTTTGAGTTCGGGTTGAATGAATGCTCACTAAGTGTTCATAGATCAGCTTCCGCCTTTATCTAGCAATTCTAGCTCAGTAATGATGGATTCAGGACAAGGTTAAGTAATAACTTATATACTAGGTCAAGGTTCTAGTTATCTAATCTAGAACACAAGCATTAAGAGCATCCTAATGATGGATATCACAACTTAGCAATCTAAAGTTGGGGCTTATCCCTCATAACCTGTTTGAACCCTAAATATAACAATAGAACTACTCAGACATGGCTAAGAAATTCATAACAACAAGGTATAAAGAAAACTTCATAGATAGATAAATTGATAATAATGGAGTTTCAATCACAAATCTCTTTGGATCTTCTCTCCAACTTTAGAAATCCCTAAAACCTTTTGCTGTGTAAAACAATATAATAGAAAAGCTCTCTCTTTCTTAAACACTTAGGAAAACTATATATATTAGGTTAAAAACTCATCAGATGCAATCTTGTAAGTTGGTGAAGTCTTGGGCTTTAAGTCGACTGTCTTCAACTCGATTCACCGTCAATCGATGTCACATGATTTGCATCGATCGATTATTATCTTCAGTCGTAGACCTTTCTTCGATGTCGATTGATGGCACAGAGTGTGCATCGATCGATTATTGATTCTGAATGTAGACCTCTGGTTTGGTTTGATGGTCAGCTCGAGTGAAGTCTTGATGTTTGGAGTATTCAAGGCTCCAAATCAAATGTTATAGTATAAAGGATGTCAAACCAGTTCTAAGTGATTCTAAAGCAAAGGGAATGCAAGACCATGCTTAATCTAAGTGCAACCATTGAGTGAAGATGATTACGAACTAAGACAATACTAAAAATGCAATAAAGGAGTGAACTTTCTTTCAATATGAGGCAAGGGGACTCATGGGACAAGGAAATTGATCTTGGGTGATCAAGTTTCAATCTAAGATGGCAGCAATACAATCAATCTATCAACCTTAGGCCTAGAACACAATACTAAACAAGCTCTATCTCTAGATGAATGTTCATTCACAAAGATAACTTAAACATCAAATCTCTTTGGTTGAATATTATCTAAGCAATCATTAATATCAAGTCTATTAGCCATCTTAACACCTTTAACAACAAATCTCTTTGATAAAGATTGTTAAAAGCATTGGAGAGTTGGTTCAGTCATTTCATCAAACACCTTTCGTACATGAAATGCCTATAGCTCTATCATGAAGAGGCCAACTCCAAAATAGCAATAAGAACATTCAACAAGCAAGGATCAAGAAGGATCTACCCTAAAACATCTTAGATCTACACCTAATCACCCTTAGTCTCCCAAGCCCATGAATCCTAGATAGATCTACTCACTAATAGACATGGATAACCCTAAAACCATGGATGATTTAAGGCTAATCATGATTAGTGATCAAGATAATCCAGCCAACACAAAAGAATAAGATGAAAAAGAATTCAAGATTCAAACTTTCTTCAAGATCCAAATGTGTTCTTAAGAGAAAAGAAGTTATATCTCACAAAGGAGATTACAAGAGTATTTATATGAGGCTTTGAGAGCCCTAAAAACATAAAGGAAAAAGTCTAAAAAATCCTTGAGGTCATTTAATCTCGACCAATCAGAATCAAGCAAAAGGAAGAAGCTCTGGCCATGACCCAGGTAGGGGACATCTCGGCCAACCCGCGTCCCAGCATCCTCCGTCCAAGACTCGACCCATTTTTCATTCGGCCGCGCGGGTCATGCGTTCCGAGTCTTCCAGCCCGCGTCCATCAGCCTTGTCCGTTCCACGTCCGGCCGCACGGGTTGTCCATGCCGCGTCTGTCCACCCACGTCCGGTCCTTGTCTACTTCGTCTTGTCCGGCTGCCTGGGTGAGGTAAGTCGGGTCATCCAGGCCGCGTCCAAGCCTCACGTTCAGATTGTGATCACGCCGCACGGGCGTTCTGTCCAGAGGCCATCAACCCGCAGCTGTCTTGCTTCTTCTTGGCTGCATCTTGGCCGCATCTTGGCCGCACGGGCAAGGTAAGCCGCGTCCCATAACCCGCGGCCATCTCATCTATTCGACCAGCTTCACTTAGGTCGCGCGGGTAAAGGAACCCGCAGCCATCTCTCCGGGTCAGGCTTGTCCTGGATCATGTGTGGCTTGCCTAAGCTCGGCCAAACTCCATTTTTCACCCATTTTTGGATCACATAGCTCCCAAACACCTCCAATCACTTTATAGCACACTCCAACACCTGATATAGACTTATGAATGCAATATGAACCTAAAGATGCCTAATGCCTAACCTATATAATCAAAATGCATAAGATATGAATGCTAAAAACCTGTAAATATGCAAGATATCAAGTCTCTTTTATGCTCCAAAATGCTCCAAATCATCACTTTGTTCCAAAACAGTCCTGAACCTGAAAACATACCTAACAGACTCCAAAACATAACAATTATATCTTAAAACACAAATATACCATGGATAAAAGTGGGTCAAATCCATAGTATATCAACTCCCTCAGACTTACCTTTTTGCTTGTCCTCAAGCAAAACAAACAGGCAGTCTCTCTGAAATATGTTTGAAAACAGCAGGGACTCACTCAATCTTTAAACCTAGAATCATCACCTCTACAATGTTGCAAGCCACATCATATATCTCCTAACTTTAGAAGCACTTTATATACAATATCCTAGCTTAGCAACCAAATTCATCTAGCCATCAACTTAGCAAATCCTGTCTGACTAACCCCTCTACTAACCTCATTTCTTGCAAAAAATAAATGTGTAGGCTTTACTTTGGGAGTATCAATCAAGAGACACATATAATCAACTCAAACAAGTATAAAGGGACACATAGATTACCCCTCTGTATCTTCCAGGAAATCATCTCAATCTTTATAATTTTAAAGATGTTTAAAGAGAGAGAGAGGGAGAGAGAGAGAGAGAGAGAGAGAAGAGAATCAGAAACACAGACTTTTACCTTCCAGACTTGCAGGAGGAACCCGATCCAACGTATACCAAGCCCCAAGACAAGTAGTAAAGTCAATTTAGGCTGGACATCAGCTTTGGTTCCTTCAAACATTCTCAGCAAGTATTGTCATAGTTGACAGGTGATCCACTTTAGTATCTCTAGTACATTCTGCAGTCAACAAATCTAAGAATGCTGCTAAAGAGTGGTTAGATACTAAGTAAAGATTGAAAAAGTTCATTGCCCCCTTCTTGACTCGATAAAAACTTTGAAAAAATTTATAATAAGATCAAAAGGTAAAGTAATATCAGTAACCTTCCCCAGACTTAAATTTTACACTGTTCTCAGTGTATGTCCAGTCGGAGTTAAGGGAATAACATAAATCATTAGTACTGAATTTAACAAGTTAGAACGATATACCTGACCAAAGTCCATGTCGATCGATGGCATGAAGTGGCCGTCGATCATTGTTGCTGTGGCAGTGTTGATCAATGTCGACCTGGTTTCATCGGTCGATTTCTTGGGCAATCGTCTACTTGGGTTTTTTTTTGTACTGCAATAAAAATGTAAAACGAAAATATGTAACTATAAAGAATAAAACGAAGTAGAATTACCTAATAGTGGGTTGCCTTCCACTAAGCGCTTTGTTATAGTCATCTAGCTTTACTTTGGAAGAGTTTGGGCTAGTAAGGTAAAAAGCTGCTACTTGTTGGAAAACAAGTATCCACATTATCTTTGCTCATTCTGAACTATGTAGCAATGAAGCTTCTTGTGGCGTCATCTCGTCTGGTTCATCTCTCATTCATCTTTGCTGCTGCATTTGTGATGATTTTTAGCCTCTCTCCTAGATTTTCAATGCTGAAATGATGCCTCCAAGGCTTGTCATAAGCATATTTTGATAGTTCCTTCAGTTCTTCTTGAATTGAATCAAGCATGTACAGCTTATCCTTTATCATCTTCTCTCGGTCTGCAGACTCGGCGTCGATCGATGCTGATGTTGGTATGTCAATCGGTGCTAGTTGATACCTGTCGATCAATTTTCTGGTTCTTCTATCGATCAATTGTGATGTTTTAGGATGACTTGCAAGCTGTCTCTGAATAGCTTTGATTTCCTTTTGTATCCTCTCCGCTTGTGAGTTCAATCCACTGATGCTGTTGTTGAATGGGAAGTACATCTCGTCATATCTCTAGTAAGATTCATCCTAAGCTCTTCCTTAAGCACTATAGATGTCTTCAACCATCTTATCCATCTCTGCTCTAGTATAGAGATCTGCGGAGTGAGCGTCGATCGATGGGCAGTGATGTCTGTCGATCGATTGTGATCTCTCTACTTGAAAATCGAGTTGCTTCTGAATGGTGTCGACTTCTTGTTGTAATGCATCTAGTCGTGAAGTTAATCCATCCATTTTATCATTAAGCGGATAGTAGACTCCATCAAGCTTGTAATCATATGATTTCATCAAATCTTATAGTGATTTAGGTCTGTCGTCGATCGTTGGTGAAGACTCTGTGTTGATCGATGAAGATGCCTTCTGTCGAGACTCATTTTTCTCGCGAAGTAGATCCAATTCCTTTTGCATCAACACATTCCTCTTGATTAGCAAGTTGATGTTGTTGTTTAGTGGATGATATATGCCATTAAGCTTCTTGTTGAGGGCTTCTTCTTCCCATTGTTGAGCTCCCTTGATCTCATCTTTGGTGGAATTGCTCGATAGTGGATGCTTGTCGTCGATCGATGCTGGGTTTATTAACTCGGCCTCACGCTCTTTCTGTATCTTGGCCAAATATTTCTTCATCAATTCAATGCATGTACTCAACCAATTGATGTAGTCAATCAGTGGGTGGTAAACACTATCAAGCTTCATCTTGAAATCATCTTTTGTTCTTCGCTGAGCTCCACGGATTCCAGATATCATCTCATTAATCTCATCCTTGGTGTAGAACTCTCGCACTAAACTGGTTTGTGTGAATGACTGAGCATGTTCTGGAAGACATATGTAAGAACGCTCGTTCATTGAGGCTCTTCTCAGCAGATTTCTGATGTCATCTTTTGAGACATTGATGATGTTGCCATCTACTCCTCTTCCATATCCAGATTCATCTCTGTAAACGCCATACTCATCTTTCTGTTCCCAGTAGAATTTCCGAATCCCATAGCGGTAGGCTCTTTTTCCAAACTTGGGACGCCTGTCGATCGATGATGGGCTTGTCCTGTCGATCGATGGTCGAGTATGTGGTCGAAGGTTTAATTTGAAACGATCGTCTACTTTGCCAGCTGAATCAAATAACTTGTTTTTAGCCTTCTGCTGGTGTTCTGAATTGTTGGGTTGTTGCATGAAGAGGTTGTCTGGTCTGTTAGCTATCTGAAGGATGTCTGCAATGTCCTCTCTGAATGCTTGTAGAATTCTTCCATCTATAGCTCGTGCACGGCCATTTGGATCCCTGAAAATACCAAACTCATCTGGAGTTAGATATCCATAATCCATATGATTCTGTTTACGTACCTTGAATCGTGGTTTTAGATGGATGTCGATCGATGGTGAAGCATCATTGTCGATCTATATTTTTTTTGGCTCTGGCAATTGATTATTCTTTCTCCATGTCGATCAATGCACGTCTGTCTGCTGTGCTGATGTGACTGAAACAAGTTCTTTTCCCGCAGGCTTCTACAAAAATTGAGTCTGTCTCTGCTCGTGCCTGGTCTTCTGGTTTGAGAGGGTTGAAGGCGTGTTCGATGTCCTCTGTATCTTGTTCCTTGTAGTTGAAGAGTTCCTCTGTAGTGAAACCTTCATGTAGCTCATCTGCGCATATAGCATATGATGTGTCCTCGACTAGATTGCTCTCTTTGTAGTAATCACCTGCCTGATTGCCAATTGAGTTGTTTCCATCTTGCGCAAGATCAATCCTCGTGTCGATCAATATGTTGTCGATGATGTCGGTCGATGGTCGTTCATGATAAGCCTGTTGATGACGAGTGTCGATCGATAATGGGATGTCTCTGTCGATCGATGTTGCATTCCTTAGTCCATAGGAATGGTGGAGAATTCTATCTTCCTCTGCAAGAAGTCCATGATACTCTGTAGCTCGTTCCTTCTTGTAATCCTCATCATACTCCTCATCTCTGATCTTAGGTGTTGCAGTGTCCACTGCAAAAGTTGGGTGATATATATCACGTTCCCAGCTGTCAATCAAAAAGTTCCCAACTGGGTAATCGTCTTCCCAGTGTGCAGAGTTACCGTCGATCGATTCTGCCTTGTGGTGTCGATCGATTCTGCGTGATGAAGATCGATCGATTTGTCCATGTCGTCGTCGATCGATTCATCGTATTCTGTTTCATACTCAACTTCTGAATCATTATGTACTCCGAAGTAGCATGTTGCTCTGAATCTCGGATCATCTCCAATCTCTACGCTGGACATCTGTGTCTTGACAACTTGAACTGGATCATAGTAAACGTTAGGATCTATGAGTGTCAGGCACAACTGGTTAGTTTGCATTGCAAACTGCTCCTATAGTAGCCAAGAAAGCTCTCCCAAGTAGTAAAGAAGTGTTCCAGTTCAGCTTTTATCCATGATGATAAACCATGGATTTGACCCACTTTTACCCATGGTATATGGGTATTTTAAGATATATTTATTATATTTTGGAGTCTATTTAGTGTATTTACAGGTTTAGGTACATTTTGGAGAAATATGGTGATTTTGGTGCCTTTGGAGTGCAGAACTGCGAAGACGCGTCAGACGTTTAGCTATGTATGGAGACCTTTCCACCGTTAAATTGATCTCATCTTTTGACACAAGATAGATCTTTGAGTTAGATTTCAAATGCCAGCGGTTTCAGGTCAATCAGCATCAAGTGGCCAAAAGACAAAAAAAAAGAAGAAAAGCTAATCAAGCTGAGAACTTTTTCAGCATAGTCTCATAACAGTCTAATGAACCAAATAATTTTAAGCTTTAAGTAGAGAGATTACTAAGTCAAAAGAAAAGAGAAGTAACTTACACAAGAGAAGACCAAATATCGAACCATTGCTCGCCCTTAGCGAGAATCCACCAATGAGAAGCTTCAACACTAAAAAAAAGTTCACGAAAACACAAACTGATGAATCAATTTATCTTTTCACTTCTTAAGACCAGCTCGAGCAGAAAACCTAAATAGAGCTTAGAAGCAACGGACGCCATATGGGAGAGAAGCTCGGGATCTGAGATATCGGCCTCTTCCTCTGTCTTCTTCGATTTCGCTAATGGGATAGAGGCTCGGGGTTCGCTGCCACCGCCTTTGACGCTGCTCCGCCTTGCCACCGGAGACGAGAGAGAGAAAGAGGTGTGACGGAGATGAGGAGATGCGACGAAACCCTAACAAGAAATCTCGAATGGAAACAAGTAAATTTGAACCCTATAATTAGTAGAAGAAGAAACAAATTTTAAGAAATCGACCTGTGGATCAAGGCCTGTTTGAGACCAGTGACGATGGAGACGAACCGGCGGTGGAGACAAACTCAGATCAATGACGATGCAAACAAACTCAGACCGGTGACGATAGCACGAACTTAGACCGGTCTGTTCTTTCTCCTGCAATCTCTCATCTCTCTCTGTCTCATCTCTCTTCTCTCTGTCGTGTTTGAGAAGACTAATGGAGAGGACAAAACACAATCTCCCTCCTTCGCATGATGCAAGAATCATGATTAACTTTCATATCTAACAAAAAGATCAAAACTTTACAAGATTTACTTGCATTTCTAACAAAATCTGAGAGAGAAAAGAAAAAGAACTGGAAGAGAAGAGACTGACGTAGAAGAAGATGAGATGGAGGATATGAAATCTGAGTCTTTAGATTGAAATATTCAATGGTTTAGATGAGAATCCTTGTATATGAGGATAGACCAATGAAAAAAAATTCTTTTTTTATGTTTTTATTTCATTTATTTGAGAATAAGAGGGAACAAAAAATTAGAGGGAAGACGAAAATATTTGGCCGCTTCTTTTTTTTCTAAGTACTTAGCGGTAAAGTGATTATTTTTTCGTTTAGGAAAACGATAGCGTTTAAACTTATCAGTGCTATTATATATATTATTTTTATAGCATTCACAAACAAACGCTATCTTAAATTATGGATTATGTCAACGATTGCATTTTCGAACAAAACACTATCTTTATATGCTATCTTTACCCCCTTTCCTTGTAGTTTAAAGTCACTCCTTAGGGTAATTTGAGTGATATCAACTTTGGCACCGTTTCCGGGGAGCTTTGATCGATATTAGATCTTGTCTAGTTAGATTTAGTCTAGGTTTTACTATTGTTCTAAAAAAACTCATAAATTTTTTTCTCTATTTTAGGTACATAACTCTTAGTACCAGAAAACAACGAAGAGAGGATTTTTATGTTCTTCAAAGAAGGAGCCTGCTGGTTTATGCACAATCCATAAGTCTACGAGGAATGCATCGATTGAAACCTTTCAAGAAGCATCGATCGACAGCGTGAACCAAGCATCGAACGACACTCTTCATCAGGTGTCAGAAAACACTATTCATCCCGGTACTATTCACCAGGTTACTGTTCATCATATTGCTGTTCATCCCGGTTCTTTTCATCGCAGTACTGTTCATCCGAGTACTGTTCATGTCGCTACTGTTCATCGCGATACTGTTTATCGCGAAACTGTTCACTACCCGTCGATCGACACTGTTCATCCCGAGTCGATCGACACTGTTCATCTCCCCTCGATCGAAACTGTTCATCCCTCGTCGCTCGATACTGTTCATCGAGACACCGTTCATCCAAACACTGTTCATCGCGACACTGTTCAATCGGACACTGTTCATCATGACATTGTTCATCGAATGTCGAACAACGTTACCAGCGTTGAGACAGAGAAGGTCGAAGTGCTCATACTTAAGGTCGATGAGAATGGTGTCTGGCGAGACGAAGGTCGCCCTTGCAACAGCATAGGACAATTGATTAATGCAGAGGGTTCTGTAATCCCTGATGTGATTGCTATTGCTGAGATGAATACGTTTGATCTGAATCGCAAATAGTATGATTGGGGAAGTGAGGACCTTTTCCAAGGTCTTCCTCATGAAGATCCCAGAGACCACATCAAAGAACTTGAAGAGCTAGCCTCAGCAAGCGAGCAGAATAAAGTATCTGTAGACCACATTATCAGCAAAATTTTCCCCTATTTCCGCCTTCCTCAACAAATTTCTCTATTAAGCTGCAGCAATTCGACAGAGGAAGCTTTATGATATGTTAGACGAGATGATTACAGGTCGGGAGAAGGATTTGATATCTACAGCCTGTCAGTTGTTGGGTATAGTCTACACTGAGCCGAATGAGGAATTTGAAACCATGAGAACTCACATTAAGAGCCCAGACATTCAGGTTCAACATGCAGATGAGGGTACGATGAAGGACAAACTGAACAGAGTACAGCTGGTCAACTATAATACGGTAGAGGATGATGAACAACATGATTCTGGAAAGCCGAGCAAAGTATAAGAAGCTGACACTAGTGATCCGACCTCAGAATCGATCGATACCAAAACCTCAACATCGATCGATACTTATACCTCAAAATCAATCGACACAGACTTTTGTCGTCGATCGATACCTCTCGAAATCCCTGGAAAATGGATTTATCCTCAAAACATTGCAGACTCGACACTGAAGAGCCCCGATGTATCAAGTTGTTATCCTGATCCGGATGTAGAAAAAGAGATCACCATAGAAGATTTCTTGGAGCTAGAATAATTCTTGGAAATTGAGGTGTTGGGGAAAAATAATCCATGAAGAGATTTTCCCAGCGTCCGGCTTCCGGGTTCTAGCCCCTCGCCTGTGTTCCCCGCCGCCTCCTGTGTCCCGCCTCGATTCCGGTCAGATAATTCCTCCTGCCTCCGAGTAAAAAGGAAAACTTCAATATAAATGTAAATATTCACATTTATCTTGATATGGTCGAATCTCCTTAAATCCAAGAGAAGAAAGAGGAAGTATTCCAATACATACATCCGCCTTTAAGAAAAATAGAAATATTCTATTATCTAAGGATATAATGAATATTTCCAAATCCTAAACAGGAGGCACTATTTCTACTATAAATAAAGGGTTCTTAAACCCTAAAAAGGAAGGTCAACACGTTCATCCTCATAGCTCATCATCTCCATAGCCGCCAAGGCAAGAATCCATGCCTAGAAGACCTTCTTCTCCGACAAACTCAACAACCGGCAAATCCCTTCCATTACTCTCAACCAACCTAAGTTATTTGCTTGCTACAGCACGTCTGCAACTCAACTTATGGACTCATGTCACGATCTCCTTCCCATCAGCACGAACACATCATGTTCCCGAAGCATATCGAAGCTCCATGCTCACTGCAGCACACCTCGACGAATCTACCATCTGTTCCGGTTATGCGCCCTCAAGAATAGATGACTCTTATCATCTACTGAGCCACGTGCTCCCAAGGCTATGTGCCTTCATCTAGGCTACGCGCCTCCAATACATGAACTACGAACGGCTTGATCCCCTTCCGAGGTGTACGTAGGCAATACCCACTGTAGGATGCAGGTATAAATCCCAAACATCTTCCATGGTTCCATGTCTAGACAAGCTAGATGACATCCCTGGCAGCTGGAATTACCATCCTGGTGCAGGAATCATCGACTATATCGTATGAAGGCCCTGTGGCCTTCACTACAGACCCTACGATCTTCCATGGAAACATGCAGCTCCTGCCTAACGACCAATACCCCCTGCTGCTACTAAGGCACCGATGGCATATACTATGCCATATCCATATGGCAGTATCTTAAGAGCAGGATCTCCTGGTTCATCAACAACTGAAGCAGGAGAAAGTACGACGACTACTTGTCTCCTTCTTCCTATTGTTCCGTAGGCTGAGCACGAATCGGTTGTACCAGAAAATACCCTAACAGTTTGTCGCTAGAAGGAGAGGTCAGTCCTAAACTACATGACAATGTGAAAGGGATATTTCATTTATTCCTGCCAAAGCTCTCCATCCCAGCCACCTGGGGGCAAGAAACGATTTCTTCTCATGAGATCCACGGCCCATACGGCTGCAAACACCTTTCCATGGGAGAATATCACTATGCTAACAGCAGCAGCAAGATTAAAGGCATGGATTACCTCTAAGTTCCTGCTATTCCATGCTGGTTCCAGGTCTAAACCACAAATCAGACCTCTACAATCTTTGGTCCCTGCTGGTTTCCAGGTCTTAACCTCAAATCAAACCTCTACAGTCTTTGGTCCCTGTCGGTTCCAGGTCCCAACCAGGAATCACGCCCCTACAACCTTTGGTCCCTGCTAGTTCCAGCTCTCAACTGCAAAGCAGGCCTCTACAAACTTGGATTTAACGATCTTGACCAGGATCAATCATCATCACCATCAAATATCGACGGGCAACCTACTAGCAACAATCTAGCAGGACCTAGACACCAGGAATGCGTCCAGGATCACAACTCCGCGACACATAACAAGGGGAAATGTTCTCAAGAAGGACACAACATCTTCCAGCCGGGTTTACAACTTTGACGAATTCCAAGGGTACTGGAGCCATCGTGGCAATACTGTAAGCATACCAGGCAACCATTAAGAGGTAACTAAGAAACCACCTTTCTTTCTAGGTTCTAGCATCTAGGTGGTAGAATAGCTAGAGAACGCCTTTTAAGTACTCGGTAAATTCCAAAGGAGTTGTCCCACAAAAGGAACAACAACTAGTGTCATAGAATACATATGTTCATCCTAATAGATATATGGACTACTGAACTTCTGAGGGAAAATCCTCAATGGAGTTCCCGCGGAAAAGCTATGAACCAACCAAAAGTATGAGGAACCCTGCCCCAAACGCTAGGCAAACCGCCGCTTTGTCTCCTGCCAAGGAGCCAGAGAAAATGCTAATTCTACATCAAGGCTTGGTGGCGGTCATATTCTCTACTCATTTAGAACCAAATAAAAGAAGCAGGAGAACTCCCATTCCCGCTACTACTCACCCAAAAGAGAAAGCCAAACTTCCAGGTTCCAGATTCCGGCGCCTGGGCTCTGGACTCAGGTTCTAGACAAGGTTCCGGGTCTACAGCTCCAATCATCTTACTACCGCTTGTGGGAACCAAAATTTGCACTGTCGATTTTCCGTAAAATATGGAAAGTCAAGTTGACTCAACTTTCCCAGAGATCTCGAATTATCTGCGAAGACACACCAAAGCGAAAGAGACACGTAATAACAGAAAAATTGAAAGTAAGTTGCACAGATGCATATTATAGATTGATAAGAGTAGAGTTACAGGATTTCCGAGAGATAAGATGGATAGAGATTCGTTAGCCAAGCCGGATTTCAGAATAAAGACGAATTGAGACTAAGTGAAATCAAAACGCCTAAAATTCTAAGTTCCTCTAAGCTAGCCGGGTTCTTCTAGGTCTAGGTCTCTCTCTCTTGCGTCGTTAGCTTTAGCTTCCCTTATATATGCCCTCTAGGTCTGTTTTTCTTCTCGATAATCATTATCTTGGAAACTTGACATTTATCTTCCGATTTTGCGAGATTGCATCTTATCTTGCAAGTATGATTAGCCGTCATACATTGTCGGGCTTAATTCCGAATAGAATCGTAAGTGGTTTTGGGCCGTATTTTAGGCCTCTTCGGACCTTTTTCCCACTTTAAACATTTTTACGATTTCTTCGAAAGCGCGCTTCTTAGTACGACATCGATTCAACGAGGAAGTTCATATTTCTCGTAAACGGCTGTGGTGTTTAGTGAACCGTCGCCGTTTCTTCGTTCGGGAATATGAACTCTGGCGGTTTTCTTCGTAATATTTCCACGGTAACTCCGATCGAGATTAAACGAGGGACTGAACCATCGACGTTCGAATGGACGGCACAAGGTTGGATCCAACTCGCCAAACGGGCGTATTGGATGTCTTCAAGAGAGACAACTCGCCAACCTGGCGAGCAGGACTGGCCCTGCTCGCCAACGGGCGAAGTTGCTCGACTCGAGGTGCAACTTCGCCAACACGGAAGCAGGACTGGCCTGCTTTCGCCCAGCAGGCGGTTTCGATTTCGAGATGTGCAACTTCGCCAACCTGGCGAGCAGGACTGGCCCTGCTGTAGCGAGCGAGTTGCTGGACTCGAGGTGCAACTCGCCAACCTGGCGAGCAGACTGGCCCTGCTCGCCAACAGGCGAGTTTCTGGACTCCGGGAGGTGCAACTCGCCAACCTGGCATGCAGGACTGGCCCTGCTCACCCAACGGGCAAGTTGCTCGACTCCGGAAGGTGAAACTCGCCAACCTGGCGGCGGGGGCCGAACCTTGCGCCCAGAACAGTTGCCGACTCGGGAGGTGCAACTTCGTCAACTGGCGGCGAGAACTGGCCTGCTTTCGCCCAGCGAGGCGAGTTGCTTCGACTCGGGAGGTGCAACTTCGCCAACCTGGCGAGTTGCTCAACTCGGGAGGTCTGACTTGCCATTTCGATTAGTTGGACGTTCCTTTCAAGTTTTTTGGGAACTTTTGTCGAGAATGGAAGAAGATGCACTTTTTTTTAGAAGTCAATTTCGAGGTAACCATTTTTGACCCCAACAGTTAGCCCCCCAGCTAGCAAGTTTCAAACACGATTCTTACGGGCGAGTGATAGCGATTAGTCGGTACTGGCGATTAGAAAATTAGGTTTCCTCGAAATTTTTGCAATATTTATTTAATGCGAAAAAGTGTTTCAGCTTTTTCTATAAATAAGCAACTCCTATTCATTCTCTTCAAACCATCTCAATTCTCAAATCCTCCTTGCTTTGCTTCTTAGAAATCTTTTGTTGTCGAGATGTCTTCTTCCAGCAATGTTAAAAAGAGTTGTGACGTTGAGGCGAGCAAGACCGCCGGCGCAGGTCCGTCGGACCCAGCTGCTGCGGGTGACGTTTCAGCTCATATCGTGGAGTTCCTCTCTTTTCAAAGCGAGCTGGAACGCAGTGAGGCTGGAGAGGCGGCAAACCGTGCGCCCAATGCGTCTCCAAGACCCACACCCACGTCTGTTGTCCCGACACCCGCTGTTGCTGCTAAGGGGGTTGTCATTGTGGACACGCTAACGCCTGAAACTGAGGTTAACCCCTCCGGCTCTTCTTCGACTCCGGTTCATATCGCTGACGTCGAACCGGTTCTCGAGCCAATGCCTCCTCCTCTCCCTGCCAAGAAAGAGACGGTCTTGGGATTACCAGCCCCAAGCGCGATCCCGGCCGTTGCACCGAAGAGTCGCAAAAGACCAGCTGCCAATCTCGATGCGGCCAAGAAGAGGAGATGCGCTAGGGATACCGAGGCTGGTCTTTCATGCGGTTTAGGGTTGATCTCGCGGCAGCGCTCCAATGTTTGAAGTTTCTTTATATCTATATATTTTATTTTTTTGTTTGCGCGTGCGCCCGTATTTTCTCGATCACCTTCTTGATTCTCTTTCATCTCGCAGTTTGTTTCGTTGATCGAAGAAATGATCATAGAGTGCAGATCAGAGGTCGAGGGTCTTGCTAAGGAGCTGAAGGAGTCACGAGAAAGATCATCGCAGCTCGAAGGGAAGTTGAAAATTATGGAGGACGCTCACTCCCTCGAGATTGCACAGTCTGAATCTCGGGTTGGAGAAAATTAAGGCAAAAGAAGCGAAGGTGGCAAAGTCCTCGGAGTTGCGTCGGTTAAAATGCAAAGTCAAGGGCGGGATGGAATCGACGGCTTTCGCGATCGAGGGGGCCAGGGAGTCCATGCGCGCCAAGTTTCGGAACCGTTTGGCGAGGACCGCAAATGCTCTCGATTCCCTATCAGTCAAGAGCTTCTTATCTTTCTATTCAAGGTCCCTAGGGCTTTTCTTTCTCAATACACTTTTTTTATTCATCAATCTCACCTTTATCACTTCTCAAACCCAAATATAAACCTTTAAGGAACAAATACCCCACTCACCATCCTAAAAGCTAGCTCAAATGATGACCCTATGCTAGCAAGAGATGAGAAAAAATCCATGTTGCTCCCAATACTCTCAAGATTTTTCACATGACAAGCTATCAAAAGAGGCCTCACTCATGCAAATCAATGTAGGCTTCAAATAATGGCTAGGGTTCAAGGGTATGGAAGTGCCATTTGGGTTAACAAAGAGTGGTATAATGGGGAAAGATAACCCAATTGTGTATGAGATCCATGATCAAGTATGCAAATGCCCATATGCAAGAGAAATTAAGTTCATTCAAGTCTAATTTCAGGTTGGAGCTGGTTTCAAGAACAATGCCAATATCAAGCAAGCAAGCAAGTTTCAAGAAGAGTTTTCAAGGCTCAAAGCATGCAAGCCTTTCAAAAGATGCTTAAGATACTTGATATGCTTAACTAGGGTGCCAAATTCAGTGCAAACAAGTGTTCTTTACAAGGCAATGCTCCATGTGCAAGTGAATGAAACCTATATGCTCTAGACTCAATCTTAAAGATGCAAGTGATGCCACTACATGATTCAAAATTTTTTAATTTTTTTGGTTTTTCTATGCATATATGAATGTACAATGCAATGCATGAGACTCACAATCCACAAGGCAAACATGATCAAATACCTGGTACCTCCCCCACACCAAAATCACACAGTCTCTATGTGAGTAAGAGAGAAGGAGATACCCCAACAAGACAAAAAAAATGTATGTACAGGAAGAGTTGGAGTGATACCTCATAAGGAGATTTGGGTGTGGTGTTTGGTGTCTGGGGCTAGGAGCTGGCTTGATTCATAGCAACTAGAGGAGGCTGCTACATGGCAATCATAAGGCTCAGGTGCTTCACCACCTTTCTTCTCTCCTCTAGTGCTAGACTCAACCTGAAAACTTCAACCACTTTTATTAAAAACTTAAAAAAATAAAATTGCAGAGTTATGTACAAGGATAACCGTGGGACTTCCTCCCAAGTGAGCTTGTTTTGAGTCACTAGCTTGACTACCTTTCCTCTTGGACTAGTGAGAAGTAGGATCCTTCCCACGTTCAAGAGTGATGGTGAGGACCTGAGAGAGAAGCTCTTGAAGCTTGATTGGGTCATCTTGGAGCTGAGGAGTGATGATGGCTCTAGCACTTGAGAATGGTGTGGACTTGCCCTTATGCTTGATCTTGTACTCAATGACACCATCCTTGAGCTTCTTTGGGTGGAGAATGAGAGTGTTTGGGATCAGATCTAGAGGTGGAGGATGGGGTTCTTTCATCATCTTCTTCTTGCCATGAGTGGCCTTTGAGGATACACTCATTTCCTCTATTTTAGCACTTTCCAAGTGCTCAACACATAACTCTTTAGAAGACTCTCCAGCAAGGCCTTCTTTCTTGCAAACAACCACTTCATCTTGCGGTTTCTCAACAGCTTGTTATCCACAAGTGATTGTCCCACAATAGCCAACATTCAATGGAGATTTTATAGGATAGGAGACAGCTTTGTTCACATGCATGAGGGTGGCCTTCTTGTTGGGAAAGTCAATGCATGCTCCAACTGTAGTGAGGAAAGAAGTGCCAAGGATCAAAGGAACTCTCTTCTCAGATGCCATCTTCAAAACATTGAGGTCAATGGGTATCGTACAAGATCCAATCTTCAAGGGGAAGTCCTTGATGATGCCAATTGGGGTTGTAGAAGAAGAATCCCCAAAGGTGAGAGAAGAAGTGTCTGGTTCCACGCTTTCAATCCCAAGACTCTTCACCGTAGCCATGGAAATCACATTCACACTAGCACCACTATCAACAAGAGCATCATCCATAGTTATCTTACCTAGGGAGCAAGACAAGGTGAACTTCCCTTGAGATTCAAGCTTAGGGAGGTACTTTGGAGGGATTGGTGGATCAATCTTCAGAATGGAGATATCCAAAAGCTCAGCCACTTCAGCCTGGTGGTCTAGAATGTCCTTGATGAGCATCATCTGGACATGAGCTTCACGCATACCCGAGATCTCTGGAACCTTGACTCCAACATTACTAAGATCTTTCCTGAACTTTGAGGTCACCTTCTTCTGAGTTTTGCTGAGAACTTTCTGGGGAAAAGGGAGCTTATCATAGGGTGATAGATCAACCTCAGTGTTTTCTTTCTTTACCTCTTTCAGCTTGTGGTCTGGACTCTTCTCAGCTGGTGTCTCAGTTCTAGGCTCATCCATTTTCGAGAATCTGTACTTCAACCTTCTAGGCAGCCTGCTTCACAACCTTAGCCTCAGCTGTGGCTACAACCAAGCTCTGAATATTTCCAATCTCAGTCCCAAGAACTAGCCTTTCAATCTCGTCCACCTCTTTCTCATGATCACTTAGCTCAATCTCTGAAGAAGTAGTAGAGAGGACAACATTGCAAGACTCCTTGGGATTCTTCTCTGGTTTTCCTGGTAGAGATCCCATTTGGCTCTTGGAAGATGAAGACATAGAGGCAACTTGCCTCTCCAAAACTTTGAGATGAGAGGCAAGTTGCATGTACTTGTTGTTGAGGTCAGAATATGTCCCATCAATCTTTGCATGAATGTTCTTGAACTCATCTCCAATGTTCTTAGCATTTCTCTCTTAAGCTTCTAAGATTTGCTTGAACATGGACTCCATATTTGAGCTTGGAGCCTGAGCTTGAGAAGAGCTTCCTTGAGGCTGAGTAGACTGGTTGGCTTGAGGATAGTTCTGCTTGGCTTGGTAACCCCCTTGCTGATTGTTGTAGTAAGGCCTGTGCTGATAGTTGTTTTGGTACTGAAAATTAGGCTCTTTCCTGTACCATGTGCCATTAGCATTGATGAAGCACAGCTCCTCTTCACCTTCTAAACCATCAACCTGATTAGTCCCAGCAGCCTGCTTTTGTTTCTGGTTCCCAATGGAGTTAATCTGCTCCTGCTTAGCCTTCTCTGCGAGAATCCTGTCCAACTTCTCTTGGAGAGATTTCAGCTCCTTCCTTGTGTGCTGATCATCTTCATCAGTGACTCTGTTGACCCTATCATTCTCCTCACTGTAGACTGAGTCACTCTTGGACATGTTCTCCGCCAGCTCCTCTGCATCCTGCTCAGTTCTGCCCAAGAAGAACCCATTGCTGGTTCTGTCTAATCTTCTCCTGAACTCTAGAAGAGCACCTCTGTAGAAGGTACTAAGCAAACTCTCCTTGGTGAAGCCATGATGTGGGCATTGAGACCAATAGCCCTTGAACCTCTCCTATGCTTCACTAAAGCCCTCTAGGTTCTTTTGCTGAAAGCTAGAGATCTCATTTCTGATCTTGGCTGTCCCTGAGGTAGAGAAGAACTTCTCTAGGAATGCCATCTTGCACTCATTCGAAGTTGTGCTAGAGTCAGTTGGAAGAGCCTTATCCCATTGATGTGCCTTGTCTCCCAAAGAGAAGGGAAAAAACCTCAGCTTGGGAGCATCTTCAGAGACTCCATTAGTCTTGGACAAACTACAGTAGCTATCAAATGTGTCCAAGTGATCAAGGGGATCCTCCACAGCAAGGCCATGAAACTTGTTGTTCTCAATCAAATGCAACAGCCCTGATTTGATCTCAAAGTTGTTGTTCTCCACAGCTAGTACTCTGATCCCCAACCTATGACCATGAATGTGAGGTTGATCATAGGCTCCAATGGCTCTAGCTTGGCGCTGTGGCTGTTGTGGTTGGCGCTGTGGTCATATGTTGTCAGCTCTTTGATCATTGCCCCCTAGGGGATCACCATCTTGAGGCTGATTCTCCATATCAAACCCCAATCTCTGCAATCTCCCTCTAAAGTGTAGCAATTTGTTCAACAGTGGGAATTAAGTTTGATGCACCTCTGCTCAAGCAATTGACTAAATCCCAATGTCAAAATCAACTTAGAACTTGGCAACGGCGCCAATTTGATGATAGGAGTTTTCAAGGCTCCTAATCAAATGATATAGTATAAAAGATTGTCGAACCAATCCTAAGTGATTCTAATGCAAAGGGAATGCAAGTTCATGCTTAAGCTAAGTGCAACCATAAAGTGAGATGAGATGATTATAAACTAAGGCAATACTAGAAATGCAATAAAAGATGAACTTTCTTTTCAATATGAGGCAAAGGGGATTCTTGGGACAAGGGAATTGACCTTGGGAGATCAAGCTTCAATCTAAGATGGCAGCAATACAATCAATCTAACACCTTAAGCCTAGACACAATCCTAAACAAGCTCTATCTCTAGATGAATGCTCATTCACTAACATATTTCAAGTCTATTAGCTATCTTAACACCTCTAACAACAAATCTCTTTGGTAAAGAATGTTAAAAGAATTGGAGAGTTGGTTCAGGCATTTCATCGAACACCTTTCGGGCATAAAATGCCTATAGCTCTATTTTGAAGAGGCCAACTCCAAAATAGCAAGAAGAACACTCTACAAGCAAGGATCAAGAAGGATCCACACTAGAACATCTTAGATCTACACCTAATCACCCATAGTCTCCCAAGCCCATGAACCCTAGATAGATCTACTCACTAATAGACATGGAAAGCTTAAAACCATGGATGATTCAAGGTTAAAAATGATTAGTGATAGAAATAATCCAGCAAACACAAAATAAATAGATGAAGAAGGATTCAAGATCTAAACTTTATTCAAGATCTAAAAGTATTCTTTAGAGAAAAGAAGTTAGGTATCTTAAAGGGGATACAAGAGTATTTATAATGGGCTTGCAAACCCTTAAAACACACAAAATAAATTGACTAAAATGACCCTGAAAAATCATAAATTTTGACCAGCCAAAACTTGACCCGGGAAGAGTCTTTTTCACCCAACCCGGGTGATCACCCCCGGGTGATTCCCACACGCGGGTGGTGATTCCTGGCGCGGCCGGGTGATTGTCCTCGGGTGATTCCCACACACGGGTGGTGATTCCTGGTGCTCCCCGGGTGATTCCTTGCGTGCGGGTAAGAGCGGCCAGGTGATCGTCCCCGGGTGATTCCCACATGCGGGTGGTGATTCCTGGCGCGGCCGAGTGATTGTCCTCGGGTGATTCCCACACGCGGGTGGTGATTCCTGGTGCTCCCCGGGTGATTCCTTCCGTGCGGGTAGGAGTGGCCGGGTGATCGCCCCCGGGTGATTCCCACGCGTGTGGTGATTCCTGGCGCGGCCGGGTGATTTGATATGCCTCTAGTGAATCGATATTAACTCCTCGAATATGGCTCCAAATGACTTGAAGCCACTTCCACTGGAGAGCTAACTAAATTTTCTGTGTCTCCATAAAATCTTAGCATCAGAAGATTTCTCTAAGGCCTCCTTCCATGTTCATCTTTCACCCCCTTTTGGATCATAATGTTCCCAAACATCTCCAATCACTCCATAGCACTCTCCAACACCTAATAAGGACATATGAATGCAATATGGACCTAAAGATGCCTAATCTAAGTGATCAAAATGCACAAGATATGATAGCTAAAAATATTTAAATATGCAAGATATCAATAGAGCGACTCCAGTTGACCAAAGTGCACTGGTTATCCCCCGACTTCACCCGTGAAATCGAAAGATAAGGGGCAAACAATGGGGAGTAAATAATTTAGGAAAATATTACTCCTACTTCCAAGCAAGACCCAGGTCTTCAGATTCATCCGAGCAGGACCCCAGTATTCAAATTCCTGCATGAAGAAGCTCCGACTCCGAAGCTCCGGCTCCGACCCCATCTTCCATCCTTAACACCAGGAGGCATAAGTACAAACGCAGATTACTGTATTCAAACTCAGAATTTGTACAGAGAGCGAACATATGCAGTTGCATAGAAGTAGGACATCTACAAAAAAAATCTAAGGGGCACACGAGCTGGATAAGGTTCCAAGGGACCTCCAATCCTGGCCAACCCTATATCTCCACTGAAACAACATTGGGTGTATGACAAACCAGAACGGGTCTGATCAACCCTAGTACGCTGTCAAAAACACCTCAGTCCCTGCGTAAGGGCTTCGAGCCAGAAACTTACGTCGGGACCACACGTACTAGTGCGACAGGCCTTGTATTATAGAAAATCTCCGAGTGGGTCTAACGCAGGGGAGCATGACGTATAATTGCATAGTACTGTAACCAGATGCTGATGGCTGGTATGCAGGGAGCAAACAGTGCATAAAACCTCGGGAGCACTTTAAATTCCCTACTTCTCCAGACGTGGAAAGTAGAAAGTCTAGCGCTTAGGTCACTTTGAGAAGTAGACCCACACCAGCACCAAACAGGACCTCGAGAGTGGCCAAAACTTCCGGGTGGCAAGTGCATATCTTTATCACGAGATCGGTAGTGACCTACCTACGGGGGTCAGAATACAATCTCGATGAGAACAATCTCCGGGTTTAATAAGAACCTCCGGGTTCGAAAACAATCTATGGGTTTAATAAGAGCCTCTGGGTTCGAAAACAACCTCCGGGTTTAATAAGAGCCTCTGGGTTCGAAAAACAACCTCCGGGTTTAATAAGAACCTCCGGGTTCGAAAACAACCTCCGGATTTAATAAGAATATCCGGGTTTGAAAAAAACCTCCGAGATTAATAAGAACCTCCGGGTTCGAAAACAACCTCCGGGTTTAATAAGAACCTCCGGGTTCGAAAACAACCTCCGGGTTTAATAAGAGCCTCTGGGTTTAATAAGAGGCTCCGAGTTTGAAAACAACCTCTGGGTTTAATAAGAGCCTCCGGGTTCGAAAACAACCTCCGGTTTTAATAAGAACCTCCGGGTTCGAAAACAACCTCTGGGTTTAATAAGAGCCTCCGGGTTCGAAAAACAACCTCCGCGTTTAATAAGAACCTCCGGGTTCGAAAACAACCTCCGGGTTTAATAAGAACCTCCGGGTTCGAAAATAACCTCCGGGTTTAATAAGAACCTCCGGGTTCGAAAACAACCTCCGTGTTTAATAAGAGCCTCCAGGTTCGAAAACAACCTCCCGGTTTAATAAGAGCCTACGGGTTCGAAAAAAAACCTCCGGGTTTAACAAGAACCTACGGGTTCGAAAACAACCTCCGGGTTTAATAAGAGCCTCCGGGTTCGAAAAACAACCTCCGGGTTTAATAAGAACCTCCCGGTTCGAAAACAACCTCCGGGTTTAATAAGAGCCTCCGGGTTCGAAAAACAACCTCCGGGTTTAGTAAGAACATCCGGGTTCGAAAACAACCTTTGGGTTTAATAAGAACCTCCGGGTTCAAAAACAACCTCCATTTTTAATAAGAGCCTCCGGGTTTGAAAATAACCTCCAGGTTTAATAAGAGCCTCCGGGTTTGAAAAACAACCTCCGGGTTCAAAAAGCAACCTCCGGGTTCAAAATGACCTCCAGGTCCAAAAGTAACCTCCAGGTTCAAAATGACCTCTGGGTCCGACGTTGATAGCCACCTACCTACGGGGGCAGAGTGCGACATCGCACCAGATTAAGAGCAGCTTGCTCACAAGGGCAGAGCTCGATATAACACCTTAGGACCTCTGGGTCCAAAAAGGTTACATCCTAAAACCTCCGGGTTTAAAGAAGGGATTCACCCTACAGCCTTCGGTCCCTGGACGAAAGACCATCCAACCTCTAGATGCCTGAACGAATATTTCATCCAACCTCAAGGTCCCTGGATAAGAGTTCATACAATCGCTGGGACACAACTATCACGTCTTCAACGAAATGATCGGTATCCACCATGAAAGCTTGACACGAGGCCACCCACGCATTGAGAGCGGCCAAGAATCAACGGCAGAGTTCAACAAAGGTTCCGCCTCCTTTATCTGGCATGGAAGCTACAATTGCCATGAAAACATGACAGGGCGTCCAAGAGGTCGGCCCTGGTACCAAGAATCAACAAGGTTATCTCCGCGTACTGGAACATACCTACTGAAATTCTCCTCTACCAAAGGTCGAGGTACCATCCTTAGATATTGCAAGAAGCTACAGCCACATCATCGAAACCTCAAGGAGCACGAAGTATGCTAGACGCAATAAGGGGACCGACATGAAGACCTAAATAGAAGTCCACTACTGCTTTTACAATCTCACAAAAGATCGGTATCTCTATAGCAAGAGGCGCAAGCAAGCCCAGCAGAATCAAACATGAGGACCCTCGGTATTTGGCCTCCGGGTTTTATTAGACCTCCTCGTCTTCCTGATCCTTAGCCTCGCCAAGATTCTCCTTCTCAGGAACCCAGGGTCCTAGCCCATATACTCCAGAACACGATTCTTGGAGCCAGAGAATCCTCCAGAAGCGAAAACTGAAGTCCTACCTGAACTGAGGCCGAGAGTAGCTACAGTGGATCCATCAACGGTCAAGTCATCCTCATCAGGAAACATGCACCACGAGCATTTGGACGCTGTATTTCTACTGCCAGGAAACTCTCATATTTCCAGGTCAAGAAACCCATACGCAGGCCATCAGAATCGAGAGTACAACCATATCCGCCTGGTCTTCATCACTCAGACCAAGCACACACCCATTGAAGCATGTCTGAAAGTCTACCTACATTATTCCAAGCCATGCCATCATGCCTATAAAGTGTACTGACGAATATACAACTTGTTCCAGGCCACGTGACGGTATTGGACCAAAGATTACCGTCCATTCTCCAGGTCATACATCTCCAGTCAGGCTATGAAACCTTTCCAACCGAGCGCAAGTATATCTGAACATTATCGACAAGGAAGTCTGATGGCCCAGGCTACGAACCGACGAACTATTCCAAATTCAGCAAGGAACTTGGTACTATGGTGCAACTCATGAAGTCCTATGAAGAATGTTATGTTATTTCCTGCCTTCAAACATGAAGCCAGAAAATAAGGGGCAAACTGTTGGGGAAAAATAATCCATGAGGAGATTTCCCCAGCTTCCGGCCTCCAGATACCTGCCACTGCTCTAGGTTCCTGCCCCTACTTCTGGGTTTCGGGTCAGATACTCCCTCCTGCCTCCGAGTGAAAAGGAAAACTTCAAGATAAATGTAAACACTCACATTTATCATAATATGGTCGAATCTCCTTAAATCCAAGAGAAGAAAGAGGAAGTATTCTAATATATATGACCGCCCTTAAGAAAATTGGAAATATTCTATTATCTAAGGATATTTCCAAATTCTAGAAGAGAGGCACGACCTCTTCTATAAATATGAGTTTATTTAACCTAAAAGGGGAGGTCAAGACGTTTGGCCAAGAGCTCATCATCCCCACAGCCGCCGAGGCAAGATCCATAGCCGCCAAGGCAAGATCCACACCTAGAAGACCACTTTCATCGATATGCCGATAAGAGGCTGATTCCAGCGATTACCACCAGTCATACGAAGAGGACAACACGTCCATCTATGGGAGAACACGTCCATCTACAGATCTCACAAGGTCAACAGCCGCCAAGGCAAGATTCCAGATCAAAAAGACCTAGAAGTCCTTCTCCTCCGATATGCCGATCCCTATCGAACATCAACAAGAGGAAGTTCTATGCTCACTGCATCACGTCTACAACTCCACCTACTGGTTCACACCATGATCTCCTGCCCACCAGCAGGGAAGCTCCATACCTATTGAAGCATACTGAGACTCTATGCTCACGGAAGCATACCGACGAGTCTACCATCCGTTCCGGCCATGTGCCCTCTTGAACAGAAGATTCCTACCAACTCCAGAGCCACGTGCTCCCAAGGCCATGTGCCTCCATCAGGCTACGTGCCTTCATCCAGGCTACGCGCCTCCAATACATGAACTACAAACGGCTTGATCCCCTTCCGAGGGGTACGTAGGCAATCCCCACTGTAGGATGCAGCTATAAATCCCAAACATCTTCCATGGTTCCACGTTCAGAAAAGCTAGATGACATCCCTGCCAGCTGGAATTACCATCCTGGTGCAGGAATCATCGACTATACCGTATGAAGGCCCTGCGGCCTTCACTACAGACCCTGCGATCTTCCATGGAAAAAGGCAGCTCCTGCCTAATGACCAAAACCCCCTGCTGCTACTAAGTCACCGATGGCATATACTATCCCATACCCATATGGCATATCTTAAGAACAGGATCTGTTGGTTCATCAACAACTGAAGCAGGAGAAAGCACCACGACTACTTGTCTCCTTCTTCCTATCATTCTGTAGGCTGAGCACGAATCGCTTGTATCAGAAAATACCCTAACAAAATCCTCAATACGGTCAGCAACAAGTAGCATCGCTTCCGAACTCAAGTCCGATCTATGACAACTCTGGAGACACCTTATTCCAGAGGAGACACAACTCATCCGCAAACGGCGCTCAATGAGAAAGAGGCAAATCGGGACGAGGTCAGGAACACACAGATCCATGACCTGGAAAGCGACTTCGAGCCGGAAGCCGACAAGGATTCTCCTGAAGGAACCGCCGCAGAAAGGTCCTCCATGACCTCCTACCCGAAGCAGATGTTCTCCAAGAAGTTCGACACCATCCAGTCTATGGTAGAGAGACTTTCAGAAGTGTCTCCTCCTATCCGGAAGAGCGGTCCAGACTCCTACGCGGATACTCCCTCCACGGACGAGATCGCCCTAATAGAGATGCCAATGAAATTCTCCATCCCCAACATCAAGATGTACGACGGCACGGGAGATCAGGATGACCACATCGCGCAATACAAGCAGAGGATGCTCGCTGTATCGCTCCCTAGGGAGTCGCGTGAAGCCACGATGCACAAAGGATTTGGTTCGACCCTTGTCGGACCCGCCTTGCAGTGGTACATCAGCCTACCCACCAGGTCCGTATCCTCTTTCGCAACCCTCAGCGACCAGTTCGTGGAGTTCGCGAGTAGCAGGAATCCGGAGAAAACCTTGGACTACCTCTACGAGATTCGTCAGCGTTGGACTGAATCGCTGCGAAGATACATCGCACATTTCAACCAGGAAAAGATGGCAATCCCCGGGTGCAACATCCCTACGGCGATGTCCGCTTTTAAGAGAGGCCTACTCTCAGACGGGGACCTCTACAAAGAGCTGAATAAATATCAGTGTAAGACAATGGAAGACGTGCTATCCCGAGCCTGGGTTCAGGTTAAATGGGAAGAAGACGTCGCTGGCTGCGCCGAGGTATTGCGAAAGCAGGGCCAGAAAGTGACCAGGCAAGACAGGCACGATCAAGACGAAAGACCCTCTCAGAGATCAGCAAAGGACTCCGGGAATAGGAACCGGGGCAAATATCAGTTCCGCTTAACTGAGAAGGCAGAAGGAGTGGCGGTGTTCACGTGGCCTGATATCTCCCACCTTTCCATATCGAGGCCGGAACTGATTAACGCTCTGAGGCAAATGGGCCAACAGGTCAAGCGGCCTCAGAAGGTGAAGGCACCCGACTCCTTCCGGAATCCCGACATTTGGTGCGACTTCCACAGTGATCACAGTCACAAAATGGAGGATTGCATCGTGCTGAAGATCGAGGTCAATGAGTAACTCAAGAAGGGACACCTCCGGGAATTCCTCTCAGACAAGGCCAACAGTCATCTGTGCAAGGGAACCTCCGGGAAGCCCACTGAAGCTGTCCCGGCCTCGCAACCTCGGCAGGACCGAACAATCCACGTCATATCTGGAGGCTTGGAGATAAGCGGTATAAGCCATGCAGCCGCCAAGAAGAGCATCCGTAACGCCAAGCACGGCCTGTAAACCACCAAGCCTAAACGTCTACTCCTGGGAACCGACAAAATCAGTTTCACAGCCAAGGAGCAGGAGAGGGTCCTAGCCCCGCATCACGACACACTTGTCATATCGCTCACTGTAGCGAATTGCCTAGTAAAAAGGATACTAGTGGACAACAGAAGCTCCAGCAACATCATATTCCGGGCCGCCTACCAGGACCTGGGATTGGAAGAAAGCGTCCTGACGCGTAAAGCAACTTCACTCGTGGGGTTCAGCGGAGAGGTCAAACAGACTGCGGGAGAAGTCCCTCTCCCAGTGTACGCTTAAGGAGTCAACATGACGACCAAATTCCTGGTAGTCGACTGCCTATCCTTCTCTAACATGATCCTCAGGCGACCCTGGATCCACGACATGGGGGCCGTCCCTTCAACGCTCCACCAGATGGTGAAATTCCCCACCCCGTGGAGCATAAGATCGATCAGGGGTGACCAGGAGAACTCCTGGTCCTACTATCAGACTACCTTGAAAGGGAAGACCAAGGTCTTATAGCAATTACAGAGCCAGCCTCCGACTCAGCATACCGAGGAGCCTGAGGTTGAAGAAATGGACGAAGTGCCATTGGCCGAAGAGGACCAGACCCGACGCCTCAAGATAGGCTCTAGGCTACCCGAAGGTCTCAGAAGGAGGCTAATAGACTTCCTCAGATCCAACTCCAATTGCTTCGCTTGGTCCCACGTCGATATGCCTGGGATCGATCCGGAGATCATCATGCACAAATTGCAGGTGGACCCTCAGCACCAGCCAGTCAGGCAGAAGAGAAGGACGTTCACTCCTGAGAGGGATGCGATCATCAACGAGGAAGTGAAGAACCTGCTCGACGCAGGATTTATCTGCGAGGTGCAGTACCCGGAGTGGCTAGCTAACGTGGTGGTAGTCAAGAAGAAGAACGGAAAATAGAGAGTCTGTATAGATTTCACAGACCTCAACAAGTCCTGTCCAAAGGACCCCTTTCCTCTACCTCACACCGACAAAATCGTCGACGCCACAGTTGGGCACCAGCTGATGAGCTTCATGGTTGCGTTCTCTGGCTACAACCAGATACTCATGCATCCAGACGATCATGAGAAAACATCTTTCATGTCCTCTCGGGGAATCTATTGCTACAAGGTCATGCCTTTTGGCCTAAAGAGCGCAGGATCCACCTATCAAAGGTCGGGGCATCTATTGCAACAAGGTCATGCCTTTTTCTACAAGGTCATGCCTCTGGAGCAGGAGGTTCGCCTCCAAAGCAAGACAACAGAAGAGGGAGAGTGGATCCTGTACGTCGATTGTTCCAGCAATGGGCGAGGAGCCGGAGTTGGGATAGTGCTCACCTCACCCACCGGGAATACTGTCTCAAGAGCCGTAAGGTGCAACTTCAAGGCGACCATCAACGAAAGCGAGTATGAAGCCCTAATCGCAGGATTGACACTCGCCCACCAGATGGGCGCGGAGAACATCCAGGTCTTCAGCGATTCTCAGCAAATAATCAATCAGGTGCAGGGAGAGTACCAAGCCAAGGAAGACAGCATTATCCGATATCTAGCGATCGCTCAGCGCCTCCTCAAGAAATTCAGAAGCTATAAGCTTACACAAATTCACAGGCTGACGCTCTGGCCAATCTTGGGTCCTCCCTCGAAACAATGAGCCATATGAGCATCCCCCTGATGGTTCTCCAATGGCCGGCCACCCTGGAGGACTCATTGTCCAAAATTATCTCCACTATTAGAGAAGAGGAAACATGGATGACCCCATAGTGCAGTGATGTTAAGAGTTTCAAGGCTCCTAATCAAATGTTGTAGTATAGAAAATGTCGAACCAATTCTAAGAGATCTCAATGCAAAGGGAATGCAAGTCTATTCTTAATCTAAATGCATCCATTGAGTGAAGATGATTATGAACTAAGATAATACTAAAAATGCAATAAAGGAGTGAACTTTCTTTCAATATGAGTTAAGGGGACTCATGGGACAAGGGAATTGACTTTGGGTGATTAAGTTTCAATCTAAGATGGCAGCAATACAATCAATATATCATCCTTAAGCCTAGACACAATCCTAAGCAAGCTCTATCCCTAGATGAATGCTCATTCACTAAGATAACTCAAGCATCAAATCCCTTTGGTTGAATATTATCAAAGCAATCATTAAGAACAAGTCTAATAGCTATCTTAACACCTTTAACAACTAATCCCTTAGGTAAAGGATGTTAAAAGCATTGGAGAGTTGGTTCAGGCATTTCATCAAACATCTTTTGGGCATGAAATTCCTATAGCTCTATCTTGAAGAGGCCAACTCCAAAATAGCAATAAGAACACTCTACAAGCAAGGATCAAGAAGGATCTACACTAAAACATCTTAGATCTACACCTAATCACCCTTAGTCTCCCAAGCCCATGAATCCTAGATAGATCTACTCACTAATAGACATGGATAACCCTAAAACCATGGATGATTCAAGGTTAAACATGATAGTGAGAAAGATAATCTAATAAACACAAAGAGAATAAGATGAAAAAGGATCC
The DNA here is from genome assembly GCA_016771965.1 of Brassica carinata. NCBI lineage: Eukaryota > Viridiplantae > Streptophyta > Magnoliopsida > Brassicales > Brassicaceae > Brassica > Brassica carinata. Next base: position 26,552,440 of record CM028694.1, on the reverse strand, counting down.
AAGATCCAAACTTTCTTCAAGATCTAAATGTGTTCTTAAGAGAAAAGAAGTTAGATCTCTCAAAGGAGATTACAAAAGTATTTATACTTAGGCTTAGAAAGCCCTAAATTATCAAGATAAAATGTCTAAAAGGTCCTTGAGGTCATTAAGTTTTCAACCAATCAGATGGCTATAAAATGAAGAAGCTTTGACACCATCCGGGTCAGGTGGTGCTGGTCCAAGGCTCGTCCGTCCACCCTACAAGACTCTTGTCCAGGCCGTCCAGCCGTGTGGGTTGTCCTCCCCGGCTACTCTAAGCCGCGTACCGTCCAAGCTCCAACATCCATCAGGCCGTGCGGGTGGCTTACCCCGGGTACATCAGGCTGGGTATGTCCTGGCTGTGTCCAGCCATGCGGGTTCTTCTGGCCGGGTACATCAAGCCGGGTGCTTCCCTCTTTGTCCTGATCTCGTCCAAGCACCCGGGTAGCCGTACCATCCACCCAAGGTAAGGTCTTGATCATGGTTTGGCTTGTCCTGACCTTGGCCAAACTCCATTCTTCATCTTTTTAGACCACAAAGCTCCCAAACACTTCCAATCACTCTCTAGCACATTCCAACACCTGATATAGACTTATGAATGCAATATGGAACTAAAGATGCCTAATGCCTAATTTATATGATCAAAATACACAAGATATGATAGCTAAAAACATGTGAATATGCAAGATATCAACTCCCCCACACTAGCCCTTTACTTTTCCTCAAGTAAACTTTTCAAAACACAAGGAGGAGAGATATAAAGATGGGAGCAAAGCCAAAAGAAACACCCAAAGCACTCAACTTGACATCCTAAAAAAACATAGAAAATAGCATGAGCAAAACTCTCTTATTATTCTCAAGCTTCTCAAGGCCTATCACTACTCTTATGCCTCTACACAAGATGCAATGCTTATCAACCAACATGTTCTCTTAACCAACCCTCACATTGATTCATACACACACACACAAGGTGAATTCTCACAAATGGGCATAAAATCTCAATCATTTGACTAGGTGACAAAATGGTCTAATATGGATGAAAAGGAGGGTTTCAATGCATCATTTCAATGTGTCAATTATAAAAAATCAAGGACCTTGATCATTATGAAAAATTTATCTAAGACTAGGAGCAATTCATGCATACATGGATCCATCCTCATCATTCTACCCATTCCTAAGTGATTACAAGTTCTACACCCTTTTTATTCATCCCATAACCCAAAATGAAAAATACTCACATCACTCATCCAATGAACAACTTCTCTTTTCTTTTGATACAACCGCTAAGGACTTCTTATTCACTTTTCTAAGCTCTAACTCTTTTTGTTTTCCCTTCCGCACTATCTTATTAAATCTTTCTTTTTCTTTTTCTTTTTCCTTTTCTTTTTCCTTTTCTTTTCTTTTCTTTTCTTTTTCTTTTCTTTTCTTTCCTTTTTTTTATAAAGGGGGAAGGTCTCAAACATTACAATGAAGAGCTATCTTTCTTTTTTTTCTTTTCTAGGTCCCTAAGGCTTTTCTTTCTCATGACACTCTTTTGTTAATCAATCTCAACTTTAGCACTTCCCAAACCCAAGATATATACCTTTAAGGAACAAAGATCCACTACCCATCCTAGAAGCTAGCTCAAATGATGACCCTATGCTAGCAAGAGATGAGAACTAATCCATGTCGCTCCCAATACTCTCAAGAGTTTGCACATGACAAACTATCAAAAGAGGCCTCACTCATGCAAATCAATGTAGGCTTCAAAAATGGATAGGGTTCAAAGGTAAGGAAGTGCCATTTGGAATAACAAAGAGTTGTACAATGGGAAAAGATAACCCAAATGTGTATGAGATCCATGATCAAGTATGCAAATTCCCATATGCAAGAGAAATTAAGTTCATTCAAGTATAAGTTCAGGCTGGAGTTGGTTTCAAGAACAATGCCAATATCAAGCAAGCAAGCAAGTTTCAAGAAGCGTTTTCAAGGCTCAAATCATGCAAGCCTTTGAAAAGATGCTTAAGCTACTTGATATGTTTAACTAGGTTGTCAAATTCAGTGCAAACAAGTGTTCTTTACAAGGCGTTATCAACAGCTGCTCCATATGCAAGTGAACGAAACCTATATGCTCTAGACTCAATCTTAAAGGTGCAAGTGATGCAACTACATGATTCCAAAATTTAAAATTTTTTGGTTTTTCTATGCATATATGAATGTACAATGCAATGCATGAGACTCACAATCCACAAGGCAAACATGATCAAATACTTGGTACCTCCCCCACACTTACATCACACAGTCTCTATGTGAGTAAGAGAGAAGGAGATACCCCAACAAAACAAAAGCAAATGTATGTACAGGAAGAGTTGGAGTGATACCTCATAAGGAGATTTGGGTGTGGTGTTTGGTGTCTGGGGCTAAAAGCTGGCTTGATTCATAGCAACTAGAGGAGGCTGCTACATGGCAATCATAAGGCTCAGGTGCTTCACCACCTTTCTTCTCTCCTCTAGTGCTAGGCTCAACCTGAAAACCTCAACCACTTTTATTAAAAACTTAAAGAAATGAAATTGCAAAGTTATGTACAAGGATAACCGTGGGACTTCCTCCCAAGTGAGCTTGTTTTGAGTCACTAGCTTGACTACCTTTCCTCTTGGACTAGTGAGAAGTAGGATCCTTCCCACGTTCAAGAGTGATGGTGAGGACCTGAGAGAGAAGCTCTTGAAGCTTGATTGGGTCATCTTGGAGCTGAGGAGTGATGATGGCTCTAGCACTTGAGAATTGTGGGAACCGAAATTCACACCGTCGATTTTAATGAATAAAAACGGAAGAAAAACAAGTTAACCCGACTTTCCCTGAAGGTCCGGATTCTCTGCGACAGCCAACAACAAGTGACCGAATAAATGCGGAAAAGGTTTTGTTAAGATTTGGGACTGGACCTTAAGAAAGGCTGCCTACGTACCCCTTTCGAGGATCAAGTCGGACGTAGTTCAGTTAGAAAGAATTGAACAAGAGATCGAACCGTGTGGGAGGGTTCGTCTAGTATGAGCGTTTGTCATAGAAACAGGCATGTCGAAGATAGCGCCTAGGGTTTCTATGCGGAGCTCTTAAGTAAAAATTGTCCGATCCTTCCGAGGAGCGGAGATTTGCGAGCAGGAGGCAGACAGACGTTCTAGGGCCTGGTTCGTCTAGTATGAGCGTTTGTCATAGAAACGGGCATGTCGAAGATAATGCCTAAGGTTTCTATGTGCGGAGCTCTGAGTAAAAGAATTGTTAGATCCTTCCGACAAGAACAGGGGTCTGTGGAGAAGATAAAACTAGAACAAGATACGACCAGACGTTCTAAGTCCTGCCTCGCTGGCCTAACCGCCTAAGTTCTAAGTTCTCTAAGCTAGCAGGAGTTCTCTAAGTCTAGATTCTAGGATTTTTGGATCCCTTCTCCTCTGCTCTTGCTCTCCTTATATACCCACTCCTAGGTCGGTTTGCCTTAGGATGATGGACCTCGCCTTTGGGCCCAAGTTTATCTCTTCAGGAAGTATTCCATTTTTGTCGATCTTCGTAATTATCCTCGAGTTTTCCCCTATTTTTCGGTGACTTGATGTTTATCCGATGTTCGGGAAATCGGACAAACCGTCATAGCCTGATTGAGCCTGAATTCTTAAAATCGTAAGTAAGTCTGTGGACTTGTCTTAAGTCGTTGAACGTTTTATACGATTTCTCGGAAAGACTATCTTTCTCGTAAAATAAACCGTATAGCCTAAAGGATCGATGTTCGAGTTAATCGATCTTGTTTTATACAATATCTTCTACGAGAAATCTAATCCTTCTAATTTTTGTCGTAAAACATCGAGGATGATTCCAATCGAGTCAAATCGAAAGATGTTTATTCCGTAGCGTGATCGTATCAAACTCACGAGGATTGATCCAAGCAAGCCAAGATGGGATCAGACCGAGCATGATGGGACCGAGACCAGGGCGAGGACCGTCGACCGGCGCCAGGAGCTTACGCCGGCGCCAGGCGGCTTCAGCGTGATGTTTGCCGACAGCGCCAGGCGGCTTCAGCGTGATGTTTGCCGACAGCGCCAGGCGGCTTCAGCGTGATGTTTGCCGACAGCGCCAGGCTGGCTTACCGCCGGGCGCCAGGCGGCTTGCGTTACACTTGCCACGGCGCCAGGCCGGCTTGCGTGACGCTTGCCGCCGGCGCCAGGCCGGCTTGCCGCCAGCACCAGGCCGGCTCCGTCTCGCCTGCCGCCGGTGCCAGGGGTTCTCTGCCGCCCATGGGTTTTCCGTTGCCCGATCTTTCCCCCGTTAATCGTTCGTGAGGGAAATCTTTGAGTTTGGAAGGATCTTTGGCCGTAGATTTCGAGAATGAGAGTGTTTGGGATCAGATCTAGAGGTGGAGGATGAGGTTCTTTCATCATCTTCTTCTTGCCATGAGTGGCCTTTGAGGCTACACTCATCCCCTCTATATTAGCACTTTCCAAGTGCTCAACACACAACTCTTTAGAAGACTCTCCAGCAAGGCCTTCTTTCTTGCAAACAACCACTTCATCTTGCGGCTTCTCAACAGCTTGTTCTCCACAAGTGATTGTCCCACAATAGCCAACATCCAATGGAGATTGGAGAGGAAAGGAGACAGCCTTGTTCACATGCATGAGGGTGACCTTCTTGTTGGGAAAGTCAATGCAAGCTACAACTGTTGTGAGGAAAGGAGTGCCAAGGATCAAAGGAACTCCCTTCTCAGTTGCCATCTTCAAAACAGTGAGGTCGATAGGTATGGTGCAGGATCCAATCTTCAAAGGGAAGTCCTTGATGATACCTATTGGGGTTGTAGAAGAAGAGTCCCCAAAGGTGAGAGAAGAGGTATCTGGTTCCATGCTTTCAATCCCAAGACTCTTCACCATATCCATGGAAATCACATTCACACTTGCACCACTATTAACAAGAGCATCATCCATAGTTATCTTATCAAGGGAGCAAGGCAAGGTGAACTTCCCTTGAGACTCAAGCTTAGGGAGGGACTTTGGAGGGATTGGTGGATCAATCTTCAGAATGGAGATGTCCAAAAGCTCAGCCACCTCAGCTTGGTGGTCTAGAATGTCATTGATGAGCATCATCTGGACATGAGCTTCACGCATACCTGAGATCTCTGGAAGCTTGACTCCAACATCACTATGATCTTTCCAGAACTTTGAGATCACCTTCTTCTGATCTTTGGTGAGAACTCTTTTGGGGAAAGGGAGCTTATCATAAGATGATATCTCAACCTCAGTGTCTTCTTTCTTCACCTCTTTCAGCTTGTGGTCAGCACTCTTCTCAACTGGTGTCTCAGGCCTAGGTTCATCCCTTTTCAGAATCCTTACTTGAACCTTCTTGGCAGCTTCCTTTACAACGTTAGCCTCAGCTGTGGCTACAACCAATCTCTGAACATGCTCAATCTGAGTTCCAAGCACTAGCCTCTCAATCTCATCAACCTCTTTCTCATGATCACTCAGCTCAATATCTGAAGAAGTAGTAGAGAGGACAATATTGGAAGACTCCTTGGGATTCTTCTCTGGTTTTCCTTGTAGAGTTCCCATTGGAGTCTTGGCGGTTGAAGGCATAGATGAAAACTGAGTCTCCAATGCCTTGAAGTGAGAGCTAAGTTGTAGGATCTTGTTGTTCAGGTCAGTGTAGTTGCCATCAATCTTTGTGTGGATAAACTTCAACTCATCTCTAATGTTCTTAGCATTTCTATCTTGAGCTTCTAAGATTTGCTTGAACATGGACTCCATATTTGAACTTGGAGCCTGAACCTGAGAAGAGCTGCCTTGAGTTTGAGGAAACTGGTTTGCTTGAGGATAGTTCTGCTTGGCTTGATAACCTCCTTGCTGATTGTTGTAGTACGGCCTTTGCTGATAGTTGTTTTGGTACTGAAAATTTGGCTCCTTCCTGTACCATTTGCCATTAGTATTGATGAACCACAGCTCTTCTTGGCCACCTAAACCATCAACTTCAGTGACTCCTGCTGGCTGCTCTTGTTTCTGATCCCCAATGGAGTTCATCTGCTCATACTTAGCCTGCTCGGAAATGATCATGTCCAGCTTCTCTTGGAGAGACTTCAGCTCCTTCCTTGTGTGCTGATCATCAGTTCTGTTGCTTATGTCGTGCTCCTCACTGTAGATTCAGTCACTCTTAGCCAGGTTCTCCACCAGCTCCTCTGCATCCTCTTCAATTCTGCCCAAGAAGAAACCATTGCTAGCAGTATCAAGTCTGTTTCTGCATTTTGGAAGAGCTCTTCTATAGAAGGTTCTAAGCAAACTTTCCTTGCTGAAACCATGATGAGGGCATTGAGACCAGTAGCCCTTGAACCTTTCCCATGCTTCACTGAAGCTCTCAAGATTTTTTCTGTTGAAACCCAGAGATTTCATTCCTGATCTTAGCTGTCCTTGAAGTAGAGAAGAACTTGTCTAGGAATGCTCTCTTACACTCATCCCAAGTAGTGATAGTGTCAGTTGGGAGAGCCTTCTCCCACTGATGTGCTTTGTCTCACAAAGAGAAAGGGAACAGCTTCAACTTGAATGCATCTTCAGAAACACCATTGGTCTTGGACAAGCCACAATATTTATCAAACTTGTACAAGTGCTCAAAAGGGTCTTCAGCAGCAAGGCCATGATACTTGTTGTTCTCTATGGTGTTGAACAGTCCTGACTTGATCTCAAAGTTTTTGTTCTCCACAGCTGGTGCTCTGATCCCCCACCTATGACCATGAATGTGAGGTTGATCATAGGCTCCAATGGCTCTAGCTTAGCACTGTGGATGTTGTGGTTGGCGCTGTGGTCTAAAGTTGTCAGCTCTTCGACCATTGCCCCCTATGGCATCACCACCTTGAGGCTGATTCTCCATATCAAACCCCAACCTTTGCAAGTGAGCCTGTTGCTCAACCTCCCTTCTCTGTCTTGCTATCTCCCTCCCAAGTGCAGCAATCTCTTCAACAGTGGGAACCAAGTTGGATGTACCTCTGCTTCTTGTGATCATACACCTGAAATGCAAAGGGAGAAGAACAATGAGAAGCAATAACACAATAAAATAAAAATGACTTAGTCTCAAGCAAGTGACTAAATCCCAATGTCAAAATCAACTTAGAACTTGGCAACGGCGCCAATTTGATGTTAAGAGTTTCAAGGCTCCTAATCAAATGTTGTAGTATAGAAAATGTCGAACCAATTCTAAGAGATCTCAATGCAAAGGGAATGTAAGTCTATGCTTAATCTAAATGCAACCATTGAGTGAAGATGATTATGAACTAAGATAATACTAAAAATGCAATAAAGGAGTGAACTTTCTTTCAATATGAGGCAAGGGAACTCATGAGGCAAGTGAACTCATGAGACAAGGGAATTAACTTTGGGTGATTAAGTTTCAATCAAAGATGGCAGCAATACAATCAATATATCATCCTTAAGCCTAGACACAATCCTAAGCAAACTCTATCCCTATATGAATGCTCATTCACTAAGATAACTCAAGCATCAAATCCCTTTGGTTGAATATTATCAAAGCAATCAATAAGAACAAGTCTAATAGCCATCTTAACACCTTTAACAACTAATTCCTTAGGTAAAGGATGTTAAAAGCATTGGAGAGTTGGTTTAGGCATTTCATCAAACACCTTCTGGGCATGAAATGCCTATAGCTCTATCTTGAAGAGGCCAACTCCAAAATAGCAATAAGAACACTCTACAAGCAAGGATCAAGAAGGTTCTACACTAAAACTGTTAGGAGATTTTTGTGTAAGTCCTTTTTGAGTACTACAGAACGATGGATGAGTTGTTACTTTGAGAGTATTCAGAGAGATTTCTCGAGAATGACAGGATATATGTGTGAAGAGACGTTTTATTAGAGAGTAAAGCTGGAACTACAATAGATTGGTGTATGAGCCCTAGTCTAGCCACCTAGCTCTATTCTCTTAGTCTCTGGATGTCGATCCCCTGCTTTAGGGTTTTGTTTTCCCTTATATAGTCGTCCTTAGGTGGGTCTTAGTCGATCTGCGTAAGAGGAATTCTTCCATATTCGGAAATATGGAAGGTTCTCTTTGTCGGAAGTTTTCAATTTCCCGGGGGAAGGGATAGTTCCTGAGTTCCTTTCAATGAAGACCTGGGGTACTCTATATCGGGGACCCGGAGGTCTGAGTCATGTGTGGAGCCTGGTGGAAAATGATACATGAGTATTTTTCCCCAATAGTTTTCCCCTTATTTCTCGATTTGGTCATCGAATTCGGGGAATAACCTGTGCACTCAAGTCAACCAGAGTTGCTCATTCTCAGCAGGCTTCTCCTAGGCAGGACTTCGCTTCAGTAGTTCTGTGTTTTGGAGTGTTCCATTTAGGCCGGGGTCTTATGCGGAGTTCTGGCGGAACTCAGTTTTTTTTGGAATTCTTGATCTAGACGGGATCTGAGTTCGGGATTCCTTCACAAGGAAAAGATTAGATTCTAGAGATCCTGGATCGAGGGATCGAGGCTGGCATATGGATTTGGAGGGAAACCGATGATCTCGCAGGACACGTGTTGGGAGATTTACGAATATGCGTTCCTCGCGTTGAGCTTCTTCCTGGCGCGTGGGGCTACGATTAGGGTTTTAACACTGATCACTTCATTTTGGCGCCCAGTAATGCTTCAGTTTCCTTCTTTCTCTCTCAAAGATCTTCGGCGATTCTCCCTCAAGATTTTCACGGGTAATATTCTCCTCCTCTCTATTTTTTTTTCTTTCATTTCGTATTTCCCTCGCTGTCTATCATATCGAAGATGAGGGCCGGGTCGAATCTTTCTCCTAGTTCTTCTTCTATAGGCACTAGGGTTAGGTCGAAAAAGAACAGGGCCGCCCCTGATCCTCCTGAATCTACAGATTCTTCCGATTTCTCTCCGGATCTCACCGTGGTGGTCGAGAATCTGGCCAGGCGATTCTGGGGAGAGCTTCCCCGGTTTCAGAAATGGCGAGGCTTCCTCCTGTTGGTCCTCTCTCGACGATCGGAGTGGAGGAGGTCCAAAGTTGGAGACAGAGGTTCGGTCTCTCCAACGAGGTGGCCATCCGGATCCCAGGTCCTATTGATAGGGTTTCTGACTTCGAGGTTGACGAAGTCCCAGTGTATGAAGGCTTCTTCGAGTCGGGTTTCAAATATCGAGTTGCTTCGCTAGTGGCTAAGATATCGGAGGCGTTTGGGATTTCTCTGGGTCAGCTGAATCCTCCCTCTTAGAGGAAATTGATAGCCATGCAAAACCTTGGTGATCTCGAGGGTCTTACCATCGGAGTCGCGGAGGTTCTACATTCTTACTCTGTCTCTTCTATAAATACCGGAGAGGGGAGGTATGATCTGCGCCCTCGTAGTAAAGCCTCCAGTTCAGGAAATTCCCAAAAGGGAGAGAAAGAGGCACCCTGTCTTGGAGAATCATTGGGCCGAGAAATTCACTTTCATGTATCTCCCGGGCTTCTCTTCGATCTGGTGTGCAGCTGGTGGGTCACGAGTGTTCAGAGTATCTTTCTTGCTAGCTTGGTTTTAATGTTTCTTGCTTCCTTTTGCAGACGTGCAGAGCTTAGAACTTTCTCAAGGGATGGAAACGATCAAGCAGGTGCTGGAGCTTTCGGCGGAGAGGCGGCAGATTCCCTATCTAGTGAGCAAAGAAGCTTTAGAGCGTTGCAGCATCTGGGGTGAGTTCTCTGCTGATCATGTCTTTTATTTCTGAATACTTTCTGACTCCGCTGCATCTCAGGTGCCATGTCAGGAGCTAAAGGATATGAAGCTTTGGCTGAATATCGAAAGCCTCGAGGGCGAGCGGGCGGGGGCAGGTTGGTTCTAAGAAACCAGCTCCCGTCGAGGATGATGACGTTCAGTTCATCAGGAGCAACAAGCGGAAAGCTACTCCAGTTCATCCTCCTCCGTCTTCAAAGAAGAAAGCTAAGGTCTCTGGGTCTGCTTCGAAAGAATCTTCATCGTCACCCTTTGGTCTTGACAATGTCCTTGCCAATCTTACTGCCAAGGTCTTTCCTTTGACTCCGGTTCTCCTAGTTTTCGGAGAAAGACTCTTCTGCTGCCATCCAAGCCCTCCAAGTTGACTTACTTCAGGTGAGTTTTGGCACACTCTTTCTTGTGAGGTCCAGTGGTTCTCTTTGTTGATGGGATTATGTATGTGCAGGTGGTGACTCAGCTATATCACCTTGGGGAGAGGATGGAGGATAAGACTTCCATGAAAGCCGAGATGGACACTCTGGCCTCTCAGCTACATGAAGAGAAGGATAAGGTCTTGGCTCGGGCGAAGGAGATAAAAGGGCTGCAGCTCAAGCTACGGAACCAAGATAAAGCGGGGATATTGGCAGCGTCAGAAAAAACCTCTCTCAGGGAGCAGCTGGAAAAAGAAGGAGAAGGAAATATGGGAACTGAAGGATGCTGCAGAGACCTTCGGGATCGAGAAGTCTATGGCGGTGAACGGTGCCAAGGTGACGGTCCGTTGGGAGCTGATGAGGGAATGGCTTAAGGAGGAGACCGAGAGCTGGAATCTTGCGGCTGCGCTGGAGCAGTACAAGATGGTCAAGACGACCGAAGCTCAGCTCCTAGGCCTTCCAGCTCCTTCCTTTGAGGACGAGCCCCTGAGTCCCTGAGCCTTCCAATGATGATCCTCCTGTAACTAGGTCCCCATCTTGTGGAATCTTGTCCCCCGTGTAGGGGTTTTTTATTTTCGGTTGCCTGTTGGGGTCGAAAACGGTTATCTCGAAATCAACGGCTAAGATCATTTTCTGTCTACGAACTTTCCGCAAAAAGGATCAACAAAGGTTGGATCGGAAAAGAACAGGCACGACCAAGGTCCCAGGCGGCGGCTCGCCCGTGCTGGCCCCGGGCGCCAGTGCATCCAGTCTGTTCCCAGCTCGTCTGATTTAGATCGCACCTTGTGGCTTCCGTGAAGTCATAGGACCTTAGCTACAGACCTAACGCTCGGTTCAACTCGATTGAGTTATCCCCGGCGTTACAACTAGAGCTAGGAAGGTTGGTTCTTGCGCAAAATATATCGTGTAAAACAGGGACGATTAACTCGAACATCGATTCCTTAGGCTATACGATTTATTTTGCGGAAAAGATAACCTTTCCGAGATATCGTACGATCGTTCGAGGGCTTGAAACTTGTCCACGGGCTCACTTACTATTTTGGAGACCCAAGCCCAGTAAGAGCTATGACAGATTATCCTAACTTATTAAAGTAGGACAAATGTTAAGTTTCCGTAGATGAAATTCAATGCTCGAGGATAACTACGAAGATCGACGGAAAATGGAATATTTCCAAAAGAGATAAACTTGGGCCCAAAGACGAAAGGTTAAACGGGCCACCGACCTAAAGTGACTATATAAGGAGGGCTGGAGCAGAAGAGAAGAGGATCCGAGATTTTAGACTTAGAGAACTCCTGCTAGCTTAGAGAACTTAGGACTTAGGTGGTTAGACTAGTACGGCAAGGCTTAGGACGTCTTGGCCGCCTCTTTTTCTGTTGTTTCGATAGTTAGCATATCTCTACTCCTCTAGGAGAAACCTTGTATTCTTACTTTTAACTAATAAAATGCCTCTGAGCAACCATTCATCTTTTATCTTGCTACTTATTTTTTATCGATTCTAAAAGTGATCACGCAGAGAATTCGGACCTTCAAGGAAGATCGGGTTAACTCGGTTTTCCTCCAAAATCGTTCATCGAAAATTGACAGTACGAATTTCGATTCCCACAGTTTGGCGCTAGAAGGAGGGGGGACGAATTCTCTAAACTCGAAAGTCACTAAGCAATAAAGGATATAGGATGTCCGCTCCAGTACCCAGCGATGTTGTTTCCTTCAAGGATCGGGCAACGGCCGACCAGGCCAAACCCCAGAACGATCTACTTGTAATCGAACTAACGATCCAGGACATCGACGTAGCAAGAGTGTTAGTCGACACCGGATGCTCGGCCAACATTATCTACAAAAGTACCCTCGAGAGAATGGAGGTCGACCTGTGCGCCGTCACAGAAGAACCTAACCCGATATTCGGACTCTCGGGAGATGCTACTATGACTCTCGGCTCGATCAGCCTCTTGGTTAAAGCCGAGAGCATCGCCAAAATCACGGAATTCTTAGTTGTCGAACCGTCCAACATCGTATAACGCGATCGTCGGTACTCCATGGCTGAATTCCATGCGAGCGATCCCCTCGACATTCCATCTGTGTCTAAAGTTTCCAACCCCTCGCGGAATCGAAACTATACAAGGAAATCGCAGGATGGCGCAAGTATGTTTCGCTGCCGAGCTGAAAAGAAAAAACTCAGCAGTCGAAGCCTCCCAAAGCAAAAAGGTAAAGCCTACTCCCGTAGAGTACCGCCCAAGAACCTGCGCAAAGTCTCAAGTATTGGCAGACTTCTTGGTGGAATTGCCCATGGGAGATATGACAAACTCGAACCAACTCAACTTGATCCTTCATGTCGACGGATCATCGCCCAAACAAGGGTCCGGATCGAATCCGCTCACGCCTCCGACCGGCGAAATCTTGGAACAGTCGTTCGATTTGAGTTCCATGCTAAACAACGAGGTAATATGAGGCACTCGCTATGGCTTAAGACTCAGCCCAAGGGCTGAAAATTCGCGAACATTCCCGCCATCGCGGACTCTCAGTTTGTCGCAAATAAGTACAGCGGGGAATACGAAGCAAAGGACGAAAGAATGGACGCATATCTTAAACTCATCCAAGATCTTTCCCGAAACCTCGACCACTTCGCCCTCACTAGGATTCCTCGCTCGGAAAACAATCAGGCGGATGCCTTGGCCACACTCGCGTCAAGTTCGGATCCTGGACTAAGTCGGGTAATTCCCGTCGAGTTCATTGAACATCCAAGCATCGGACTGCCGGTGATCGCCAATCTTATTCGAGCACAAATCGAAAACGCGGAGGAAATAGACGACCCACCGGAAGAAAACGTGGATCAGTCGGAATACGGCTGCGACAGCCCTTGGCTGGAACCAATCCGAGCATACATAATCGACGGAACACTTCCCACCGAAAATTGGGCAGCCCGCAAAATCAAGACACAGGCCGCACGATACGTAACGGTAGAAGGAGAAATCTACAAATGGAGATTCTCTGGCCAACTCATGACCTGCGCTGAAGGCGAAAATGCTAGAAGAGTAATGGAGGAGGTTCATTCCGGGTCGTGTGGGAATCATTCCGGTGGAAGATCTCTCGCAGTCAAAATAAAACGCCACGGTTATTACTGGCCAACTATGATCAAAGACTGCGAGAAGTTCGCTCGAAAGTGCGAAAAATGCCAAAGGCACGCACCAACAATCCATCAGCCCGTGGAAGTCTCTCGTCCATCTCATCTCCGTATCCCTTTATGCGATGGTCCATGGACATCGTCGGGCAATTGCATAACTCGAAGCAGGAACGTTTTCTCCTGGTCCTCACGGATTTCTTCTCAAAATGGGTGGAGGCAGATTCCTACGCAAGTATCAAAGACGTACAAGTCGAGAACTTCGTATGGAAGAACATAATCACCAGACACGGGTCCCTTACTTAAATCGCGGACAGACAACAGGTCTCAGTTCATCTCTACCCGTTCAAGGCTTTCTGGAGAAGTGGAAGATAATGACTTACCAAGTCGACTCCCAGATATCCGCAATGCAACGCCAGGCAGAAACCATCAACAAGACCATCCTGACGGACTAAAAAGCGCTAGACGCCAAAAGAGGCGATGGGCAAAGGAACTCAAGGAGTCCTTTGGTCGATCGTGACACCAGACGGGCTAACGAGTGAAACCCCATTCGCCAAGCACGGAACGGAATGCATGATCGCGAAGTAGAGTTCCCCGAGTACAGAGAAGATTCCTCCCGAAGAGAAGATTTAAACGACGCTATGATGCTGGACAATCTTGATCTTATCAATGAACGCCAATTGCAGCCATTCAATCCAAAATTACCAGCACGCCGTCGCAAGGTACTACAACTCAAACGTTCGCCATCGTAGGTTCAGAGAAGGCAATTTAGTCTTATGCAAAGTCTTCCAAAACACTGCCGAACGAAACGCGGAAAAACTGGGAGCAAACTGGGAAGGACTATACAAAGTCATAAAAGTGGTCCGACCAGGTTCGTACCAAATCGCAAACATGCAATACGTAAAAATTCCAAGAACTTGGAACGCGATGCATCTTAAAAAACACTATCACTAACAATGACGTGGTAGAAAGAACTACGAGATGGCTTGATCCCAGAAAAGGGTACGTAGGCAACTCGCTAACCGCGGTTCAGCTGGGTGCGATATCAGATATTCCCACCTAATTCTCAAAATTCTGAAACTTTCGAAACTCTTTATAGACAACACATTTCGCCAACTACTAAACGACAACGACAATGGATCTAGTATCCACTAAGCGATTATCACATCCAAAAGACAAATCCCGGAAAACCAACACTTCACGAAGCACAGTGAATGTAGACGTTTCTCCCTGGGTCAAATTTACGTGACCCCTTGGTCCTGCGTCCAAACAAAAACAACAGTTTTCTGGCTGCGAATATTCGCAAAACATCTCCAAGCCCGCAAGTGTTTCAACCACGAAATGCGGCAAAAGGAAAACTCGACCTTCAGCACTGCGAGACGTCGCTAACGCTTGAAGGACATTCTTTTCCCCAAAACGTTCCAGACGAAATCTTCGTCTCTAGAACTTAAAACATACAAACGCACCTCAAAACGGTATCATTTTGTTGTTGCTGATCATAACAAACGAACTCTAACGTCCTAAACAGACAATAAGCCACCCTCTAAGGTAGGCTCTCTTACATCCGACAAGGATAACATAGCGCGCTATACAAGAAGTCCAAAATTTTGGTTAGCTCTTCCAAACGGAAGTAGCCTCGATTCGCACCTAAACAAATTGTATAAGCCGATAACAATTCGATTTTAAAACGGTAACGAAGTCAGGTTAAAATCGCAAACAGGCAAAACGAAAGCCTAATTTGTCATCGCAAAGCCTCAAGACGAGAGTAAACCTAGGTCTTGCCCTAAACCCAGCCACGCTGGATCTTGACATCTCATAGACATAGTATCAGTACCACCGATCCCAAAACTTGTCTCTTCACTTAAGTCTATTCGCTTTACCTAACCTTCACAGAATCAAGAAACCGATGAAAATCTCGCTTTGTACAATCGATGGATACGGTGATCATCTAAGAGGCAGGAATGAGGCGACAACTCACACCCTGTCCCTCTAACTTCGATAAACAGAAGTTCATTTAAACGCCATAAAAACCGAAATATTTTAGATTGAGACGCGAGTTCAACAAACGCCCTAAAAAGGGCAGGGATTCAAAGCCACCAACAGCCAGTCCCAAAAAAATACATCATGGCCTCATAGAAGCCGCAACACAAACAAAATAAAAATCCCTCAAGGGAATGGTAAACCTAGGCGGCTCCTCGGGCATCACCTTCATCCTCAAACTCACCCATGGCGAGGAGCGGCCTGCTCGACTCCCTCGGTCGCACCTCCACTGCCTACCTCATCCGCGCCAGCCTCACGATCCTCTGCTGCATGAACCTGATCTTCCGAGCCCTCTGAATCCGGTACAAGGGTGCACTCGGACTTCAGACCAGCGAGAATCGAGTCAAAGTTCCCTTCGGAAGCTGCCAACTCTTCTTTGCAAGACAGCAGCCTGGCTTCCTCGGATCCAGAGTTAGGGCCTCGTTGCCCCTAAACAGCAGAAGCTCGCCCAAGCTCCCTTCGATTCCCACCAAGCCAAGTCCTTATTACGGACAGCTATCAGAGATTCAAACAAACTGGCCATCCTTGTCAAGCGTGCAAAGAAGTTAGGCGAGGATCAGCGGTCTCGTCGACTTCGCGAGCACTCATCTCTTCGTAATTCTGGATCGTTTGTTGGAGAAGACGGACTTCCGAGGATTTGTGTTTCTTCTCTTTCTTCACTTTGAGCAACAAACTCGCGGTCTTCCCGAGGTCGCGTTCGAGGTCGCCGATTATAACTTCAAGCTGAGACGTCTGGGCAGCATGGGCGTTTTTGATGGTCTGCAATGCGGCCTCGGTACGCTTCAACGCTTCCTGCGACAATTGCAACTCCTTCGACAAACGCGCAACCTCCGATCCACATTCACCAAGCATCCCATCGATCAGCGAGACAAACTGTCCGCAAAAAGAAAGTAGGATCATCGCCAAAAGAAAGGGTAAGGATCATCGCCAAAAGAAAGAAAAGAAATTACGGATAAATCAAAATCAAAACCTTGGAGCGATGTTGCGACAACAATCCCAAGGCTCGCCAGCAGCTCTCTAGTGCACCTCTTTCTCTTCGTCGCCCCGGTTGGGGCACCGGCCCTCGAACGCCCCTTAGGAAATGGTGCAGCACTGGGTGCTGGGAGTCCCAAAATGATCCTCGAAGCCGGAGGCGTGGACTCGACCACGTCCTCCCGGCCAGAAATTATGATCGAGGTGAAGAGGCCGAGGGCGATCCTGAACGTCGGGAATCTGCTCGGGGCGACTGCCCTTCCCAGGCGAGGAGCATCGGGTGGAACCTCAGAACAAGGGATTGGGGGCGAAGGCATCATGAAGAAGAACCTAGGCGCTTGTTTTAAGCTTCGGTTCGAGCTTTACCATGGCCTGCGTCGCGCAGTCTTTCCTTGAAGGAGTCAAACCCAGCAATGAGAGAGCGGTGGCTTCATGAACAGCTAAAACGTGAAAGCCTGACTGGCCTCACCCATCTCGAGTCGGAAGAAGTTGAGAAGGAGGAGTGTGTGTGAAGAATGAAAAGTGATGAGCTACTACTTATAAGGATGTGGGGATTTTGTAATAAAATATTCTTAGCCAAAATTTCGATTTTCAAACTTAAGTCACTCCCCGCAAAATCGTCTCGAGTCTTACGGGCTGGGAGGCTAACTGTTGAGGTCAAAAGCGGTTATCTGAAATCAACGGCTAAGATCATTTCCTGTCTACTTAACTTTCCGCAAAAGGATCAACAAAGGTTGATCGAAAAGAAAAGGCACGACCAAGGTCCTGGCGCCAGCCCGCGGCTGGCACCGGGCGCTGGCTAGCCCGCGTTGGCTCTGGTGCCGGCGCCGCTAGCCTGCATTGGCTTCGGCTGGCCGCTCGCTCGGTGGATGGACCCGCCGCCAGGTTCGCTCGCCTGCTTCCCACGGGCTGCGAGGATCCCCATGCCGGGCGTAAGCGAACGCAAGCCGCCTGATGCCGCGTAAGCGATGTAAGCCGCCTAGCGCCGGGCGTAAGCATAACGCAGCCGCCCATGCCGGGCGGCAAGCATAACGCAGCCGCCCATACCGGCAAGAGTAACGCAGCCGCCTATGCCGGGCGTAAGCTTAACGCAGTTGGTATGGCGCCGGGCGTAAGCCTCGGCGCCGGGCGTAAGCTGACGAAGCCGCCTGGCGCCGCACCAGCCTCTGGCGCCGGCCGACGGTCCTCGCCCTGGTCTCGTCCTCGCCCTGGTCTCGGTCCTCGTCCTGGTCTCGGTCCCATCATGCTCGGTCTGATCACATCTTGGCCTGTTTGGATCAATCCTCGTGGGTTCGATACGATCACATCAGGCCCAATCAGACTATGACGGTTTATCCACTTCCAACATCGGATAAACATCAAGTCACCAAAAATAAGGGAAAACTCGAGGATAATTACAAAGATCGATTTAAAATGGAATATTTCCTGAAGAGATAAACTTGGGCCCAAAGGCTAAGTCCAGCATCCTAAGGCAAACCGACCTAGAAGTGAGTATATAAGGAGAGCAAGAGCAGCGGAGAAGAGGATCCGAAAATCCTAGAATCTCGACTTAGAGAGCTCCTGTTAGCTGATAGAACTTAGAATTTAGGTGGTTAGACTAGCAAGGCAGGCCCTAGAACGTCTGGCCACCTCCTGCTCAGAAATCTCCGCCCTCTGGAAGGATCAGACAATTCTTTACTTCAGAGCTCCGCATTACAGAAAACCTAGACGTTATCTTCGACATGCCTGTTTCTATGACAAACACTCATACTAGACGAACCCGCCCAGATGGTTCGATCTCTTGTTCAATTCTTTCTAAACTGAACTACGTCCGACTTGATCCTAGGGGTACGAGGCAGCCTTACTTAAGGTCCAGTCGCAAATCTTAACAAAACCTTTTTCGCATTTATTCAGTCACTTGTCGTGGGCTGTCGCAGAGAATCCGGAACTTCACGGAAAGTCGGGTTAACTTGGCTTTCCTCCGTTTTTATTCATTAAAATCGACGGTGTGAATTTCGGTTCCCACAGTTGGCTAGAAGGAGGGGGACGGATTACTCTTACTCATACGCCGCGAAGTGCTTGATCGAACCGATGTCCGAAATATGAAAGAAAACTTGCAGTTTGCGCCAACGATGGTAAAACAACTCCAGCAGCTTACTGTTCCTACGCCAACGCCACGCGAAACGCCACGGTGCTCGAAAGCAAATCAAAACCTAGCCGCTGCTTCCGCCACAGGAAGAGCACGAAACGAAGCTCTCAATTTCTATCTAAACAGAAAGGGCAACGATAAAATGTATCAAACCCCAAAATTCATCTTGTTACCAAGTTAGAGAAATCGAACGAGCAAGGTTTCTACAAAAACGCTTTTCGGAACCTCTCGAAAATAAAACTTATTCTCCTCGAAACCTTGGGAAACCCTAGATTACTCGCGGAATAGAAGCACGGAAAATCGGGTCACCAATTCCCACTGCCGTACTTCTTCGAACAACTCTCGGGAAGCCACCGAACGGATCGTAAGCCCCGGATCGACGTGAGTCGAAAGCAACAGCAGCATCGGTGGACGAGGACACGCACGGCGGTAGACGCCTGACGCCGCTGCAGACCGACCACGCCACACCCATGCCGGGCGCAGACCGACCACGCCACACCCATGCCGGGCGCAGACCGACCACGCCACACCCATGCCGGGCGCAGACCGACCACGCCACACCTGGCGCCGGGCGACAGGCGTTTACGCCGGCGTAGGCACTCGGGGCCGGGCGGCAGACCGACCACGCCACACCTGGCGCCGGGCGGCAGGGTGCCTGGCGCCGGGCGGTAGACCGACCGCTGCTGGCGCCGGGCGTGGTGCCTGGCGCCGGGCGGTAGACCGACCGCTGCCGCTTCGGCGCCAGTAGGGCGATGCCGCGTAGGCGCTGTGGCAGGCTCGCCCTTCCCGCCTGGTGCCGGGCGCAGGCCCGCTGCCTCCTCGCCTGGCGCCGGGCGGCAGGGGTCCTGGCTTCATCCGCAATCGCTTTCGCGGATCTCGGCAACGCAACATCTTGGTCCCTTAAACCCATGTTCGATTGTTCGAGAAACACGACGATTCTTCCGCAGCCTTCTCGATTGTTTACTAAGCTCATATTCTAGAATCTAAGTTCAAGCCTCATTACTCTAACCCTCAAGACGAAAGTCTACTTAATCCAAGTCCATCTCGATCCCGATACTCGAGAAATCTCGAAGACCATAAAGGTTCGAATGATGAATGGATTTCGATTCATCGTATTAAACGATCTTGGTTATTCTAAACACCAATCATCTCGACTATATGAGGAAATGGGATTCCTTCGAAATGCCGAAACCTTCAAGACTATTTTCTCAAAATTTTGTAAAGGTTTTAAATCTTCAGAGGCCAGGAACAAAACGCCTTGAAAACTGCCGAGAATTTAGGAACTTAGGACCTAGGTGGATAGTCTAGCAAGCTAAGTCTTAGGAAAAATTTCCAGTCTTGTTCCATTGTTCCTTGATTGTCCAGCAGAACATGCAAACCGATCTAGTCTCTAAAACCGAAACGATCGCCACGCCGCTCTAAAGCATACTCATCCCGCTTCCTAAAAGAAAGAAAAACATACACAAGCCTTCGAAAGAATGGCTAACCCGTTTTCTTTCGTATAAAGAAAACGAAAGTAGGTACGCATACTATACCCGTATAATCCCATCTTCTAAAACTTTTTGCTTCAGCATCAAGACAACGCTTTTGACAAAGCAAACTCTCGCAGCAATAAGATTCGTCTAAAAAACGCTAGCTGCATAGCCCAACCGTTACAAACATAGTCCAGAAAACTCTATGTTACATCTAAATAGCAAACTTCAGCGACTAGAAACGTGTACCAACGTCAGACAAATAGCACAACGGTGAACTACGAAAATAACGAAATAACCATCGGTAAAACTCCATGAGTAGTTCGAAGCAGCTTTCGTCCAAAGGTCAAAATCATAGTGGAAACATCTCCCGTGTAATCCGCGGAAACATCGCTACTTTAACAATCTGCGATTTTCTATCTCCATGAAACCGGTCATCCATTACTTTCGTATAACAAGAACATTTTAAAACAAAACAGCCTATGGAAAAACATGATCGGTCTCATGCAAAGCGATTTGCGATGCATAAAAGTGAATGAGGAAAACATAATCCGTGGTCGCGAATATCGCAAGTAATTTGTGAGAAACACTCTCCGGTTACATTTGCGAAAACCCCCTCTTACATCACTTTTACTAAAAATCCTCTGTATGGTCGAGTCAATTCATACAAAGCAACTTTCGTAAAATGAACATAATGGGTCCAACGGGTAACTGTCATAGACAGTTTTTGCTCCACAAGGTTTCTGGCTCCTGCTTTCACTCCCCGCGGTTACGTCCGAGCAGGAAATAATCACGCAGGCGAATCCGCACGTGTCCTGCGTCGATCCCTTAAATTTTTTCCCCCTCGGATAAAATGAAACGATTTTCATGCAACAAAAAAAAAAATTTTATACGAACCATTCATCGTATAACTGAGACCTAAAGTGGAAGATCGTTTCTAAAAGCCATCAGCCATAACTCAGAAAACTCCGCTATGCTATGCATGTCTATCTCAGCAAACGCTATTTGGCCCTCGGCCAACTACGCCCTTCCGTAAAGCCCGGACCTGAATTCGGCATCCCCATTAAGGACAATCGTAAACTAACATGACCTTAATAAGGGTCATGGTGTGATCGTTTACCAACAACTTCCTTGGCGATACGGCTGAATCTAGCCTCCATGCCAATCCAAAGCTACTGAGCGACCACCGCTCCAATCACTTAACGGCTAAAAACAACAATCCACGATTTGTTCATAGAGCGTAAGTGACTATTACGCAAGCAATATGTCGTTATAACCCAGAATCGAAATCATACGATAAACTCTTCAGACCAAAACTCAGTCCTAACAACCATATGGTTAACGGAAGATTTAAA
Source organism: Brassica carinata (assembly GCA_016771965.1). Lineage (NCBI taxonomy): Eukaryota > Viridiplantae > Streptophyta > Magnoliopsida > Brassicales > Brassicaceae > Brassica > Brassica carinata. Next base: position 26,531,227 of record CM028694.1, on the reverse strand, counting down.
CTTATCGTCAATCGATTAAGTTCTATACGTCCCGTAAACACGGCATGAAAAGAAACACTCGTGACAAGGCTCCAAGAGTTATACGAGCCATCTTTAATATATACAAACAAATCCCGAAGGCAACCACTTCACGGCACTGTGGAATGTAGACGCCGCCTCTGGTCAAACTTACGCAACCCCTTGGTCCTAAGGCCCAAATCAAAACAATAGTTTCAGGCTGCTAACATTCGCGAAACATCTCCAAAGCCCGCCACCATTTCAACCACGAAATGCGCACAAGGAAAACTCGACCTTCAGCATGCGTAGACGCCGCTAACGCCGGCGACATTCTTTTCCTCAAACGCTCCAGACGAAATCCTCGCCTCTAGAACACAAAACATACAAACACACCTCTAAACGGTAACATGCCTCTAAACTGGCATCATTTCGCTTGTTGCTGATCACAACAATCGAACTCTAACGCCCTAAACAGACAAATAGCCGCCTCTTCAAGGGTAGGCTCTCTTGCATCCGACAAGGATAAACATAGCCGCCATACAAGAAATCCAAATTTTGTTTAGCTTTTTGTAAAGGAAGTAGCTCGACTCACGCCTAGACAAATCATATAAGCCGACAACAATTCGCTGGATTTTAAACGGTACGAGTCAGGTTAAAATCGCAAACAGGCAAAACGAAGCCGATTTGTCATCGCAGGCTCAGTCCGAGTAAACCTAGGTCTTGCCCTAAACCCAGCCACGCTGGATCTTAACATCTCACAGACATAGTATGGTATACGAGATCCAAAAATTTGTCTCTTCACTTAAGCCTATTCGCTTCACCTAACTTTTCACAGAATCGGTAAACCGCTGAAAATCTCGCTTTATACAAACAATAGGTATGGTGATCGTCAGGGAACTAGGAATGAGAAGACAACTCACACCCTCTTTCTCATACTTCGAAAAAACTGAATTTCATAAAAATTCGAAAAATACATCAACAGCATCATGCTCGAAAGTCTCTCATGACACATAACAAGACCATATAAGTCTCGCTGGTAAAACAGATCACAAGGGTCTTAAACTCCAAAACGAACTACGGAAGGCTTGATCCCTACAACAAGGGTACGTAGGCAGCCTTCGAAAGGCGCAGCCCCAATCTTACCACTTTCAACGGAGCCTTTCAACCATTAATTCTGCCTATCTTACCTGACATGTCTTATCGCTCGCAAGAACATCACAAAGGTTCTAACGAGCTGGGGGGCTAACTGTTGGGCTCAAAATCGGTCACGACAGAATCAATGACTGAAAGTCTCTGAAAAGTATTTCTTGAAACAAAAAAGTCTCGCATAATTTGAAAAGAAGTTATACGAGATTTTCTCAAATTAGAATATCCACTCTCTGGTGAGGTCGAAAACGGTTATCTCGAAATCAACGGCTAAAGATCTTTCCAAACTCAAAGATTTCCCGCACGAATGGCCAACGGGGGAAAGATCGGGCGACAGAGAACCCACGGGCGGCAGAGGATCCCTGGCACCGGGCGTAAGTCCTCATACCGCGGTAGCCGCGGACGCTAGTCGCTCCTGGCCGGGCGGCAAGCCCTGGCGCCGGTCGACGGTCCTCGCCCTGGTCTCGTCCCATTATGCTCGGTCTGATCCCATCTTGGCCTGTTTGGATCAATCCTCGTGGGTTCGATACGATCACGGCCACGGAATTAACATCTCTCGATTCGACTCAATTGGAATCATCCTCGATGTTCTACAACAAAAACTAGAATGGTTGGATTTCTCGTAGAGGATATCGTGTAAAACAAGATCGATTAACTCGAACATCGATCCTTTAGGCTATAATGGTTTATTTTACGTGAAAGATAGTCTTCCGAGAAATCGTGATAAAACGCTCAACGACTTAAGACAAGTCCATGGACTTACTTACGATTTTAAGAATTCAGGCCCAATCAGACTATGAAGGTTTATCCATTTCCTAACATCGGATAAACATCAAGTCACCAAAAATAGGGAAAACTCGAGGATAATTACAAAGATCGATTTAAAATGGAATATTTCCTGAAGATATAAACTTGGGCCCAAAGGCGAAGTCTATCATCCTAAGGCAAACCGACCTAGAAGTGAGTATATAAGGAGAGCAAGAGCAGAGGAGAAGAGGATCCGAAAATCCTAGAATCTCGACTTAGAGAGCTCCTGTTAGCTGATAGAACTTAGAATTTAGGTGGTTAGACTAGCAAGGCAGGCCCTAGAACGTCTGTCCACCTCCTGCTCGCAAATCTCCGCTCCTCTCGGAAGGATCGGACAATTCTTTTACTTCAGAGCTCCGCACATAGAAACCCTAGGCGTTATCTTCGACATGCCTGTTTCTATGACAAACGCCCATACTAGACGAACCCGCCCAGACATTTCGATCTCTTGTTCAATTCTTTCTAAACTGAACTACGTCCGACTTGATCCTCGAAAGGGGTACGTAGGCAGCATTTCTTAAGGTCCAGTTGCAAATCTTAACAAAACCTTTTTCGCATTTATTCAGTCACTTGTCGTTGGCTGTTTCCTGAGGAACTTGGGGATCCTTTAAGGATTTGGATCCAAGGCTTCGAAGGGGCACTTCGTAGAAGATAGTCTGGGGACCTTGTCTCGAGGGAACTCGAGGTCCTTCGGCATGTCGTCTAGGATTTATAAATTTCGTAGGGGCCTAGAGGCTTTATTCTTGAGAACCTGGGGGTTCGTTTTAAGAACCTGAAGGTTAGGAGAACTCGGAAGTTCGTTAGGGACTCGGAAGTCGGTTGGGAGCTTGGATCTCTTAGGGAACTCGGAAGTTCGTTTGAGAACTTGGAAGTTCGTTGGGGAACTCGTAAGTTCGTTGGGGTACTCGTAAGTTCGTTGGGGAACTCGGAGGTTCGTTTGAGAACTCGGAAATTCGTTAAGGACTGGGGAGTCCGTTTTTTTGCAATAACCCTGGAATTTTTACATTTGAGCCCGGAATTCGTAAGAACTTTGGAGTTCGTAGGAATCCAGAGTGTTTGGTTTTGCAGGGACCGTATTCCGTCCACCTAGGCAGGACTACTACCGGTACCTGTTGGGATCTCACATTCTACCGCTCGGAAGCTGGCCACTATCGAGTCCTGCATTCTGCTTCTGCAGGAAGCCACTGTCATACTTAGAGGTGCTGGTATGGATTCGGAAATCCAAGTGTCAGACTTTTCTGCTTTCCACGTCTGGAGAAGCAGGAGTTTGTGTATTGCTCCCTGTGCATAACAGTACTTTTGCAATATGAAAATTCTCTGAATTAACCCGGAGGAGTCACAATACTCTTGCTTTTGGGGTCTGATATCTTGCATATTTACATGTTTTTAGCATCCATATCTCGTGCATTTTGATCATATAAGTTAGGCATTAGGCATCTTTAGGTCCATTTTGCATTCATTTTTCCTTATTAGATGTTGGAGTATGTTTTGGTGTGATTTGAGGTGTTTGGAAGCCTTATGGCCCAAAAAGAGGTGAAGAATCAAGTTTGGCCATGAAAAGAGAAGTCAATCCATTATCTGATCGAGACAAAGATGAGCGTGGACGGAGGCCTTAGAGATGTCTTCTGTTGCTAACATTTTGTGGAGACACAGCAAATTGAGTTAGCTTTCCAATGGAAGTGGTTTCAAGTCATTTGAAGCTGTATTGGAGGAGTTATGATCAGTTTACTAGAAGCACATCAAGCTGGCCAGGAAGACAGGTCCGGGTACAGCCACCCGGTCGAAAGAGACACTGCTGGACGACCAGGCTGGGGAGATTGGATTGGGATGAGCTACCCGGTCGGGAGAAGCTCGAGATGGACAACACAGGACCGGGAAGGACGGACCGGTTGCACGCACCTGGTCGGGAAGAAGCCGAGGAGGACGCGTCTGGACGACCGGGTAGGACAGTCCGGGATGTTGAACCCGGTCGGGACGAGGGACGACCAGAACAAGTCTGGACCGGGATGGTTGGACCGGGTTGGGTCATTTGCTCAACCCCTGACCAAAAAATCAAGCTTGTTTCCCATTGGCTAAAGCCTAATTGACTCCAAGGACTTTTTAGTAATTTTTAATGATGTACTAGGTTTTCTAAGCCTACATATAAATACTTATGTAATCTCCTTGAGGAGAACAATTTTTTTTCTCTCAAAAACACATTTAGATCTTGAAGAAAGTTTGGATCTTTGATCCTTTTCATCTCATTTCTTTTGTGTTTACTAGATTATTTCTATCACTTATCATGTTTAACCTTGAATCATCCATGGTTTAAAGGTTTTCCATGTCTATTAGTGAGTAGATCTATCTAGGGTTCATGGGTTTGGGAGACTAAGGGTGATTAGGTGTAGATCAAAGATGTTCTAGGGTAGCTCCTTGCTTGTAGAGTGTTCTTCTTGCTATTTTGGAGTTGGCCTCTTCAAATTAGAGCTATAGGCATTTCATGCCCGGAAGGTGTTCTATGAAATGCCTGAACCAACTCTTCAATGCTTTTAACATCCTTTATCTAAGGGATTAGTTGTTAAAGGTGTTAAGATAGCTAGTAGACTTGTTCTTAGTGATTGCTTTCATATTATTCAACCTGAGGGATTAGATGCTTGAGATATGTTAGTGAATGAGCATTTATCTAGGGATAGAGATTGCTTAGGAATGTTGATGTCTTGCATATTTACATGTTTTTAGCTATCATATCTTATGCATTTTTGCTCATTTAGATTAGGCATTAGGCATCTTTAGGCTCATTTTGCATTCATATGTCCCTATTAGGTGTTGGAGCACACTTTGGAGATATTGAAGATGTTTGGGAGTTTTGTGATGAAAAATAGGGGTTTAAAGATGAACATGGACAGAGGCCTTAGGAATATCTTCTGATGCTAAGATTTGGTGGAGGCATGGTATTTTGAGTTTGCTTTCCAATGGAAGTGATTTCAAGACATTTGGAGTCATATTGGAGAAGTTATGGTCAATTGAATGGAAGCACGTCAAGCCACCCGGGTTACCATACCCGAGCCAGACCATCAGGTCATGCTGGATGAGCTCAGTACGCGGCCAGTACCACCCGAGCACGAGGACCCGCACGGGATGGGAGCATAGACGACATGCGGGTACACACACCCGGGGAGACTCACCCGCACGGGACGGACAAGGGACGAACGGACTGGACGCGACCAAGGACGCACCCGACCTTGCCTCACCCGCGTACGAACTGATGGACGAGCTGATCAGGACACCCGACCTAGCACACCCGTCCGTTCCTACCCGCGTACCAGCAGATACCCGACCTCCCTCACTCGGTTGCTTCCACCCGCACGTCCTGATGCTGCTGGACGCCAAGACACACGCGGCCAGTACCACCCGGACGATGAAGCCGCGCATGAAGACACCCGGACAGCACATACCCGACTCCTTCTACCCGCACGGCTGCAATCTCAGGACACCAGCATACACCCGGCCAGCACACACCCGGCCAAGGACCACACTGCCTGACCCGGGTGGCTCAGCTTCTTCCTTTCTCCTTGCTTCTCATTGGTCGAAAATCACTTGGCCAAGGGCATTTTAGTATTTTTGTTTTATGTTTCCAAGGGCTTTCAAGCCTATGTATAAATACTCTTGTGATCTCATTAAGAGATCTAATTTCTTTTCTCTCAAAAACATAATAAGATCTTGAAGAAAGTTTGGATCTTTGATCCTTTTATCATCATTTCTTGTGTGTTTAATAGATTATCTTTTTCTCTAATCATGTTTAGCCTTGAATCATCATTGATTTTGAGGTTTTCCATGGGTATTAGTGAGTAGATCTATCTAGGGTTCATGGGCTTGGGAGACTAAGGGTGATTAAGTGTAGATCCAAGGTGTTTAGTGTTAGATCTATCATCTCCTTGCATTGATTTAGTGTTCTTCTTGCTATATTTGGGTTGGCCTCTCAAACATAGAGCCATAGGCATTTCATGCCCGAAAGGTGTTCTATGAAATGCCTGAACCAACTCATCTATGCTTTTAGCTTGTTTTGCCTAAGAGATTAGTTGTCAAAAGAGCTAGGATTGCTATTAGACTCATTCTCCATGCTTGCTTTGATCATTACAGCCAAAGAGATTTGGTGTACCTGGGTGATCATAGCAAAGGAGCATCCATCTAGAGATAGAGCTTGCTTAGTTTTGTTGTCTAGGCATAAGGAATAAGATTGATTGAATAGTTAGCATCGTGGATTGAATCTTGGTCACCCAAAGTCAGTTCCCTTGCCCCAAGAACCCCCTTGCCTCATTGAGAAAGAAAGTTCAATCTTTTATTGCATTTTTAATATTGTCTTAGTTTCATAGTCATCCTCTCATCTTGATTGCACTTAGATTAAGCATGAACTTGCATTCCCTTTGCATTAGAATCTCTTTGAATTGGATTAGAAAAGTCCTGTCATCAAATTGGCGCTGTTGCCAAGTTCTAAGTTGATTTTGACATTGGGATTTAGTCATTTGCTTGAGACTAAGTCATTTTTATTTTTATTTTTCTATCTTGTGATATTGGTTCTTGCCTCTTCTATCTTTGACTTTCAGGTGTATGATCACAAGAAGCAGAGGGGTATCCAACTTGGTTCCTACTGTTGAAGAGATTGCTGCACTTGAGAGGGAGATAGCAAGACAAAGAAGAGAAGTAGAGCAACAGGCTCATTTTCAACGGTTGGGGTTTGAAAAGGAGAATCTGCCTCAAGATGGTAATGTCCAAGGAGACAATGGTCCAAGAGCTGACAATCCTAGACCACCACGCCAGCCACATCACCAACCACGCCAAGCAAGAGCCATTGGAGCCTATGACCAACCTCACATTCATTGTCATAGGTTGGGAATCAGAGCACCAGCTGTGGAGAACAACAACTTTGAGATTAAATCAGGGCTGCTGCATTTGATTGAGAACAACAAGTTTCATGGCCTTGCTGTGGAGGATCCCCTTGATCACTTGGACACATTTGATAGCTACTGTAGCTTGTCCAAGATTAATGGAGTCTCTGAAGATGCTTTCAAGCTGAGGTTGTTTCCATTCTCTTTGGGAGACAAAGCACATCTATGGGAGAAGGCTGTTCCAAGTGACTCTATCACTACTTGGAATGAGTGCAAGAGGGCATTCCTAGAGAAATTCTTCTCTACCTCAAGAACAGCCAAGATCAGAAATGAGATCTCTAGCTTTCAGCAGAAGAACCTTGAGCTTTAGTGAAGCATGGGAGAGGTTCAAAGGCTATTGGTCTCAATGCCCACATCATGGTTTCACCAAGGAGAGTTTGCTTAGTACCTTCTACAGAGGTGCTCTACCAGAGTTCAGGAGCAGATTGGACACAGCCAGCAATGGGTTCTTCTTGGGCAGAACTGAGCAGGATGCTGAGGAGCTAGTGGAGAACATGGCCAGGAGTGACTCAGTCTACAGTGAAGAGCATGATAGAGCAAACAGAAGAACTGATGAAGATGATCCGCACACAAGAAAGGCCCTCAAATCTCTCCAAGAAAAGTTGGACAAGCTTCTTGTAGAGAAGGCTAAGCAAGAGCAGATTAACTCCATTGGGAACCAGCAACAGAAACAGCCTGCTAGAACTACTGAAGTTCCTGGTGTAGAAGGTCAAGAGGAGCTGTGCTTCATCAATTCTAATGGCACATGGTATAGGAAAGAGCCCAACTTCCAATACCAAAACAACTACCAGCAAAGACCTTACTACAACAATCAACAAGGAGGTTACCAAGCAAACCAGCCTACTCAGCCCCAAGGAGGCTCTTCTCAAGCTCAGGCTCCAAGTTCAAACTTGGAGTCCATGTTCAAACAACTCTTAGAAGCTCAAGAGAAGAATGCTAGGAGCATTGGAGATGAGTTCAAGAACATCCATGCTAAGATTGATGGCACCTATTCTGACCTCAAAAACAAGTACATGCAACTTGCCTCTCACCTCAAAGCTTTGGAGAGCCAAGTTGCATCCATGTCTTCATCCTCCAAGAATCCAATGGGATCTCTACCAGGAAAACCAGAGAAGAACCCTAAGGACACTTGCAATGTTATCCTCTCCACTTCTTCAGGGATTGCATTGAGTGATCATAAGAAAGATGTTGATGAGATTGAGAGGCTAGTGCTTGGAAATCAGATTGAACAAGATAAGAGACTGGTTGTGGCCACAGCTGAAGCTAGAGTTGTGAAGAGAGCTGATAAGAAGGTTCAAGGAAAGATTGATGAACCTAAGGTTGAGACACAAGTTGAGAAGAGTGCTAACCCCAAGCTGAAAGAAGTGAAGGAAGAAGACAATGAGTTTGAGCTATCACCCTATGATAAGCTCCCTTACCCTCAAAGGTTCCTCACCAAAGCTCAGAAAAAAGTGGTCTCCAAATTCAGAAAAGACCTCAGTGATATTGGAGTCAAGCTTCCAGAGATCAGCAATATGCATGCTGCTCATGTCCAAATGATGCTCATAAAGGACATTCTCACCCACCAAGCTGAAGTGGCTGAACTTTTGGACATCTCACTTCTGAAGATTGATCCACCAATCCCTCCCAAGTCCCTCCCTAAGCTTGAGTCTCAAGGGAAGTTCACATTGTCTTGCTCTCTTGGTAAACTAACTATGGATGATGCTCTTGTTGATAGTGGAGCTAGTGTGAATGTCATCTCCTTGGACATGGTGCAAAGTATTGGGATTGAAAGCATGGAAACAGATACTCCTCCTCTCACCTTTGGGGATTCCTCTTCTACAACCCCACTTGGCATAATCAAGGACTTTCCCTTGAAGATTGGATCCTGCACCATATCTATTGACCTCACTGTTTTGAAGATGGCATCTGAAGAAAGAGTCCCTTTGATCCTTGGCACTCCTTTCCTCACAACAGTTGAAGCTTGCATTGACTTTCCCAACAAGAAGGTCACTCTCATGCATGTCAACAAAGCTGTCTCCTATCCTCTCCAGCCTCCACTAGAATCAAACTATTGTGGGACAATCACTTGTGATGTACAAGCTGTTGAGAAGCCCCAAGATGAAGAGGTTGTTGGAAAGAAAGAAGGTCTTGATGGAGAGTGTTCTAAGGAGTTGTGTGTTGAGCACTTGGAAAGTGCTAAAAGAGAGGGGATGGGTGGAGCCTCAAAGGCCACTCATGGCAAGAAGAAGATAGTGAAAGAGCCTCATCCTCCACCTCTTGATTTGCTCTCACACACTCTCACTCTCCATCTAAAGAAGCTCAAGGATGGAGCCATTGAGTACAAGATCAAGCATAAGGGCAGGTCCACACCATTCTCAAGTGCTAGAGCCATCATCCCTCCTCAGCTCCAAGATGACCCAATCAAGCCTCAAGAGCTTCTCTCTCACGTCCTCACCATCACACTTGAAGGTGGGAAGGATCCTCCTTCTCACTAGTCCAAGAGAAAAGGTAGTCAAGCTAGTGACTCAAAACAAGCTCACTTGGGAGGAAGTCCCATGGTTATCCTTGTATATAGCTTTGCAATTTCAAATTTCCTTTTTAGTTTTTAATAAAAGTGGTCAAGATTTTCAGGTTGAGCCAAGCACTAGAGGAGAGAAGAAAGGGTGGTGAACCACTTAAGCCCCATGATCCATGTAGCAGCCTCCTCTAGTTGCATTGAACCAAGCCAGCTTCTAGTCATGCCACAAGCACCATGCCCAAATCTCCTTGTGTGGTATCACTCCAACCCTTCTTGTATATACATTTGCTTTTGCCTTGCTGAGGTATCTCTTACTCTCTTACTCACACAGGAGACTCTGTGATTTAAGTGTGGGGGAGGTACCGGATATTTGATCATGTTTGCTTTGTAATTTATGAGTCTCATGCATTGCATTCTACAATCATAAGTGCATAGAAAATCTAAAAAATTTTAAATTTTTGAATCATGTAGATTGCATCACTTGCATCCTTAGGATTGAGTCTAGAGCATATAGGTTGCATTCATTTGCATATGGAGCATTGCCTTGTAAAGAACACTCGTTTGCACTGAATTTGACACCCTAGTTAAACATATCAAGTAGCTTAAGCATCTTTTGAAAAGCTTGCATGCTTTAAGCCTTGAAAGCTCTTCTTGAAACTTGCTTGCTTGCTTGATATTGGCATTGTTCTTGAAGCCAGCTCCATCCTGAACTTAAACTTGAATGAACTTAAGCTCTCTTGCATATGGGCATTTGCATACTTAGTCATGGATCTCATACACATTTGGGTTATCTTTTTCCATTGTACCACCCTTTGTTAACCCAAATGGCACTCCCTACCCTTGAACCCTATCCATTCTTTGAAGCCTACATTGATTTGCTTGAGTGAGGCCTCTTTTGATAGCTTGTCATGTGCAAAATCTTGAGAGTATTGGGAGCGACATGGATTTGTTCTCATCTCTTGCTAGCATAGGGTCATCATTTGAGCTAGCTTCTAGGATGGTGAGTGAAGTGTTTGTTACCTAATGGTTTACATTTTTGGTTTGGGGATATGACAAAGTTGAGATTGATGAACAAAAACAAAAAAGTTTTGATAAAGAAAAACCCTAGGGACCTAGAAATAAATAAAAAAAAAAATGAAAAGCTCTTAGTTAAAGTCTTTGACCTTCCCCCTCATGCATATATAAAAAAAAAGAAAAAGAAAAAGAAAAAAAAAAAAAAAAAAGGAAGATTCAATAAGATAGTGGGGAAGGAAAGACTTAAGAGTTAGAGCTTAGAATGTGAATAGAGGTCCTTAGAGGTTGAATCATGAGAAAGAAAATGTTCATTGGGTGAGTGATTGGAGTATGTTTTCATTTTGGGTTATGGGATGAATTAAAAGGGGTGTAGAACTTGTAATCATTTAGGATTTGGGTAGAATGATGAGGATGGATCTATGTATGCATGAATTGTTCCTAGTCTTAGATAAATTTTGCATAATGATCAAGCTCCTTGATTTTTGAGTGATTGCCACCTTGAAATGATGCATTGAACCCTCCTTTTCATCCATATTAGACCTTTTGACCACCAAGCCAAATGATTGAGATCATGTGCCCATTTGTGAGACTTCACCTTGTGTGTGTGTGTGTGAATCAATGTGAGGGCTGGTTAAGAGAACATGTTGGTTGATAGGCATTGCATCTTGTGTAGAGATATAAGAGTAACTGATAGGCCTTGTGAAGCTAGAACATAATAAGAGAGTTTGCTCATGCTATTTGCTATGTTTCTTTAGGATGTCAGGTTGAGTGCTATGAGTGTTTCCTTTGGCTTTGTTCCCATCCTTGCATCCACCCCCCTTGTGTTTGAAAACTTTACTTGAGGACAAGCAAAGGTCTAGTGTGGGGGAGTTGATGTCTTGCATATTTACATGTTTTTAGCTATCATATCTTATGCGTTTTTGCTCATTTAGATTAGGCATTAGGCATCTTTAGGCACATTTTGGATTCATATGTCCCTATTAGGTGTTGGAGCACACTTTGGAGATATTGAAGATGTTTGGGAGTTTTGTGATGAAAAAGAGAGGTTTAAAGATGAACATGGACAGAGGCCTTAGGAATATCTTCTGATACTAAGATTTGGTGGAGGCATGGCATTTTGAGTTAGCTTTCCAATGGAAGTGATTTCAAGACATTTGGAGTCATATTGGAGAAGTTATGGTCAATTGAATGGAAGCACGTCAAGCCACCCGGGTTACCATACCCGAGCCAGACCATCAGGTCATGCTGGATGAGCTCAGTACGCGGCCAGTACCACCCGAGCACGAGGACCCGCACGGGATGGGAGCATAGACGACACACGGGTACACACACCCGGGGAGACTCACCCGCACGGGACGGACAAGGGACGAACGGACTGGACGCGACCAAGGACGCACCCGACCTTGCCTCACCCGCTGCATTTAACTGATGGACGAGCTGATCAGGACACCCGACCTAGCACACCCGTCCGTTCCTACCCGCGTACCAGCAGATACCCGACCTCCCTCACCCGGCTGCTTCCACCCGCACGTCCTGATGCACCTGGACGCCAAGACACACGCGGCCAGTACCACCCGGACGATGAAGCCGCGCATGAAGACACCCGGACAGCACCTACCCGACTCCTTCTACCCGCACGGCTGCAATCTCAGGACGCCAGCACACACCCGGCCAGCACACACCCGGCCAAGGACCACACTGCCTGACCCGGGTGGCTCAGCTTCTTCCTTTCTCCTTGCTTCTCATTGGTCGAAAATCACTTGGCCAAGGGCATTTTAGTATTTTTGTTTTATGTTTCCAAGGGCTTTCAAGCCTATGTATAAATACTCTTGTGATCTCATTAAGAGATCTAATTTCTTTTCTCTCAAAAACATAATAAGATCTTGAAGAAAGTTTGGATCTTTGATCCTTTTATCATCATTTCTTGTGTGTTTAATAGATTATCTTTTTCTCTAATCATGTTTAGCCTTGAATCATCATTGATTTTGAGGTTTTCCATGGGTATTAGTGAGTAGATCTATCTAGGGTTCATGGGCTTGGGAGACTAAGGGTGATTAAGTGTAGATCCAAGGTGTTTAGTGTTAGATCTATCATCTCCTTGCATTGATTTGGTGTTCTTCTTGCTATATTTGGGTTGGCCTCTCAAACATAGTCACAGTGCATTTCATGCCCTAAAGGTGTTCTATGAAATGCCTGAACCAACTCATCTATGCTTTTAGCTTGTTTTCCTAAGAGATTAGTTGTCAAAAGAGCTAGGATTGCTATTAGACTCATTCTCCCAGCTTGCTTTGATCATTACAGCGAAAGAGATTTGGTGTACCTGGGTGATCATAGCAAAGGAGCATCCATCTAGAGATAGAGCTTGCTTAGTTTTGTTGTCTAGGCATAAGGAATTAGATTGATTGAAAAGTTAGCATCTTGGATTGAATCTTGATCACCCAAAGTCAGTTCCTTGCCCCAAGAACCCCTTGCCTCATTGAGAAAGAAAGTTCAATCTTTTATTGCATTTTTAATATTGTCTTAGTTTCATAGTCATCCTCTCATCTTGATTGCACTTAGATTAAGCATGAACTTGCATTCCCTTTGCATTAGAATCTCTTAGAATTGGATTAACATCTTGTATTCTACAACATTTGATTAAGACATTAGGAGTCATATTGGAGAAGTTATGGTCAATTGAATGGAAGCACGCCAAGCCACCCGGGTTACCATACCCGAGCCAGACCATCAGGTCATGCTGGATGAGCTCAGTACGCGGCCAGTACCACCCGGACGATGAAGCCGCGCATGAAGACACCCGGACAGCACCTACCCGACTCTTCTACCCGCACGCTGCAATCTCAGGACGCCAGCACACACCGGCCAGCACACACCCGCCAGCACACACCGCCAGCACACACCGGCCAGCACACACCGGCCAGCACACACCGGCCAGCACACACCGCCAGCACACACCGGCCAGCACACACCGGCCAGCACACACCGCCAGCACACACCGGCCAGCACACACCGGCCAGCACACACCGCCAGCACACACCGCCAGCACACACCCGCCAGCACACACCCGCCAGCACACACCCGCCAGCACACACCCGCCAGCACACACCCGCCAGCACACACCGCCAGCACACACCGCCAGCACACACCCGCCAGCACACACCCGCCAGCACACACCCGCCAGCACACACCCGCCAGCACACACCCGCCAGCACACACCGGCCAGCACACACCGCCAGCACACACCGCCAGCACACACCCGCCAGGACCACACTGCCTGACCCGGTGGCTCAGCTTCTTCCTTTCTCCTTGCTTCTCATTGGTCGAAAATCACTTGGCCAAGGGCATTTTAGTATTTTTGTTTTATGTTTCCAAGGGCTTTCAAGCCTATGTATAAATACTCTTGTGATCTCATTAAGAGATCTAATTTCTTTTCTCTCAAAAACATAATAAGATCTTGAAGAAAGTTTGGATCTTTGATCCTTTTATCATCATTTCTTGTGTGTTTAATAGATTATCTTTTTCTCTAATCATGTTTAGCCTTGAATCATCATTGATTTTGAGGTTTTCCATGGGTATTAGTGAGTAGATCTATCTAGGGTTCATGGGCTTGGGAGACTAAGGGTGATTAAGTGTAGATCCAAGGTGTTTAGTGTTAGATCTATCATCTCCTTGCATTGATTTGGTGTTCTTCTTGCTATATTTGGGTTGGCCTCTCAAACATAGAGTCACAGGCATTTCATGCCCGAAAGGTGTTCTATGAAATGCCTGAACCAACTCATCTATGCTTTTAGCTTGTTTTCCCTAAGAGATTAGTTGTCAAAAGAGCTAGGATTGCTATTAGACTCATTCTCCCAGCTTGCTTTGATCATTACAGCGAAAGAGATTTGGTGTACCTGGGTGATCATAGCAAAGGAGCATCCATCTAGAGATAGAGCTTGCTTAGTTTTGTTGTCTAGGCATAAGGAATTAGATTGATTGAAAAGTTAGCATCTTGGATTGAATCTTGATCACCCAAAGTCAGTTCCCTTGCCCCAAGAACCCCCTTGCCTCATTGAGAAAGAAAGTTCAATCTTTTATTGCATTTTTAATATTGTCTTAGTTTCATAGTCATCCTCTCATCTTGATTGCACTTAGATTAAGCATGAACTTGCATTCCCTTTGCATTAGAATCTCTTAGAATTGGATTAACATCTTGTATTCTACAACATTTGATTAAGACATTAGAAAAGTCCTGTCATCAATTGTGTCTAGGCTTAAGGTGTCAGATTGATTGAAAGTTTGCCATCTTAGATTGAAGCTTGATTACCCATAGTCAATTCCTTTATCCCAAGAATCCCCTTGCCTCATATTGAAAAGAAAGTTCACCCTTTTATTGCATTTTTAGTATTGCCTTAGTTTATAATCACATCATCTCTCTTAATGGCTGCACTTAGATTAAGCATAGACTTGCATTCCCTTTGCATTAAAATCACTTAGAATTGGATTGACATCTTGTATACTACAACATTTGATTGGAACCTTGAAAAGTCTTTCATCAAATTGGCGCGGTTGCCAAGTTCTAAGTTGATTTTGACATTGGGATGTTTTGACATTGGGATTTAGTCATTTGCTTGAGACTAAGTCATTTTTTTCTTTTATTGTGTTATTGCTTCTTCTTGCTCTTTTCCCTTTGCATTTCAGGTGTATGATAACTAGAAGCAGAGGTGCATCAAACTTGACACCCACTGTTGAAGAAATTGCTACACTTGAGAGGGAGATTGCAAGAAAGAGAAGAGAAGAAGAGCAACAGGCTCACTTGCAGAGATTGGGGTTTGATATGGAGAATCAGCCTCAAGAAGGTGATTCCCTAGAGGGCAATGGTCGAAGAGCTGACAACATAAGACCACAGCGCCAGCCATAACAGCCACAACGCCAAGCTAGAGCCATTGGAGCCTATGTCAACCTCACATTCATGGTCATAAGTTGGGGATAAGAGCACTAGCTGTGGAGAACAACAACTTTGAGATCAAATCAGGGCTGCTGCATTAGATTGAGAACAACAAGTTTCATGGCGTTGCTGTGGAGGATCCCCTTGATCACTTGGACACATTTGATAGCTACTGTAGCTTGTCCAAGACTAATGGAGTCTCTGAAGATGCTTTCAAGCTGAGGTTGTTTCCCTTCTCTTTGGGAGACAAGGCACATCAATGGTAGAAGGCTCTTCCAAGTGACTCTATCACAACTTGGAATGAGTGCAAGAGGGCATTCTTAGAGAAATTCTTCTCTACCTCAAGAACAGCCAAGAACAGAAATGAGATCTCTAGCTTTCAGCAGAAGAACCTTGAGAGCTTTAGTGAAGCATGGGAGAGGTTCAAGGGCTATTGGTCTCAATGCCCACATCATGGCTTCACCAAGGAGAGTTTGCTTAGTACCTTCTACAGAGGTGCTCTACCAGAGTTTAGGAGCAGATTAGACACAACCAGCAATGGGTTCTTCTTGGGCAGAACTGAGCAGGATGCTGAGGAGCTGGTGGAGAACATGGCCAAGAGTGACTCAGTCAACAGTGAGGAGCATGATAGGTCAACAGAGGCACTGATGAAGATGATCAGCACACAAGGAAGGCGGTGAAATCTCACCAAGAGAAGTTGGACAAGATTATTGCAGAGAAGGCTAAGCAGGAGCAGATTAACTCCATTGGGAACCAGCAACAAAAGCAGCCTGCTGGGACTAATCAGGTTGATGGTGCAGAAGGTCAAGAGGAGCTGTGCTTCATCAATGCTAATGGGACATGGTACAGGAAAGAGCCAAACTTCCAGTACCAAAACAACTATCAGCAAAGACCTTACTACAACAATCAGCAAGGATGTTACCAAGCCAACCAGTCTACTCAGCCCCAAGGAAGCTCTTCTCAAGCTCAGGCTCCAAGTTCAAATATGGAGTCCATGTTCAAGCAAATCTTAGAAGCTCAAGAAAGAAATGTTAAGAACATTGGTGATGAGTTCAAGAACATCAATGACAAGATTGATGGAACATATTCTGACCTCGACAACAAGTACATGCAACTTGCCTCTCATCTCAAAGCCTTGGAGAGCCAGGTTGCTTCTATGTCTTCATCCTCCAAGAGCACAATTGGATCTCTACCAGGAAAACCAGAGAAAAATCCCAAGGAATCTTGCAATGTAATCCTCTCTACTACTTCTTCAAAGATTGAGATGTGTACTCATGAGACAGAGAAGGATGAGATTGAAATGTTTGGAACTGAGTTTGGGGATGTTAAGAGATTTGTTGTGGCCACAGTTGAAGCACATATTCTGAGGGATTCTGCCAAGAAGGCTGAGGTAAAGAGTCTGCAGCAAGCTGAGCCTAGAGCTGAGACACAAACTCTGAAGAGAGCAGACAACAAACTGAAAGAAGTGAAGCAGGAAGACACTGAGTTTGAGCTATCACCATATGATAAGCTCCCCTTTCCCCAAAGAGTTCTCACCAAAGCTCAAAAGAAGGTGATCTCAAAGTTCTGGAAAGATCTTAGTGATGTTGGAGTCAAGCTTCCAGAAATATCAGGTATGCGTGAAGCTCAAGTCCAGATGATGCTCATCAAGGGCATTCTAGACCACCAGGCTGAAGTGGCTGAGCTTTTGGACATCTCCATTCTGAAGATTATCCACCAACCCCTCCAAAGTCCCTCCCTAAGCTTGAGTCTCAAGGGAAGTTCACCTTGTCTTGCTCCCTTGGTAAACTAACTATGGATGATGCTCTTGTTGATAGTGGTGCTAGTGTGAATGTAATTTCCTTGGATATGGTGAAGAGTCTTGGGATTGAAAACATGGAACCAGATACTCCTTCTCTCACCTTTGGGGATTCTTCTTCTACAACCCCACTTGGCATAATCAAGGACTTCCCCTTGAAGATTGGATCCTGCACCATACCCATTGACCTCACTGTTTTGAAGATGGCATCTGAAGAGAGAGTCCCTTTGATCCTTGGCACTCCTTTCCTCTCAACAGTTGGAGCTTGCATTGACTTTCCCAACAAGAAGGTCACCCTCATGCATGTCAACAAAGCTGTCTCCTATCCTCTCCAACTTCCAATGGAATCAGGCTATTGTGGGACAATCACTTATGCACAAGCTGTTGAGAAGCCCCAAGATGTAGTGGTTGTTGGTAGGAAATAAGGTCTTGATGGAGAGTCTTCAAAAGAGTTGTGTGATGGGCACATGGAAAGTGCTATACCAGAGGGTATGAGTGGAGCCTCAAAGGCCACTCATGGCAAGAAGAAGATGGTGAAAGAGCCTAATCCTTCACCTCTTGATTTTCTCCCACACACTATTACTCTCCATCCCAAGAAGCTCAAGGCTGGTGTCATTGAGTACAAGATCAAACATTAGGGCAGGTCCACACCATTTTCAAGTGCTAGAGCCATCATCACTCCTCAACTCCAAGATGACCCAATCAAGCTTCAAGAGCTTCTCTCTCACGTCCTCACCATCACACTTGAAGGTGGGAAGGATCCTCCTTCTCACTAGTTCAAGAGACAAGGTAGTCAAGCTAAGTGACTAAAAACAAGCTCAGTTGGGAGAAAGTCCCATAGTTATCCTTGTACATAGCTTTGCAATTTCAATTTTACTTTAGTTTTATTTTTTAATAAAAGTGGTCAAGGTTTTTTAGGTTGAGCCAAGCACTAGAGGAGAGAAGAAAGGTGGTGAACCACCTGAGCCCTATGATTGCCATGTAGCAGCCTCCTCTAGTTGCTATGAACCAAGCCAGCTCCTAGCCAGACTCCAAGCACCACGACCAAACCTCCTTCTTAGGTATCACTCCAACCCTTCTTGTATATACATTTTCTTTTGTCTTGTTGGGATATCTCTTTCTCTCTTACTCACATAGAGACTGTGTGATTTAAGTGTGGGGGAGGTACCAAGTATTTGATCATGTTTGCTTTGTGATTTTGAGTCTCATGCATTGCATTGTACATTCATATTTGCATAGAAAATCCAAAATTTTTAAATTTTTGAATCATGTAGATTGCATCACTTGCATCCTTAAGATTGAGTCTAGAGCATATAGGTTGCATTCATTTGCATATGGAGCATTGCCTTGTAAAGAACACTTGTTTGCACTGAATTTGGCCCCCTAGTTAAACATATCAGGTAGCTTAAGAATATCTTGAAAAGCTTGCATGCTTTGAGCCTTGAAAACTCTTCTTGAAATTGGTTGCTTGCTTAATATGGGCATTGTTCTTAAGACCAGCTCCATCCTGAACTTGGACTTGAATGAACTTAATTTCTCTTGCATATGGGCATTTGCATACTTGATCATGGATCTCATACACATTTGGGTTATCTTTCCCAATTATACCACTCTTTGTTAACCCAAATGACACTTCCATACCCTTGAAACCTAGCCATTCTTTGAAGCCTACATTGATTTGCATGAGTGAGGCCTTTCTGATAGCTTGTCATGTGCTAAATCTTGAGAGTATTGGGAGCGACATGGATTTGTTCTCATCTCTTTCTAGCATAGGGTCCTCATTTGAGATAGCTTCTAGGATGGTGATTGGGGTTTTTGTTCCTTAAAGGCTTATGTCTTGGGTTTGGGATGTGAAAATGTTGAGATTGATGAACAAAAGAATGTATTTAGAAAGAAAAACCCTAGGGACCTAGAATAGAAAATAAGAAGCTCTTGATAGATGTTTGAGATCGTCCCCCTACATTAAAAAAAAAAAAAGAAAAGAAAAGAGAAGAAAAAGAAAAAAAAAAGAAAAAAAAAAGATTCAATAAGATAGTGGGGAAGGGAAAACAAAAAGTGTTAGAGTTTAGAAATGTGAATTGTGAATAAAAGGGTACTTAGTGGTTGAATCTTGAAGAAAGAAAATTGTTCATTGGGTAAGTGATGTGAGTATTTTTCATTTTGAGTTATGGGATGAATAAAAAGGGGTTTAAAACTTGTAATCTCTTAGGAATGGGTAGAATGGTGAGGATGGATCCATGTATGCATGAATTGCTCCTAGTCTTAGATAAATTTTGCATAATGATCAAGCTCCTTGATTCTTGAGTGATTGCCACCTTAAAAAGATGCATTGAACCCTCCTTTTCATCCATATTATGATCAGCTAGCCAAATGATTGAGATCATGTGCCCATTTGTGAGAACTCACCTCGAGTGTGTGTGTGTGAATCAATTTGAGGGCTGGTTAAGAGAACTTGTTGGTTGATAAGCATTGCATCTTGTGTAGAGGCATAAGAGTAATTGATAGGCCTTGTGAAGCTAGAGCATAATAAGAGAGTTTTGCTCATGCTATTTGCTATGTTTCTTTAGGATGTCAAGTTGAGTCCTATGAGTGTTTCTTTTGGCTTTTCTCCATCTCTATGTCTCTCCTCCTTGTGTTTTGAAAAGATTACTTGAGGACAAGTAAAGGTCTAGTGTGGGGGAGTTGATATCTTGCATATTTACATGTTTTTAGCATCCATATCTCGTGAATTTTGATCATATAAGTTAGACATTAGGCATCTTTAGGTCCATTTTGAATTAATTTGTCCTTATCAGGTGTTGGAGTATGCTTTGGTGTGATTTGAGATGTTTGGAAGCCTTATGGCCCAAAAAGAGGTGAAGAATCAAGTTTGGCCATGAAAAGAGAAGTCAATCCATGATCTGATTGAGACAAATATGAGCATGGACAGAGGCCTTGGAGATATCCTCTATTGCTAAGATTTTGTGGAGACACAGAAAATTGAGTTATCTTTCCAATGTAAGTGGTTTCAAGTCATTTGGAGCTGTATTGGAGGAGTTATGATCAGTTTTCTAGAAGCACATCAAGCTGGCCGGGAAGACTGGTCCGGGTACAGCCACCCGGTCGGAAGAGACACTGCTGGACGACCAGGCTGG
Source organism: Brassica carinata (assembly GCA_016771965.1). Classification (NCBI taxonomy): domain Eukaryota; kingdom Viridiplantae; phylum Streptophyta; class Magnoliopsida; order Brassicales; family Brassicaceae; genus Brassica; species Brassica carinata. The sequence continues at coordinate 26,510,979 of CM028694.1, read as the reverse complement.
GGAGATTGGACCGGGATGAGCTACCCGGTCGGGAGAAGCTCAAGATGGACAAGGCAGGACCAGGAAGGACGGACCGGTTGCACGCACCCGGTCAGGAAGAAGCCGAGCAGGATGCGTCTGGACGACCGGGTAGGACAGTCCGGGATGTTGAACCCGGTCGGGACGAGGGATGACCAGAACAAGTCTTGACCGGGATGGTTGGACCGGGTTGGGTCATTTGCTCAACCCCTGACCGAAAAATCAAGCTTGTTTCCCATTGGCTGAAGCCTAATTGACTCCAAGGACTTGTTAGTAATTTTTAATGATGTTCTTAGGTTTTCTAAGCCTATGTATAAATACTTATGTAATCTCCTTGAGGAGAACAACTTCTTTTCTCTCAAAAACACATTTAGATCTTGAAGAAAGTTTGGATCTTTGATCCTTTTCATCTCATTTCTTTTGTGTTTACTAGATTATTTCTATCACTTATCATGTTTAACCTTGAATCATCCATGGTATTAAGATTTTCCATGTCTATTAGTGAGTAGATCTATCTAGGGTTCATGGGCTTGGGAGACTAAGGGTGATTAGGTGTAGATCTAAGATGTTCTAGGGTAGATCCTTCTTGATCCTTTCTTGTAGAGTGTTCTTCTTGCTATTTTGGAGTTGGCCTTTTCAAAATAGAGCTATAGGCATTTCATGCCCCGAAGTTGTTCTATGAAATGCCTGAACCAACTCTTCAATGCTTTTAACATCCTTTACCTAAGGGATTAGTTGTTAAAGGTGTTAAGATAGCTAGTAGACTTGTTCTTAATGATTGCTTTCATATTATTCAACCTAAGGGATTAGATGCTTGAGATATGTTAGTGAATGAGCATTCATCTAGGGATAGAGCTTGCTTAGGATTGTGTCTAGGCTTAAGGTGTTAGATTGATTGAAAGTTTGCCATCTTAGATTGAAGCTTGATCACCCAAAGTCAATTCCCTTGTCCCAAGAATCCCCTTGCCTCATATTGAAAAGAAAGTTCACTCTTTTATTGCATTTTTAGTATTGCCTTAGTTTATAATCACCTCATCTCTCTTAATGGCTGCACTTAGATTAAGCATAGACTTGCATTCCCTTTGCATTAGAATCACATAGAATTGGATTGACATCTTGCATACTACAACATTTGATTGGACCCTTGAAAAGTCTTTCATCAGGGCCCCGATATTTCTATGGCTCAAGGCCTATACCGGCGTTATAGGTAGTTTTGACAGCATTCTTAGGTTGATCAGACCCATTCCCGCCTTAAGTCTCATACCTGTTGTCATTTTTATGTGGGCGTGCCAAGCATTGGTGAGGCTCAGCCGAGATCGAAGGTTTCAAAGGACCTGATCCAGCCATGTATGCCCCTTTAAGGATGATGGTTTTTGTCATCTATAGTCGGAACTATTTTATTATATAAGCTTTGTCCGTGGACGTTCAGCATACATAGGAGTAGAAAACCATCATGCTTAAATATAAGTAGTAATAGATCATAGTCCGGAGACCATATTAAAGTTGATATGCTTTGAGCTACAGTTGGTTTCAGCAGTTTGATAGTGTTTTACCTTTGCTGCCTCGGAGTTCATGGTTTTTTGGAGATCTTTCGTAGTTGGGCCATGCTCTGAATCGTTCGGCTTTCCTTCCATTGTTGATCAGACGGAGACTTGATGTTTCTGGATCGTAGTTCCTTTTAGGGAGCTGGGCTCCGAATTAGCTGCTCTTGCATGCACTTTTGCTGTTGCAGTACTCTTGCCGTTTGTTGGCTGAGACGTGGGGAGTTCCTTGCGTCGTGTTTGGTTAATGATGCCTGGGTGCGGCGAGGGTTGGCCTCATGCCCCAGCCCTTGCGGATGTTGTTGAAGTTAGCCTTTGGGATCGGTTTGGTTTCGTAATGAGTGATTACGCCTGCCCCGGGTACTTTCCTGTAGTGGGAAGTACTTGATTTGCCGAATATCATGTTCTTGTTTCTTTTTGGGAAGCAAGGGCTCCTAGTTAGGAGATGGTAATCCTTCCCCAGATTAGTGGGATGTATCCTTGCGACGTTCATGCCCCATCTTCTTTGGCGATGTACGGTCCGTTTATGGATATCTCCGGGCCTGGATATGGGAAATGCTCAGCGTTCTCAGGAACTGAATTTTTCCTGCTGGAATCCAGTTGCGGCTGGCCGACGTATTGCGCCTGCGGGATCTTCTAGTGGAGAGGATCTCTGACCTGTTCTCTCTTCAAGGTTGTGATCGGGGTCCGAGCGTGGCCTGACAGTGGAGGTAGCGTCGCTTGGCGGCCCTCCGGGTATCCTTGGTTGACGTGGTCTGGCAGAGAAGTTCCTCGCCCATCTTCTGGCCCTAAGATGCAGAGTCCAGTTGCTTGAGGCACCGCCTACCCTTCCATTTCCCGGTCCTCCGGTGTTTTGGATCGGGGGACCGTTCTGTAACTGCTATAAAGCCTTAGTCTTCCTTTTTAGGGTAGTGTGGTAGCAGGAGTGAGAGTTCTCCTGGTCTCCTCTGATCTCTCTTATGCCCCAGGGTGTTGGGATTGACCACTTGGTGTGGCGTCGAGGGGATGGCCCCCATCTCATGGATCGAAGGTCGTCCCAGGATTATATTGTACGATGATTGGCAGTCAACGACGAGGAATCTGGTTGCAATGTTTACTCCCTCCGCGTTGACGGGCAATGTCACTTCTTCTGAAGTTTGCTTGACCTCTCCGCTGAATCCGATGAGGGGAGTCACTCTTCGTGTGAGGGCACTTTCTTCCAGCCCTAGGTCCTGGTATGCGGTTTGAACAATGATATTGCTAGTACTTCCATGATCGACCAGGATCCTTTTCACAAGGAAATTTGCAACGGTGAGTGATATAACCAAGGCGTCATGGTGAGGAGTGTGTACTCTTTCTTGCTCCTTGGCTGTGAAGCTTATCTCGTCAGTACCCAGGAGTAGACGCTTGGGTTGTGTCGATTCCAGGCCCTGTTTAGCATTCCTGGTACATCTCTTTGCAGCTGCGTGGCTCACACCGCTCACCTCTGAACCGCCAGATATGACATGAATCACGCTGTCCTGTCGAGGCGGTGAGGTGGGAGTAGCCTTGGAGGGTTTCTCAGATGTATCCTTGCTTAGATGTCCCTTAGCCTTTTCGTAGAGGAACTCACGGAGGTTCCCCTTCTGAAGCAGTTCGTTGACTTCAATTCGCAGGTCCATGCAGTACTCCGTCCTGTGTCCATGATCGCGATGGAACTCACACCAAAGATCCAGGTTCCGGAAAGAATCGGGTGCCTTCATCTTCTGGGGCTATTTTACCTGTTGGCCCATCTGCCTTAGGACGTTGAATAACTCCGGCTTGGATATGGAGAGGTGGGAAACGTCTGGCCATGTGGAGACGGACATTCCTTCCAGCTTGTCGGCTGGCCTGCTCGGGTACCTGCTTCGGCTCCGGCCTCCGGAATCCCTAGTTTACTTTTCGTGGGTTCTCTCGTCTCGATCATTCCTATCTGGTCTGGCAGTCTACTGATCTTGTTTTTGCTCTTCTTTGGTGAGGCTGGCGACGTTTTACTACCACTTCACCTGAGCCCAGGCTCGGGATAACACATCCTCCATAGTTCTGAAGGTGTACTTGGTGAGTTCCTTGTAGAGCTCTCTGTCTGGGAGCAATCCCCACTTGAAGGCCGAGACCGCCGTAGGTGTTAGGGTATTTTCTGGTACAAGCGATTCATGCTCAGCCTACGAAATGATAGGAAGAAGGAGACAAGTAGTCGTGGTGCTTTCTCCTGATTCAGTTGTTGATGAACCAGGAGATCCTGCTCTTAAGATACGGCCATATGGGTATGGGATAGTATATGCCGTCGGTGCCTTAGTAGCAGCAGGGGGTATTGGTCGTTAGGCAGGAGCTGCCTGTTTCCATGGAAGATCGCAGGGTCTGTAGTGAAGGCCACATGGCCTTCATACGGTATAGTCAATGATTCCTGCACCAGGATGGTAATGCCAGCTGCCAGGGATGTGATCTAGCTTGTCTAGACGTGGAACCATGGAAGATGTTTGGGATTTATAGCTGCATCCTACATTGGGGATTGCCTATGTACCCCTCAGAAGAGGATCAAGCCGTTCGTAGTTCATGTATTGGAGGCGCGTAGCCTAGATGAAGGAACGTAGCCAGATGAAGGCGCATAGCCTAGATGGAGGCACATAGCCTTGGGAGCAGGTGGCTCTGTAGATGATAAGAGTCATTTATTCTTGAGGGCGCATAACCGGAACAGATGGTAGATTCGTCGAGGTGTGCTTCAGTGAGCATGGAGCTTCGATATGCTTTGGGAACATGATGTGTTCCTGCTGATGGGAAGGAGATCGTGACATGAGTCCATAAGTTTAGTTGCAGACGCGCTGTAGCAAGCAAATAACTTAGGTTGGTTGAGAGTAATGGAAGGGATTCGCCGGTTGATGTCTTGCATATTTTCATTTATTTAGCCATCTTTTTATTGCATTCTTTGTCTTGTAGGCTAAGGTTTAGGCATTTTTAGGATCATTTTGCATTCATTTGTCCTCATCAGGTGTTGGAGTGTGCTTTGGTGTGATTTGAGGTGTTTGGGAACCTTATGACCCAAAAAGAAGTGAAGATTCAAGATTGGCCATGAGAAGAGAAGTGAAATCAAGAGATGGAGAGTTGGACCGGGGAGACCAGACCGGGTACACATACCCGGTCGCTGGAGATCGATCAAGACGCATCTGACCGGGGATCACGGACCGGTGTGATGAACCCGGTCGGGAGAAGCACACGAGCAGGACATCCGAACGACCGGGGAGACGTGGCCGGCTTGGTGAACCCGGACGGGATGGCCTGCCAGAACAGGACCAGACCGGGTACCATGGACGGGGTGGTGATTCGATACAGCGGGCGAATTTCTTGCTGCCTTCCTATTAGTTGAGACTCATTTGACTCCAAGGACTTTTTAGTAATTTTTCATGATGTATCTAGGTTTTCTAAGCCTAGTATAAATACCTTTGTTATCCCTAATATGGGACTTATGTTATTTTTCTCTCTAAGAACACAATCCTTTTGAGTAAAGTTTCATCTTTGAATCATAATCTCATCTCATCTTTGTGTTCTTGATTGCTTGATTTCATCTTCTTTCTTTCTCTTCATGATTAAGCTTGGATTTCTCATGGATTTAAGAGTAATTATGGTGATTAGTGAGTAGTCCTCTTTGGATTCATGGGTTAGGGAGACTAAGGGGTGATTAGGCTAGATCTAGGGTGTTTTAGTGTAGATCTATCTTGTTCCTTGCTAGTAGAGTGCTTTTAATGCTTCTTTTGAGTTGGCCTCTCAAAGGTTGAGTTCTAGACATTTCCCACCCACAAGGTGTTCTATGAAATGCCTGAACCAACTCTTCTAAGCTTTTAACATTCTTTACCAAAGATATTTGTTGTAAAGGTGTTAAGATGGCTACTAGGCCTGTTCTTAATGATTGCTTGCATGTTATTCAGCCAATGACCTTTTGATGTTTGAGATGTGTTAGCAACTGAACATTCTTCTTGACCATAGAGTTTGTTTAGACTTGTGCCTAGGCCTAAGGTTGATAGATTGATTGTTAGCTGCCACCCTTAGATTGATGCTTGATCCCCCAAGGTCAATTCTCTTAGCCCATGGGTCTCATCTCCTCATAAAGAAAGTAAGCTTTATATTTTATTGCATTTTAGATATTGTCTTAGTTTAATAATCATCTCCGTTAATGATTGTATTTAGATTAAGCATAGGCTTGCATTCCCTTTGCTTTGTGATCACTTAGAACTGGTTCGACAATCTTATATACTACATCATTTGATTTGGACCCTTGAAAAGTCCTTTCATCAAATTGGCGCCATTGCCAAATTCTAAGTTGATTGTGACATTGGAATTTAGTCACTTGCTTGAGACTGAATCATTTTTATTTTCTTGTGATATTGATTCTCCTTTTGCCTCTTCCTTTGATTTTCAGGTGTATGAACACAAGAAGCAGGGGTGTAACTAAACTGGTCCCCACTGTTGAAGAGATAGCTACACTTGAGAGGGAAATAGCAAGAAGGAGAAGAGAAGAAGAGCAACAGGCTCATATTCAGAGGTTGGGGTTTGAGATGGATGAACACCAGCATCAACCTCAAGACAGAGTTGCTCAAGATGGTAATGGTCAAGGAGCTGACAACCTTGGACCACAGCGCCAACAACAACACCCACAGCGACCAGTTAGAGCTATTGGCACCTATGACCGACCTCACATTCATGGTCATAGGACGGGCATCCGCACACCAGCTGTGGAAGCTAACAACTTTGAGATCAAGTCAGGGTTGTTGAATGTGATTGAGAACAACAAGTACCATGGCCTGGCTGTAGAAGACCCATTTGATCACTTGGACAAGTTTGATAGCTATTGTGGCTTGTCCAAGACCAATGGTGTGTCAGAAGATGCCTTCAAGCTCAAGCTGTTTCCTTTCTCTCTAGGAGACAAGGCACGCCAATGGGAGAAATCTCTACCTAGTGACTCCATCACCACTTGGGATGATTGCAAGAAAGCCTTCTTGGAGAAGTTCTTCTCTACATCAAGGACAGCCAAGTTGAGAAATGAGATCTCTAGCTTCCAGCAGAAGAATTTGGAAAGCTTTAGTGAAGCATGGGAGAGGTTCAAAGGCTATCAAGCTCAATGCCCCCACCATGGCTTCTCAAAGGAGAGCTTGCTAAGCACATTGTACAGAGGTGCCCTTCCTAAGTACAGAGCTAGATTGGATACAACAAGCAATGGATTCTTCCAGGACAGGTCTGAAGAAGATGCTGAGGAGCTGGTTGACAACATGGTGAAGAGTGACTCAGTTTACAGTGGAGAGCACGACAGAGCTGATAGAACCACCAGAGCTGATGACAACCAGACCAAGAAGGAAATCAAATCCTTGCAGGAGAAGATAGACTTGCTGATTGCTAACCAAGCCAAACAAGAGCAGATAAACTTTGTGGGTGGTCCTAGTCAAGAAGCTCCTCCTAAGGTTAATGAAGTTGATGTTTTATAAGGGCAAGAAGAGCTTTGCTTCATCAAGAATAATGGTACTTGGTACAAGAAGGAGCCTAACTTTCAGTACAACAACTACCAGCAGAGGTCTTATCCTACAACCAACAAGGAGGCTATCAACCCAAGCAAAACACTCAGCAAGGGAACTACCAACCTAGGCAGAATCCTCCTCCTGGTTTTACAAATCAAGGCAATCAGCCTACTCAAGCTCAAGGTAGATCTTCCCAAGCTAAAGCTCCAGATTCAAATATGGAAGCTATGTTTAAGCAACTACTGGAAGGTCAAGCTAGAACAGCAAAAGACATTGGCCATGAGTTCAAGACTGTTCACTCCAAGATTGATAGCAGCTATACTGAGCTAAAAAACAAGATAAGATCTTTGCAGAGTCAGTTTGCTTCTATGAATTCTCAGTCAAGTCGCCAACAAGGAACACTACCAGGAAAGGCTGAGCAAAACCCCAAAGAGCCAATAAAAGCAATCACCTTGAGAAGTGGTAGAGATTTACCTCCAAGAGCTCTCCCCAAGGATGGTGAGAAACTAGGTGGGGTGGCCATCCACATTGATGATGATGTTGTGATTGTAGATGAGAAGGTGGATGAAGAGATTCTAGAAAAGATTGTTGAAGCTAAGGGTAAATGAAAGGTTGGAGAAGAGAAGAAAACACTAAAACATGGTGAAGTTGCCACTCCAACAAAAGAGTCTTCCTTTGTTCCTCCTCCCAATAAACCTAAGCTGCCATTTCCTGGAAGATTCAAGAAGCAACTTTTGGAGAAGTACAAGACACTCTTTGAGAAGCAAATGAGTGAAGTTCAAGTCACAATGCCCATCATTGATGCCTTCATGCTTGTCCCTCAATACAGCAAGTTCTTGAAGGATGCTGTGGCTTGTGGCTGCTAAGAAGAAGGAAATGGAGGGCATAATGGTTCTTACTCATGAGTGCAGTGCCATCATCCAGAGATTGACAATCCATAAGAAGCTAGAGGATCCAGGCTGCTTTACTCTACCTTGTGCCATTGGTCCTTTGATGTTTGAGAGGTGTCTATGTGATTTGGGAGCCAGTGTCAGTCTCATGCCTCTATCTGTTGCCAAGAAGCTTGGATTCAGCCAATACAAGAAGTGTAAACTCTCTTTTGTGCTTGCTGATCGCTCAGTTAAGTTCCCTATTGGCATCCTTAAAGACCTCCCTGTGATGGTGGGAAATTGTGAGATTCCTACTGATTTTGTGGTGCTAGAGATGGATGAAGAAGCTAGAGACCCCTTGATCCTTGGAAGACCATTCTTAGCCACAGCATGAGCAATAATAAATGTGAGGGAAGGCAAGATTGATCTTCACTTGGGCAAGGAGCAAACTCTCCACTTTGACATCAATGAGATAATGAAGAGGCCAACTGTTCAAGGCCAAATCTTTTACATTGAAGAGATGGAAGCTTTAGCTGATGAGCTACTGGAGGAGTTGGCACTTGAGGATTCCCTTCAACATGCTCTTACCATTGATAGGGAAACCCACGTGATTGAGAACGAGGAGAGTGCTGTCTATGGGAACATGCTAGATTCACACAAAAAGTTGCTCAAATGGATCAGTATGAAGAGCTACATCAAGAAACTCATCAGGCCTCCTCAGCCACTCAGCAAGAGGACACCTACCAAGGTGACTGGAGTGAACTCAAGGCACCAAAAGTGGAGCTTAAACCCCTTCCCCATGGTGTAAGGTACGCATTCCTTGGTCCCAATGATACTTACCCTGTCATTGTGAGTAGTGAGCTTAGTGAACATGAATTGTCTCAACTCTTAAATGAAATAAAAAGGTTTAGAAGAGCAATAGGGTACTCACTTGAGGATATCAAAGGGATATCACCTTCTTTGTGCATGCATAGGATACATCTAGAGGATGAATCAATGACTTCTATAGAGCATCAAAGAAGGTTAAATCCTAACCTTAAGGATGTTGTAAAAAGGAGATTCTTAAACTCTTAGATGCTGGTGTTATCTATCCTATTTCAGATTCTAAATGTAGTCCCAAAGAAAGGTGGTATCACTGTGGTTAAAAATGACAAGGATGAATTGATACCAACTAGAACCATAACTGGCCATAGGATGTGTATTGATTATAGAAAACTCAACTCTGCATCTAGAAAGGATCATTTTCCATTGCCATTTATTGATCAAATGCTTGAAAGACGTGCAAACCATCCTTTCTATTGCTTTCTTGGGTATTCAGGGTTCTTCCAAATCCCCATACCTCCCAATGATCAAGAGAAGACAACATTCACATGCCCCTATGGCAACTTTGCTTATCGAAGGATGCCATTTGGGTTATGTAATGCTCCAGAAACCTTTCAAAGGTGCATGATGTCTATCTTCTCGGATCTCATTAAGGATATAGCAGAGGTATTCATTGATGATTTCTCTGTCTACGGATCTTCATTTTCTGCTTGTTTGTCCAACTTGTGCAGGGTCCTACAGAGATGTGAAGACACCAACCTTGTGCTAACTTGGGAGAAGTGTCACTTCATGGTCAAAGAGGAGATTGTGCTTGGGCATAAAATTTCAGAAATGGGTATTGAAGTGGACAAGGCTAAGATTGAGGTGATGGTCAGCTTGCCTCCACCAAAGACAGTGAAAGACATCAGGAGCTTCCTTGGCCACGCTGGGTTCTATAGAAGATTCATCAAGGACTTCTCAAAGATTGCTAGAAAAATGACCAAGTTGCTATGCAAGGAGGCCACTTTCAGCTTTGATGAAGAGTGTCTTAAAGCCTTCAAGAAGATAAAGGGTGAACTTGTTAGTGCTCCCATTGTCCAGCCACCTGATTGGGACCTCCCCTTTAAGATAATGTGTGATGCTAGTGACTTTGCTGTTGGGGCTGTCCTGGGGCAGAAGAAGGATGGCAAGACTCATGTGATTTATTATGCTAGCCAAACCCTGAATGATGCACATATGAAGTATGCCACAACTGAGAAAGAGATGCTGGCCATTGTCTTCGCCTTTGAGAAATTCAGAAGTTACATGGTGGGTTCCAAGGTCATTGTGTATACTGACCATGCAGCTTTGAGACATCTTCTAGCAAATAAGGATGCCAAGCCAAGACTACTGAGGTGGATCTTTTTGCTTCAAGAGCTTGACTTAGAGATTAGAGACAAGCCAGGGATTGAGAATGAAGTTGCTGATCACTTGTCCAGGCTGAGGATTGAAGGTGAAATCCCTATTGATGAGGGACTTAGACAGGATCATGGCATGGCTATCATGTCAGTGGTGGCAGTTATTGAGACTGGAAAGAAGATTGAAGAGGTTAAGGCAGCTGAAGAGAAGGGACCTTGGTATGCTGATTTGGTTAACTACTTAGCCACCGGGAAGGAGCGATTGGGTCTTGCGGGGTATGAGAAGAAGAAGTTCTACAAATATTTGAAGAGATACTATTGGGATGAACCATACCTCTACACTCTTTGCAAGGATCAGATCTATAGAAGAGTAGTGGCTGAAGAAGAAATTGAAGGAATCCTTACCCATTGTCATGGATCTTCCTTTGGAGGCCATTTTGCTACCTTCAAGACTGCCTCAAAACCCAATCCTTGAAGTGGAAGTGTTTGATGTTTGGGGAATAGACTTCATGGGATCCTTCCTTTCTTCTTATGGCAACAAGTACATCTTGGTGGCTGTGGACTATGTGTCAAAATGGGTAGAAGCCTTAGCAAGTCCCACAAATGATTCAAGAGTGGTGATCAAAATGTTCAAGAGCAATATCTTCCCAAGATTTGGAGTACCAAGAGTGGTCATAAGTGATGGAGGTTCACATTTCATCAACAAGCTATTTGAGGGTCTTCTCAAGAAGAAGGGAGTGAAACACAAGGTTGCAACACCTTATCACCCTCAAACAAGTGGCCAAGTGGAAGTCTCCAACAAGAAAATCAAGGGCATCTTGGAGAAGATTGTGGGAACTAAGAGGAAGGATTGGTCAGACAAGCTTGATGATGCTCTTTGGACATATAGAACAGCCTTCAAGACTCCTCTAGGCACTACCCCTTTTAACCTTGTCTATGGGAAGTCATGCCATTTACCAGTTGAGCTTGAATACAATGCATTGTGGGCTGTGAAGCTTCTAAACTTTGACATCAAGAGTGCAAAGGAGAAGAGACTTCTTCAACTCAATGAACTGGATGAGATAAGGATGGATGCCTTTGAGAACTCAAGGATTTACAAGGAAAAGACTAAGGCCTTTCATGACAGGCACATCCTCAAGAGAGAGTTCAAGGCTGGAGATCAACTCTAGGCTGAAATTGTTCCCCGGGAAGCTCAAATCTAGATGGTATGGACCTTTCCAGATCAAGGAAGTAAGGACATATGGAGCTGTTGTGCTGATGGACAAGAATGGGAATGAGTTCACAGTGAATGGCCAGAGACTCAAGGAATACATGGCCACCATACCAAAGGAGGATGGGACATCAACCCCACTCTCTGATGCTCCCCTTGCCTAACCTCAAAGGAGGCAAAGTCAAGCTAGTGACTTTAAACAAGCTCACTTGGGAGGAAGTCCCATGGTTGTCCTTGTAAATATTGCTTTAGGATTTCTTTTCAAAGTTCCTTGGAAGGTGTTGGGGCCATAGGAGGTGATGGCTTGGAGGTTGAATAAAAAAAAAAAAAAAAGAGAAGTGTGGGGCTTGGACCGGGTAGGATGGACCGGGGTGACCTACCCGGTCGGATTGCTCATAGGATGGACCGGGTGCATCCGTCCGGGATTGGGAACCCGGTCGTGAAGCTTGATTGGAACAAGATCGGGATTGCCTGTCCGGGGAAGAGCACCCGGTCGTGAAGCTTGAGGAGGATCGGGATGGCCTGTCCGGGGAAGAGCACCCGGTCGTGAAGCTTGAGGAGGACCCGGGATGGTCTGTCCGGGGAAGCAAACCTGGTCGGGAAGCATCCAGCTGCAGGATCCGCGCGCCAGCCCACCGGAGCTCCATGACCCGCACCCGACCCGGCCGCAACCCAGGTAAGTTTTCTTCCCCTAAACCTGACCCAAACCCATCTACCCTGACCCAGACCTGACCCATACCCACCCAGACCACCCTTAAAGCCCTAATTCACCCTCTCTCTCCTCATTTCATCTTCTTCCTCACATCAAAATCCTCTCTAGCCTCCAAGAACCAAAATCACAATAACTTTCTCCAAACTCAACCAAATCACCTAATTCTTTTTCCTAAATAAAAGTCTTTCATCCTTTAGTCTACTTCCCTGAATCTTTTCTTCATTTCCCTTCATCCATAGCAAGGTATGAGTTCTTTAAGTTCAAATTCGTAACTCTCATGAACCCTAAAAATTTGAACTTGAAATTTGAGCTTTTTCTTGCTAGATTCTTGTAAATTAGACTAGGGAAAGCTTATATATCATGCTGGATAGTTGATTTCATGGTGGAATTGAGATTAATTTGAACTTTGAGAAATTAGGGTTCATGAGATTATGGGGTTTTTCATAAAGTGCTTGTTTTAGGTTGTTTTAGGTAGTTTTTGGGGTAGATTGGATGCTAGGTTTCTGGAGAACTTAAATTTAGGCTGATTTCAAGCTTGATAGTGTTTGATTGAGGGGTTTTGATTCTTGGAGATTCTCATTGTTCATAAAAAAAAAATTGAGCATGAGAATTCTCTAAGATAGTTTAAAGCCCCCCTTTGCTTAATGCTCTGTTTCTTATGAGTAATTGATCATTAGAATTGCAATCTTATGCTTTTGATCATGTTTCTCTCCTTGAGAAGTTTTTCCTTCTTAAGCTCATTCTTTTCCAAGGTTTAAATTTCAGGTACCAATGGGGCGAAAGAATGAAGCTGATATAGAAGTTGAGAAGCAAGAGCTTGCAGCAAGGCACACTGCTCAGTTTGGGAAAGTTTTGGGTTCACAGCCTGGTTCAGAAGAGGAGCGTCGCCAGCAAGCTTTGGCAATGCTAAGGAAGAAAGCACAAGCCAAGAAAGAAAGCACAAGCCAAGAAAGATGGGAAGAGAGTTGTTGCTGATAAGGGTGTGGCTGATGTTGCTCACAAGCAAGCCAAGAGGAATGGAAAGAGAACAGCTGTTGGGGACAGTGTGGCTGATGGTGCTAACAAGCAGGCTCCTCCCAAGAGAGCTAAGGCACCATGAAACTCTAGTGTGGGAGCTCTTGTTTTGGAGAAAACCAACAACAAAGGTGATCATGCACTTGCTCCCACTATGAGGGCTATGACTCCACCTAGGAGAGCACCAGATCCTGTGCAAGAGAATGTAGAAAACCTTAACCAGCACACCATGGAAGAGAAGTTGGCAAGAGCTAGAGCAAAGAAGCAAGGCAAGAAGCCAATAGTTGCAAAGAGTGAAGGTGAAGAGGATGAGATATCTTCTGATGATGAGCATGCTGATCCTAAATCAAAGTGTGACAAGAGGGACAGGTCCAAGACACCTACTGAGGATGAGCTGGTAGATCTCTTGAGGAATGACATTGCTTGGCTCCCTACCAGATTTGTTGATAAGATGATCTTAGATGCACTTTGATGATGATGTTAAAACCATGCTTGAGCACATGAAGGTGGGAAGCCTCTACTCAGTAGCTTACCCTACTCACAAAGAAGTCTCTTGCCAATTCTTGGCTACACTGGAAGCAACCTTTCACACTTCCAAGCATGCACAGCAAGGATGGGGGGATATCAAATTCAAGATTGAGGGCGAGGTGTACTCCATGTCTTTCACGGAGATTGGTGAAGTTCTTGGCCTTGAGGATCAGAAAAACCCTTCACTTCCCACACTCAAGACAGCCCCTAAGGAGAAGACCATTGCTGAATCAATGTGGACCTTGTTAACAGGACAAGGGAGAGGAGGCCACAAGAAAGAGAAGAATGGCTCTATTAGACATCCCACTGTGCGTTATCTCCATAGGCTGCTTAACCACACCCTCTTCCAGAAGAAAGAGATAGGGAATGTTGCTGGAGAAGAGCTGAGATTCCTTCACCAAACCGCCCGTCACTTTGCCTCCTTCCCTCAGCTCCCTGCTGTCCCGGATGACTTCTACTCAGATTTTGGTATGGTTGGCTTCCTTGTTCAGCGCTTAATGCACTACAAGAGTTGGGCCTGGACAAACCGTGACTCAGGTCCTCAGACTGGTATTGGTGGATGGATAACTCCATTATTAGCTTACCAAGAAATTGATTTGGGTGATGACGGAGTAGGTCCTACTTTCTTGGATGGAACTTACCTGAAGAAGGCTCAGTTCCTAAGTGGTAGGTTTAATGGGAAATGTGTCTATTCCTATTCAAGAGGTTGCAAGAAGGCTGAGCTGTTACTTCCTAACTATGAGCTCACCTCATTGGAGACTTCAGGGGACATCAGCTTTGACATCAGTGAGGAGCACCTCCTTAGGAGTCATGGAGCCCTTTGCCCTATGACCCTTCCCAAAGGTGAGAAGGCAGCAAGAAAAAAGTCTGTTTATGATCAGGAGCACACCAGAAGAGCCACTGCTCATCTCTTTTGTCCTCCTCGCTACAAGTTCGAGCAATGCACCAGTGCCTTGTAAAGATGCTCATGCTAAGTTCTTAAAGTGATAACCTTTATAATTATTGTAAGTAGCTTGAGCAATCTTAGGATAACTTGTAAACTTGGAGCCTTGAAAACACTTCCTAAAGCTCATTTGATTGATTGATGCTCGCTTTGAAGTTTGCTCTGTCATATTTAGACTCTAAGTCTCTTGCCCATGGTCCCTTGTGTATTGTTTAGTGGATAGAACACTTGAGTTGTCTCTCCCATTCTTTGCCTATCTTTTTGACAAACTCAAGTGGTACTCCACTCCTTAAACCCTTTCCTCCTTTCAAGCCTTCATTGTTTGTTGAGTGAGGACTTCTTGGAAAAGCTTTACATGTGCATAATGTTGAGAGTATTGGGAGCGACAATACTTGGTCTCCATTTTAGCTAGATTAGACACTCATATTGTCTAGCTTCTAGGATGGGGGTGAGTGTTGTGTGGTGTGATCTTGGGAATGTGAAAGGTTTTGAAAGAAAAGGTTAACTCAAGGAACTCCAAGTTAATAAGTGATTTAGTCTAGAAGGGATAAGAGAAATGAAAAGTTCTAAAACTCTAGTTTATAAAGAAAGTCTTGGCCCCAAATTAAAAAAAAGAAAAAAAAAAAATTTGAAAAGCACAAAAGAATCATGTAGTTGCATTAGGATTGAGTCTAGATCATTCACTTGCATAAAAAAAAAATCATCATATAGGTTTCATCATGCATAAGGGGACAAGGATGATAGTTGCCTTGTAAAGATGCTCATGCTAAGTTCTTAAAGTGATAACCTTTATAATTATTGTAAGTAGCTTGAGCAATCTTAGGATAACTTGTAAACTTGGAGCCTTGAAAACACTTCCTAAAGCTCATTTGATTGATTGATGCTCGCTTTGAAGTTTGCTCCTGTCATATTTAGACTCTAAGTCTCTTGCCCATGGTCCCTTGTGTATTGTTTCGTGGATAGAACACTTGAGTTGTCTCTCCCATTCTTTGCCTATCTTTTTGACAAACTCAAGTGGTACTCCACTCCCTTAAACCCTTTCCTCCTTTCAAGCCTTCATTGTTTGTTGAGTGAGGACTTCTTGGAAAAGCTTTACATGTGCATAATGTTGAGAGTATTGGGAACGACAATACTTGGTCTCCATTTTAGCTAGATTAGACACTCATATTGTCTAGCTTCTAGGATGGGGGTGAGTGTTGTGTGGTGTGATCTTGGGAATGTGAAAGGTTTTTGAAAGAAAAGGTTAACTCAAGGAACTCCAAGTTAATAAGTGATTTAGTCTAGAAGGGATAAGAGAAATGAAAAGTTCTAAAACTCTAGTTTATAAAGAAAGTCTTGGCCCCCAAATTAAAAAAAAAAGAAAAAAAAGAAAAAAAAAAAGAGAAAAAGAATAATGAAAATGGGGCTAGCAATGTTTAGAAAGAGCTGATAAGAGTTTAAAATGTAAAAAATTCCTTGTAGACTTCAATAAGAAAGAGTTATAAATGAGAAAGTATCTTTGAGTGTTTTGGGGGAATCTTTGGGTGAAAGATGTGAGTGGTATTTTGACATTGGGAATGCGGATGTAACTTATGTATTTGGGGAAAGGGTAGAACAATGGAGATTGAGCATTGTATGCATGAGTTGATCCCTTTCTTAGATATATTATGTGCAATGTCAAGGCTACTTTGTTTTGAGAGTAAACCACCTTTAAAGATCCTTCTTGAACCCCTTGATTTGCTTTGCATCAAAGCCTTTTTCACCAAACCAAATGACTTGGACCATTTGACCATTTGCAAGAGATCTTTTGAGTTTGCTTAATGATTGTTAGAGAGCAAGTGGATTTGTGGATTGTGGATTCATGATGAATGAGTGTAGGGATCAAAAGAGTTGAGATAGGCCTTCAGAAGTTGAGTTGGATTAAGTGTTTGCTCTAGCTAGTTGGTATGATTATACAAGGTTATCAAGTTGAGAACTAAGAAGAGCATTCTTTTGGTTATGAGTCCCCACCTTCAAACCTCTCCTCCTTAGTCCTTGCTAGTTTACTTGTGGACAAGTAAAGGACTAGTGTGGGGGAGTTGATGTCTTGCATATTTTCATTTATTTAGCTATCTTTTTATTGCATTCTTTGTTCTTGAGGCTAAGGTTTAGGCATTTTTAGGATCATTTTGCATTCATTTGTCCTCATCAGGTGTTGGAGTGTGCTTTGGTGTGATTTGAGGTGTTTGGGAACCTTATGACCCAAAAAGAAGTGAAGATTCAAGATTGGCCATGAGAAGAGAAGTGAAATCAAGAGATGGAGAGTTGGACCGGGGAGACCATACCGGGTACACATACCCGGTCGGTTGGAGATCGATCAAGACGCGTCTGACCGGGGATCACAAACCGGTGTGATGAACCCGGTCGGGAAAAGCACACGAGCAGGACGTCCGGACGACCGGCGAGACGTGACCGGCTTGGTGAACCCGGACGGGATGACGCGCGGCCAGAACAGGACCAGACCGGGAACCATGGACCGGGATGGTGATTTTTAGTCTACCCAGACCAAATTTCTTGCTGCCTTCCTATTGGTTGAGACTCATTTGACTCCAAGGACTTTTTAGTAATTTTTCATGATGTATCTAGGTTTTCTAAGCCTAGTATAAATACCTTTGTTATCCCTAATATGAGACTTATGTTATTTTTCTCTCTAAGAACACAATCTTTTTGAATCATAATCTCATCTCATCTTTGTGGTCTTGATTGCTTCATTTCATCTCCTTTCTTTCTCTTCATGATTAAGCTTGGATTCCTCATGGATTTAAGAGTAATCATGGTGATTAGTGAGTAGTCCTCTTTGGATTCATGGGTTAGGGAGACTAAGGGGTGATTAGGCTAGATCTAGGGTGTTTTAGTGTAGATCTATCTTGTTCCTTGCTAGTAGAGTGCTTTTAATGCTTCTTTTGACTTGGCCTCTCAAAGGTTGAGTTCTAGACATTTCCCACACACAAGGTGTTCTATGAAATGTCTGAACCAACTCTACTAAGCTTTTAACATTCTTTACCAAAGACCATTTGTTGTAAAGGTGTTAAGATGGCTAGTAGGCCTGTTCTTAATGATTGCTTGCATGTTATTCAGCCAATGACCATTTGATGTTTGAGATGTGTTAGCAAATGAACATTCTTCTTGACCATAGAGTTTGTTTAGACTTGTGCCTAGGCCTAAGGTTGATAAATTGATTGTTAGCTGCCACCCTTAGATTGACGCTTGATCCCCCAAGGTCAATTCCCTTAGCCCATGGGTCTCATCTCCTTATAAAGAAAGAAAGCTTTATATTTTATTGCATTTTAGATATTGTCTTAGTTTAATAATCATCTCCCTTAATGATTGCATTTAGATTAAGCATAGGCTTGCATTCCCTTTGCTTTGTGATCACTTAGAACTGGTTCGACAATCTTATATACTACATCATTTGATTTGGACCCTTGAAAAGTCCTTTCATCACCGGTTGTTGAGTATGTCGGAGAAAAAGGTCTTCTAGGCATGGATTATTGCCTTGGAGGCTATGCAGATGATGAGCTATGAAGATGAACGTGTTGACCCCTTTTTTAGGGTTTATGAACCCTTTATTTATAGTAAAAGTCGTGCCTCCTCTTTGGGATTTGGAAATATTCATTATATCCTTAGATAATCGAATATTTCTATTTTTCTTAAAGGCGGCCATATGTATTGGAATACTTCATCTTTCTTCTCTTGGATTTAAGGAGATTCAACCATATCAAGATAAATGTGAATGTGTTTACATCTATCTTGAAGTATTCCTTTTTACTCGGAGGCAGGAGGAATTATCTGACCCGGAATCGAGGAGCAGGGGCAGGGACCTGGAGCAGGGGCAGGAACCTCGAGCAGGGGCCAGAACCTGGAAGCCCGAAGCTGGGGAAATCTCCTCATGAATTATATTTCCCCAACAATTTTCCCCTTATTTTCTGGCATCATGTTTGAAGGCAGGAAATAACATAACTTTCTTCCTAGGACTTCACAAGTTGCACCATAGTACCAAGTTGCTTGATGAATTTGGGATACGACGTCGACTCATCTACTAAAGAAGATGTCAAATCCCGAGCCACCGAACTGTCTTGTCGGTAGGGCTTAGATGTACTTGCGCATGATCTGAAAGGTTTCATACCTTGACTTGAGATGTATGATCTGGAAAATGGACGGTAATCCTTGGTCCAATACAGTCACGTGGTCTGGAACAAGTAGTATATTCGTCGGTACACTCTATAGGCATGATGTCGTGGCTTGTACTAATGTAGGCAGACTTTCAGATATGCTGTGGGAACCGAAATTCACACCGTCAATTTCCGATAAATAAGATTGCGGAGGAAAGCCAAGTAAACCCGACATTCCTTGAAGGTCTGGATTCTCTGCGTTGCCACACGAAATCGATAAAGTAAACAGAAGACAAAGATGGGAATTGTAATATTTGCCCGGCGCTTTTATTAGATGAAAGAAACGAGTACAAGGATTCTCCAAAGACAGAGATTTGCGATTAAAGAAAAGATAGAGTCTCAGGCAGCCAAACGTCCTAAGACTTGCTCCGCTAGTCTAACCACCTAAACCCTAGTTCTTCTAAGCTAGCAGGATGCTCTAAGTCTAATTTTCGGATCCCCTTCTCCTCTGCTCTTGTTCTCCTTATATACTCGCTCCTAGGTCGGTTTGCCTTAAGATGATGGACCTCGCTTTGGGTCTGCTGCGGACGGTGCCGCCGGGCGCCAGGCCGCCTTTGCCGTCCGTGGGTTTTCCGTTGTTCAATCTCTTTCCCCGCCGCCGCCGCAGGAAATCTTCGAGTTTGGAAGGATCTGTAGTCAGATTTCGAGATAACCGCTTTTGACCCCAACAGTTAGCCCCCAGCTCGTAAGATCGGAGACGATTTTGGCGGCGAGTGTTTTGAATTTTTTGAAAATCGAAATTTTCGGCTAAGGATTTTTCTGCAGGAAACCTGTGTCTTCACCTCCCTTTTTCTTATAAATAGCCAGCCTTCCCTTCTCATTCTTCACATCTTTTCAAATTCTCTCTTCTTCTCTCAAGAAAGAAAATGTCTTCATCCCAAGTTGAAAAGAACTATTCTGATGTTGAGATGGGTGAGGCCGCTGCTCACGGTTCCGCCAGCCAAGCCCGCCGCTCGGCTATTCAGGAGGCTACTCCGTCCCTCATTGATGGGTTTGATTCTTTCAAGGCTAAGCTATCCCGGCGAAGTGCTGCGGAAGGCTTAAAGCGGGCGAGGACTGAGACCCCGATGTTCCTTCCGCTGCTCCACCTCCTTTGCTCGCCTCCTTCGGTTCCCAGCCCCGGTTCCATCCGATGCCCTCCCCGCTCACGGAAGGGGTTATTGTTCCCGAACAGACTCTTGATGTTCAGATCCATCCATCGGGTTCTTCGACTGTTCGATCGTGATCTCCGAAGAGAGGACGCTGATAGAATCTGCACCTCTTCCCGGCGAAGAGGGAACTCGTCTTGGGACTGCCAGCGGCTGGTGCCGCCGCTGCCCAAGGGAAGGGAAAGGGCTGGCGCCGGGTCCGGAGCAAAAAGAAGCGGGTGCGAAGAGCGAGGAAAGCTTAACTTTCGAGCCGCTGGCGCCAGCCATCGCTCAAGGTTCGATTTTAATTTGTCTGCAATTTTGCACCGCTTTTTAACGATGATACTTACCTTCCTTTTGCGGCAGTTTGTGTCGCTGATTGACGGAATGCTTGGCGAAAAGCGGTCGGAAGTCATTCGCCTATCGGCGAACTGGAGTCGCCGCGAGGAAGCTGAAGCCGCATTAAGGCTGCATTGCAGACTGTCGAGGACACCCATGCTGCCCAAACGTCCCAGCTTGAGGTTCGTATCAGAGATCTTGAGCTAAACTCTGGGAAGACCTCGAAGTTCGTTACTCAAGGTGAAGAAAGAGAAGAGGAGTAAATCCTCTAAGTCCGCCTTCGAGAAGAAGGTTCAGGCTCACGAGGAGATGAACGCCGAGATCCTCTGAGGTTGCCGATGCCCGCGACGACTTCTTTGATCGTCTGACGAGGATGGCCATCCTGTTTGAGTCCTTGGTAGCCATCCGCAAGAGGGACTTGGCTTTAGCGCGGATCGAGGGGAGTTTGAATGAGCTCGAGTTGCTTCGAGGTAACGAGGCCCCGCCTTTGGACTTGGAGGAAGCCAGATTATCGCCCTGTAAAGGAGAGTGGGCGCCACCGAGGGAGATTTCGATTCAATCCTTGCCGCCTGCAAGCTAATGCACCCTTGTTCGACCTCCAAGACTCAGAAGATCAGGAGCCATCGAGAAGATTGCGAGGTTGGCGCGGACGAGGCGGGTAGTGGCGATGCGACCGAGGGAGGCGACGGCGAGGCTATCCCTGTCGCGAGTGAGGATGAAGATGACGCTCCTGGGAGCGTCTAGGTTTATCAATCCCTTTGGGATTTTTATGTGTTTCGCCGCTAAGAGGCCATGATGTATTTACCGACTGGCCGCTGGTGGCTTCAGATCCCTGCCCCTTTTTGTGGTTTTGTTTGAATTTCGCAGTCTCAATCTATGAAACGCTTTGGATTATTTATGAACTTCAGTTTTTGAAGTATGAGAAAGAGGTGTGAGTTATCGCCTCATTCCTAGTTCCCGATGATCACCGCATCTACATAAAGCGAGATTTTCTGCGGTTTACCGATTTACGCGAAAACCTCGTGAAACTAATAGGCTTAAGTGAAGAGACAAATTTTGATCTCAGATACCATACTATGTCTGTGAGATGTCAAGATCCAGCGTGTCTGGGTTTAGGGCAAGACCTAGGTTTACTCTCGGACTGAGGCTTTGCGATGACAAATCGGCTTTCGTTTTCCGTTTATGCATTTTAACCTGACTCGCACCGCTTAAAATCCGCAATTGTTGTCGGCTTATATGATTTGTTTGGCGTGAGTCGAAGCTACTTTACGTAAGAGCTAGACCAAAATTTAGGATTTCTTGTATAGCGCTATGTTTATCCTTGTCGGATGTAAGAGAGCCTACCCTCAAAGGGCGGCTATTTGTCTGTTTAGGACGTTAGAGTTCGCTTGTTGTGATCAGCAACAACGAAATGATACCGCTTTGAGGCGCTTGTATGTTCAGAGACTAAGATTTCGCTCTGCAATGTTTTATGAAAAGAATGTCCTTCAAGCCGCTAGCGACGCCTCGCATAGTTGAAGGTCGATTTTTCCTTATGCCGCGATCTCGTGTTGAAACGCCATGGCTTTGGGGATGTCTTTTGCTAATGTTCGCAGCCAGAAAACTGTTGTTTCCGCTTTGGACGCTGACCAAGGGGTCGCGTGAGTTTGACCCAGGAGAAGCGCCTACATTCACAAGGCTTCTCGGAAGTGTTGGCCATCCCGATTTGTTTTTGATGTGATAATCGCTTAGTGGATACTAGATCCGTTGTTGTGGTTGTTTCGACTGATTTTGAAAAAGTCGCGGAAAAAGTTTCAAAATTTTAGAGTCTTCAAATTTGTGGGAGTATACAGCATACGCATTCACTCTTTTTAAATTGGGGATAGCTGAATCCGCCGTTCATTGCCTACGCACTTTGTCTAGGATCAAGCCATCTCGTAGTTCTTTGTACCACATTTTATCGCTTAGTGGTAGTATTTTTGAGGTGCATCGCATTCCAAGTTCTTGGGATTTTGACGCCTTGCATGTTTGCGATTTGGTATGAGCCTGGTCGGACTACTTTTATGACTTTGTACGGTCCTTCCCGCTGTTCAGCTCTTTCGCTGCTCTAAGCAGTTGTTTGGAAGACTTTGCGTAAGACTAAATCGCCTTCTTTGAACCTGCGCGATGCATGCGACGCTTGAGTTGTAGTACCTGCGGCAGCTGCTGGTAATTCTGGATTCAATGAGTGCCTGGTCGCGGCGTTCATTGATGAGATCGAGATTGTCCAGCATCATAGCGCCGCTTAAATCCTCTCTTTCGGGAGGAATCTTCTCCGCATCTCGGGAATTCTACTCCGCAGGGATCATACATTCCGCTCCAGAACGAGGGCTAATGGAGTTTCACCAGAGTCTGCCTTTGGGTCGCACGATGCACCAAAGAACACCTTCGAGCTCCTCGCCCATCGCCCTTCTTGGCGTCTAGGCGTTTCTTGAGTCCGTCAAGGCGGTTTTGTTGATGGTTTCTGCCTGTCCGCTGCATTGCGGATATCTGGGAGTTGACTTTGTAAGTCGTATTTTCCATTTTTCGCAGAATGCTTGGAATCGAAAGCAGAGATAAATTGAGATCCATTATCTGTTACGATTTCGCACGGGACCCCATGTCTAGTTATGATATGTTTCCAGCACGGTTCTCGACTTGTGTGTCTTTGATACTTGCGTAGGATTCTGCTTCTACCCATTTGGAAAAGAAATCCGTAAGGACTAGGAGGAAGAGCTTTTGTTTTTGATGGGTGCATAGGTCCGACGATGTCCATGGACCATCGCATGAAAGGATAGGGGACGAGATTGAGGAGAGGATCTCCAGCGGGTTGATGGATTGTTGGAGCATGCCTTTGGCATTTCGCGACTTCCGCGAATTTCGCGAAGTCTTTACCATTGTTGGCCAATAATAACCGTGGCGTTTGATTTTGACCGTGAGAGATCTTCCGCCAGAATGATTTCCGCATGATCCAGAATGGACCTCTTCCATGATTCTTCTCGCCCTTTCCCCTTCTGCGCATGTCATGAGAGGACCAGAGAAACACCACTTATAAATTTCTCCCTCTATCGGACGCATCGCACGCTTTAGGTTTTCACTTTACGTTTCCATTTTTCGGGCGGTAAGGTTCCATTCACGATATAGGCTCGATTGGTTCTAACCAAGGGCTGTCGCAGCCATACCGGTTGGGTTCACATCCGCTTCCGTTGATCCTTGACTTCTTCCGCATCTTCAATCTCGCCCCGATTAGATTGACGACCACTGGTGGTCCGATGCTTGGATGCTCGATGAATTCGACCGGGATTACTCTTTGGAGCCCTGGATCTGAGCTTGGCGAGGGCAGCCAAGGCGCCGGCCTGGACGCTTCCTCGAGCGAGGAATTTGGTCAGGGCTTAACTGGTCGAAATTTCGAGCCAGTTCTTGGACGAAGTTTTAGATATGCGCCCATCCTTTCGTCTCTTGCCTCATATTCTCCGCTGTATTGATTGGCGACTAACTGAGAATCGCAGTAAGCGTGAATATTACGGATTTTAACCCATGGGCCAGCCGCAAGCCTTGCGGCGAGTGCTTCGTATTCTGCCTCATTGTTTGAAGCATGAAAAGCCAATCGGAAAGACTGTTCTAGGATTTCCGCTAGGAGAGGTGAGTCGATTCGATTCGATCCTTGTTTGGATGAAGATCCGCCGACGGAGGACCCAAGTTGAGTTTGGTTCCTCGTTAGTCATGCTTCTAGTGGGTAACTCTACCAAGAAATCCACAAGTACTTGGGACTTTGCACATGTCCTTGGGCGATATTCGACGTCGTATTCACTCAGTTCGATTGCCCATTTTGCGAGCCTACCGGATTGACTCGACTATGCAGGATTATCCGCGAAGGAACGGTGAGAACACCTATAGTATGAGACTGGAAATATGGTCTTAGTTTTCTTGCCGAGGTTATGACGGCATGCTAATTTTTCCATTAGCGGTATCGAGTTTCGCATCCAGTAGCGTCTGGCTTACGTAAAGATTGGCTTTTGTTAGCGCGTTCTTCTCGTATCAAGACGCCACTGACTGCGTTGCGGAAACTGCGATATAGAGGAAAGAGGTTCACCTTCCACCGGTTTTGGCGGACAAGTGGAGGACAGGTAATGTTTCAACTGTTGGAAATCTTTTTCACATTGCTCGGACCATTCGAACTTCTTGTTTCCCTTCAATGTTTCAGAAAACGGTAGGCACTTATCCGTGGAGCGAGATGAAACGGTTCAAAGCCGCGACTCTTCCAGCCTGACTTCTCGCTGGTTATCGGGAGGCCATCTCTATCAGTGTGTCGATTTGTTTAGGGTTGGCCTCGATTCGCGATACGCTACGAGGTATCCGAGGAATTCTCCGATGCCACCGCTAATCTACATTTCGCGGGTTGAGTTTCATGTTATGCTGGTTGAGTCATGCAAAACATTCCTCTAGGTGGGCTATATGATCGTGTTCGCCAAGAGAATTTACGAGCATATCATCGATGTATACTTCCATAGTTTTTCCGAGTTGCTCGGCAAACATTTTGTTGACGAGTCGCTGATATGTTTCACCCGCGTTTTTAAGACCGAAGGGCATTACCTTGTAGAAATATCGCCCGCTGTCTGTGATGAATGCAGTTTTTCGCGGTCGCCGGATTCATCATGATCTGATTGTATCCGAAAAGCGCCCATGAATGACATAAGCTTGTTTCCAGCGGTTGCTTCGACCAGTCGATTCGATGTGTGGGAGCGGAAGCAACTTTTGACAGGCTTTATTCAGATCCGTGAAATCGACACAGACTCGCCACTTGCCGTTCTTCTTTTTACCACGACAGGGTTGGCAAGCCAGTCCGATACCTGACTTCTGTTATCGACCCTACTTTGAGGAGTCTTTCGACTTCCTCGTTGACTGCGGTGGCACGCTCAGGTCCCAGCTTTAGTCTCTTTTGCTTTACGGGTTTGTGAGTCGGGTCGATGTTAAGTTCGTGACATGTTACGCTAATGTCAATTCCGGGCATGTCCTCCGCAGCCCGCTTAACGCATCGAGGTTCTTTTGAGGCATGCGATGAGCTATGCTTTTATCGGTTCGCGGAGGTTGGCTCGATTTACGCACCGCCTCGAAGGAATCGTCGAGGCAGATTGAGACCACCGGTTTGCAGGTTGGTTCACGCTTACCTTCCAGGGCCTCTGCTCGTTGGGACTGCCAGAAAGTTTCCGGCGAATCGTGAATCGATTGCTTTTTCCGAGAGGTCTCAATTTCGGAATTTTTCCGTTTTAGTTCGGTAGCGAGTTAGATTTGCGCTGCTCCGTGACTACCATGTATTGTTTCGACCCCGAAAGGTGTCGGAACTTGAGGCATAGGTGGAATGTCGATGGGATCGCCTCATGGACTTTATCCAGGGTGTTCCAACTATCGCGTTGTATGATGTTGGACCATCGATCACCAGGAATTCCACGCTTTGACGCCCCGCTCTGGATGAGAGGTTAGTCGAACCGAGGGTCATAACTTCCCGAGAGTCGAATACTGGGCTGGGGTCATCTGTAAGGATGCTTAGATCGGCCCATCCTCTCGAGGGTGCTTTTATAGATAATATTAGCCGAGCACCCGGTGTCGACTAATACCCTTGCTACGCCAATACCCTGGATCGTAAGTTCTATTAATACAGGAAATTGTTGTGAGGTTTGACTATACTAGCCGTTGCTCGATCCTCGAAGATCACGATGTTGCGGACTGACGAAGTAGCCATACTGAACTTCGACGATTGGTGGTTTTTCGAAGTTAAAGAATCCGTCCCCTCCTTCTAGCCAAACTGTGGGAACCAAATTCACACCGCCAATTTCCGATAAATAAGATTATGGAGGAAAGCCAAGTAAACCCGACTTTCCTTGAAGGTCCGATTCTCTGCGTTGCCACACGAAATCGATAAAGTAAACAGAAGAAAAAGATGGGAATTGTAATATTTGCCCGGCGCTTTATTAGATGAAAGAAACGAGTACAAGGATTCTCCGAAGACAGAGATTTGGCGACAAAGAAAAAGATAGAGTCGCAGGATGCCAAACGCCCCAAGCCTTGTCCGCTAGTCTAACCACCTAAACCCTAGTTCTTCTTAACTAGCAGGATGCTCTAAGTCTGATTTTCTGATCCCCTTCTCCTCTGCTCTTGTTCTCCTTATATACTCGCTTCCTAGTCGGTTTGCCTTAAGATGATGGACCTCGCCTTTGGGCCCAAACTTATCTGTTCGCAGGAAATATTCCATTTTCGCCGATCTTCGTAATTATCCTCGAAGTTTTCGGTGACTTGATGTTTATCCGATGTTCGGGAAATCGGATAAACCGCCATAGCCTGATTGGGCCTGAATTTAAAATCGTGAGTAAGTCCATGGACTCGCCTTTAAGTCGCTGAACGCTTTATATGCATTTCTCGAAAGACTATCTTTCTCGTGAAAATAAACTGATAGCCTAAAGGATCGATGTTCAAGCTAATCGACCTTGTTTTATGCGATATCTTCTATGAGAAATCCATCCTTCTAGTTTTTCGACTTCCTCGCTGATCGCGTGGCACGCCAGGTCCCAGCTTTAGTCTCTTTTGCTTTACGGGTTTGTGAGTCGGGTCGATGTTAAGTTCGTGACATGTTACGCTAATGTCAATTCCGGCATGTCCTCCGCAGCCCGCTTAACGCATCGAGGTTCTTTTGAGGCATGCGATGAGCTATGCTTTTATCGGTTCGCGGAGGTTGGCTCCATTTCGACGCGACCGCTCCGGAAGGAATCGCCGAGGCAGATTGAGACCACCGGTTTGCAGGTTGGTTCACGCTACCTTCCAGGGCCTCTGCTGGGACTGCCAGAAAGTTTCCGCTAATCGTGAATCGATTGCTTTTTCCGAGGTCTCAATTTCGAATTTTTCCGCTTTAGTTCGGTAGCGAAGTTAGATTTGCGCCGTTCGCGACTACCATGTATTGTTTCGACCCGAAGGTGTCGGAACTTGAGGCATAGGTGGAATGTCGATGGGATCGCTCTCATGGACTTTATCCAGTGGTGTTCCAACTATCGCGTTGTATGATGTTGGACCATCGATCACCAGGAATTCCACGCTTTTGGCGACGCCCCGCTCGGAACAGAGGTTAGTCGAACCGAGGGTCATAACTTCCTCGAGTCCGAATACCGGGCTGGGGTCATCTGTAAGGATGCTTAGATCGACGCCCATCCTCGAGGGTGCTTTTATAGATAATATTAGCCGAGCACCGGTGTCGACTAATACCCTTGCTACGCCAATACCCTGGATCGTAAGTTCTATTACGAGGAGATTGTTGTGAGGTTTGGCTATACTAGCCGCTGCTCGATCCTCGAAGATACGATGTTATGGACTGACGGTAGCCATACTGAACTTCGATCGATTGGTGGTTTTTCGAAGTTAAAGAATCCGCCCCCTCCTTCTAGCCAACCAAACCCAAATTCACACCGCCAATTTCCGAGCAATAAGATTGCGGAGAAAGCCAAGTAAACCCGACTTTCCTTGAAGGTCCGATTCTCGCTGCCACACGAAATCGATAAAGTAAACAGAAGAAAAAGATGGGAATTGTAATATTTGCCCGGCGCTTTATTAGATGAAAGAAACGAGTACAAGGATTCTCCAAAGACGAGAGATTTGGCGATTAAAGAAAAGATAGAGTCGCAGGCAGCCAAACGCCCTAAGCCTTGCTCTAGTCTAACCACCTAAACCCTAGTTCTTCTTAACTAGCAGGATGCTCTAAGTCTGATTTTCTGATCCCCTTCTCCTCTGCTCTTGTTCTCCTTATATACTCGCTTCCTAGTCGGTTTGCCTTAAGATGATGGACCTCGCCTTTGGGCCCAAACTTATCTGTTCGTGAAATATTCCATTTTCGTCGATCTTCGTAATTATCCTCGAAGTTTTGTGACTTGATGTTTATCCGATGTTCGGGAAATCGGATAAACCGCCATAGCCTGATTGGGCCTGAATTTAAAATCGTGAGTAAGTCCATGGACTCGCCTTAAGTCGCTGAACGCTTTATACGACTGAAAGACTATCTTTCTCGTGAAATAAACTGATAGCCTAAAGGATCGATGTTCAAGCTAATCGACCTTGTTTTATGCGATATCTTCTATGAGAAATCCATCCTTCTAGTTTTGTCAGAAAACATCGAGGACGCATTCCAATCGAAGTCGGCGATGTTTATTCCAGAAGCCGCGATCGCCCCAAACTCACGATGATTGATCCAAACAAGTCAAGATGGGATCAGACCAACACGATGGGACCGAGACCAAGACGAGGCCGTCGACCGGCGCCAGGTCGGTGCCGCCGGCGCCAGGCCAGCCAGCGTGGCGAGTGCCGCCGGCGCCAGGCGGCCAGCGTGGCGAGTGCCGCCGGCGCCAGGTCGGTGCCGCCGGCGCCAGGCCAGCCAGCGTGGCGAGTGCCGCCGGCGCCAGGCGGCCGCATCATGGAGTGCCGCGGCATCAGGTCGGTGCCGCCGGCGCCAGGCCAGCCAGCGTGGCAGGTGCCGCCGGCGCCAGGCCAGCCCGTCTGACAGTGCGCCCGGCGCCAGGTCGGTGCCGCCGGGCCAGGTCGGTGCCGCCGGCGCCAGGTCGGTGCCGCCGGCGCCAGGCCAGCCCGCTGCGGACGGGTGCCGCCGGCGCCAGGCCAGCCAGCGTGGCGAGTGCCGCCGGCGCCAGGTCGGTGCCGCCGGCGCCAGGCGGCCAGCGTGGCGAGTGCCGCCGGCGCCAGGTCGGTGCCGCCGGCGCCAGGCCAGCCCGCGTGACGGGTGCCGCCGGTCGCCAGGCCGTCTTGCCGTCCGTGGGTTTTCCGTTGTTCGATCTCTTTCCCCGTTAGTCGCTCGTGCGGGAAATCTTCGAGTTTGGAAGGATCTTTAGCCGTAGATTTCGAGATAACCGTTTTTGACCCCAACATATGCTTCAATGGGTGTGTGCATGGTCTGAGTGATGAAGACAAGGCGGGTCTGGTTGTACTCTCGATTCTGATGACCTGCATATGGGAGTCCTGGTCTTGGAGTAGGAGAGAAATTTTTCTAGCAGTTGAGATACACGTTCCAAAGGCTCGTGGTGACTTTTTTCATGACTAGGATGGCTCGTCCGTAGGCGGAACTATTGTCATCGGACATTGAGGGAGTAGCTGAGACGCTTGTCCTGCTCCTGGAACTAAATTCGGCCTGGGTTCTGGTAGGACTTCAGTTTGCATTTCTTGAGAACTCTCTGGTTCCAAGAATCGTGTGGAGGAATATATGGATCGGGATCCATGATTTCTGAGAAGGAGAGTCTTGGCAAGGATAGGAGAACGAAGAGGTTGAATATGACCCAGAGGCCAGAGCTGAGGATCCTCATTGTTGATTCTATTGGCCTTGCTTGCACCTTTTTGACCTTGTAAAAGCAATAGTGGACTTTCATTTAGTTCTTCGTTCCGGTCCCCTTTATTGCATTGAGCATACTTGATGCTCCTCGAGGTTTTGATGCTATAGCTTCTTGTCTTGTCTTAGGATTGTACCTTGACCTCTGGCAGGGGGACCTTCAGCATGTCTATCTTGGTACCTGAAGATAACCTAGTTGATTCTTGGTATTGGAGTAGATATCTTGGACATGTTGTTGGCGGCGAGCAGTAGAGTTTGTTCCCAGAGGTAGGCGACAATCAACGTCGGACCCGGAAGTCGTTTTGAGCCTGAAGGTTACTTTTGGACCCGGAAGTCGTTTTGAACCCGGAGGTTGCTTTTTAAACCCGGAGGTTGTTCTTAAACCCGCAGGTTGTTTATTCAACCAGGAGGCTCTTATTAAACCCGGAGGTTGCTTTTCGAACCCGGAGGTTCTTATTCAACCCGGAGGTTGTTTTTCGAACCCGGAGGTTCTTCTTAAACCCGGAGGTTGTTTTTGGAACCCAGAGGTTCTTATTAAACCCAGAGGTTGTTTTTCGAACCCGGAGGTTGTTTTTCGAACCCGGAGGTTCTTATTAAACCCGTAGGTTGTTTTTCGAACCCGGAGTTTCTCATTAAACCCGGAGGTTCTAATAAAACCAGGAGGTTGTTTTTTGAACCCGGAGGTTCTTCTTAAACCCGGAGGTTCTTCTTAAACCCGGAGGTTGTTTTTTGAACCCGAAATTTCTGATTAAACCTGGAGGTTGTTTTTGCCAGACTTGCTACTTTCCTCGTCTGGAGAAGTAGGTAATAAGAAGTGCTCCCGGGTTGCAACCGTTCCCTTCGCATTCAGCCGTTAGCATCTGATTACAGTACTATGCAATTATACGTCATGCTCCCCTGCATTAGACCCACTCGGGGTTTTCTATAATACAGGGCCTCTCGCACAAGTACGTGTGGTCCATACGTATGTTTTTAGCTCGAAGCCTCTATGTAGGGACGGAGGTGTTTTTGACAGTGTACTAGGGTTGGCCAGACCTGTTCCTGTATGTCATACACCTGATGCTGCTTCAGTGGAGATATAGGGTTGGCCAGGATCGGAGGTCCCTTGGGGCCCGATCCAGCTAGTGTTCCCCTTGCAATGTACTCGTGGATGTCCCACTTCTATGCAACTGCATTGGTTCGCTCCCTGTACAAACTCTGAGTTTGTATACTGTACTTTGCGATTGTACTTATGCCTCCTGCGTTGTTGCAGGGATTGGCATGTTTCGGCACGTGGCCTTTATGCAGGACACATGACACAGGACATAGTATTTTCAGTTCATGTTACCTGGTGTTAGGGATGGATGCAGGGGTCGGAGCCGAAGCTTCGGAGTTGGAGCTTCTTCATGCGGGAATTTGAATACTTGGGTCCTGTTCGGATGAATCTGAAGACCTGGGTCTTTCTTGAAAGTAGGAGTAATATTTTCCCAAATTATTTATTCCCAATTGTTTGCCCCTTATCTTTCTATTTCACGGGTGAAGTCGGGAGATAACCTGTGCAATTTGGTCAACCAGAGTCGCTCTATCTCATGAGGCTTGTCGTGAGCAGGACGTCGCTTCTGCAATGCCCATGTTCCAGTGTTTTTCTTAGGCATGGGCCGTGAACCTGGGAGAGAGTCGTCTTCCCTGAAGCAGACCAGGGTCTATAGCAGGTATTCAGAGGCTTGACCTGTCTCTCGAGATGATACTGCAGGGTTGGGGACCCTGATCTTTTATCTCTCGGATCTACAAGATTTTTTTCAGGTCCCATGTAGATCTCTCCCAGTGATGTAGGGTTTGATGGAGATGGACTTGCTGACGCTTCAGTGAGCGTTGACATTTGTCTGCTGGATGCAGGGTCCTAAGACCTTTAGCCGGACCTTGGAGGAAAGGAGATCTTATTCTCTCATTTCTGAGGATGACGAGTTCGTTTCTTGGTGTAAGGCCTTGATGGAACGTGGTCTTCAAGTAACATTGTTGTTCGGCTGACAAAGATCAATTGTATCTGTGGGAATCCGCTGTAGATGATCTGCTGCCCTGGTCGGAAGCCTGAATTATTGATCTTGGATTCACATTAAAAAGGTAAGCAGGATCCGTCTTTTTAGCGTAGGGCCCTGGTGGCATATAGCCACGCGTTTACAAGATCTGAATGGCGTATGGCCGGGCCAAGCAGGCGAATTGTTGATTTACTTCAGTAAGTATATCTTTGCTTATGCCCCCAATGATTGGATATTGGCTGGAGAGTAATCTTTTGAAGGGCATACGTCCTGGGAAAGCAATATTCTCCTGCTTATGTTTTCTTCTCTTTTTGCTTAGTCTTTTGGGGACGTTCCCTGACTGCAGGATGGATAAGTTCGGTGGGAGATAGTAGTCGAGTGAAGACCATGGTTCTTCCCATTCCTTTAACAAGACCTTTGTTGAGGCATGGAGGCTGGTTCTTTGTTGTATAACTTGGGGTATCGAAATACGTCGTGTGGGAAGTCGTAGTTCCTGCTGATTCTCCATTGTAACCTGAAGTTTAGAAGGGATTCATGCTCTGATCCCATATAACACGTACATCTATCCTTGGAAACCCATAGGTTTTAAGGAAGTATTGTATTGGTTTCGGAGGATCTTCGGGTTTTTCCTTTGAGGACCCGAGGACTGTAAGGGATTCTTTTATAACCCGAAGTTGAAATCTTGTTGACTTAACGCGGCATCGCACTCTGTCTACTGGAGTTGGACCTCTCTCGATGTCGATTGGATGTGGGATGTTTTTGAGACTGAACATGTTGCTTTCTGTGGAGCCGTTCAAAACCTGGTCCTTCTCGAAACCCGATGAATATGGAAATATCCTCCTGGAGCTTGTAGGTTGTGGGATTCGTCCTCTTGAAACGTGGAGGTTTGTGGGCTTCGTCCCCCTGAAACTCAGAGGTTGTGGAATTGACTCTCTTGGAGCCCGGAAGCTCTGGCATATATCCTTCTGAAACCCGGAGGCAGTATGACATATCCTCTTCAAATGCGGAGGTTACAGGTGAAGCAGCAATAATTACTCGTCCTTGAGCTTGGATAGCGGGGGCTGACACGATCTTATATGGCCATGGTCAAAATTGACTCAGAGGCAGGAATGACCCGTCTGGAGTAGGACCCTCTGTTTGGATAGAAGGGGTTTACCCAGCTGAGAATGGTTCTTTGCATGGATTAGGGTCTTCTACTGCAGACTAGGACGTGGTTAATCCATTTCTGCTGTTGACCTTCCATACATTTTGCTTCGCTCCTATTCACTGGATCTCCTCCTTGTTGTGGGCAAGCCAACGAGATTTGTTGATGCATGTTGGCCCTTGGGTTAACGCTCAGCTCATTTGCCCCTGCTTTCATCGTGGTCGGTGTCTTCCTTGAGGTTCAGGAGACATGTGCCTTTGGAAATCTTGAGAGGCATGTGGCTTTAGCTTCCTTTAGAAGTACATCAGGTTACGTTGCCAGGAAAAGCGATAGTAAGGTGATTGGAACTGTAGACCCGGAACCTGGTCTAGAACCTGAGTCCAGAGCTCGGAAGCTGGAATCTGGAACCTGGAAGTTTGGCTTTCTCTTTTGAGTGAGTAATAGCGGGAGCGGGAGTTCTCCTGCTTCTTTGTAGAATTAGCATTTTCTCTGGCTCCTTGGCAGGAGAGAAAGCGGCGGTTTGTCTGGCATTTGGACAGGGTTCCTCATACTTTTGGATGGTTCATAGCTTCTCCGCAGGAACTCCATTGAGGATTTTCCCTCAGAAGTTCAGTAGTTCATATATCTACTAGGATGAAATTATGTATTCTATGACACTTGTCGTTGTTCCTTTTGTGGAACAACTCCTATGGAATTCACCAAGTACTTAAAAGGCGTTCTCTAGCTATTCTACCACCTAGATGCTAGAACCTAGAAAGAAAGGTGGTTCCTGGTTACCTTACCTAATGTAGTGCCTGGTATGCACAGTATTGCCACGATGACTCCAGTACCCTTGGAATTCGTCAAAGTTGTAAACCCAGCTGGAAGAAGTTGCATCGTTCTTGAGAACCTTTCCCCTTGTTACATGATCCTGGACGCATTCCTGGTGT
The DNA here is from genome assembly GCA_016771965.1 of Brassica carinata. NCBI lineage: Eukaryota > Viridiplantae > Streptophyta > Magnoliopsida > Brassicales > Brassicaceae > Brassica > Brassica carinata. Next base: position 26,477,337 of record CM028694.1, on the reverse strand, counting down.
CTAGGTCATGCTAGATTGTTGCTAGTAGGTTGCCCGTCGATATTTGATGCTGGTGATGACTGCTCCTGGTCAAGATCGTTAAATACAAGTTTGTAGAGGCCTGCTCTGAAGTTGAGACCTGGAACTAGCAGGGACCAAGGGTTATAGGGGTGTGATTCCTGGTTGGGACTTGGAACAACCAGGTGCCAGAAATAGTAGGAGCGCGATTCCTGGTTGGGATCTGGAACCAGCTGGAATCAAAGATTGTAGAGTTCTGACCCGTGGTCTAGACCTGGAATCAGCAGGGACCAAAGACTGTAGAGGTCTGATTTGTGGTTTAGACCTGGAACCAGTCATGGAATAGCAGGAATTCATAGGTAATTCCTGCATTGAATCTTGCTACTGAAGTTAGCATGGTGCTATCCTCCCTTGGAGAGGTGTTCCCAGCCGTATGGGGCATGGATCTGATGAGAAGAAGTCGTTTCTTGCCCTAAGGTGGCTGGGGTGGAGATATTTTGCAGGAGTAAATGTAATATCCCTTCCGCCTATCACATTGTCACGTAGTTCAGGACTGCCTCTCCTTCTAGCGCCAAACTGTTAGGGTATTTTCTTGTACAAGCGATTCGTGCTCAGCCTACGGAATGATAGGAAGAAGGATACAAGTAGTCGTGGTGCTTTCCCCTGCTTCAGTTGTTGATGAACCAGGAGATCCTTTTCTTAAGATACTGCCATATGGGTATGGGATAGTATATGCCGTCGGTGCCTTAGTAGCAGCAAGGGGTATTGGTCGTTAGGCAGAAGCTGCCTGTTTCCATGGAAGATCGCAGGGTCTGTAGTGAAGGCCGTGATGAAAGAACTTTTCTAAGGTTCTAATCAAATGATGTAGTATATAAGATTGTCGAACCAGTCCTAAGTGACAATGAAACAGAGGGAATGCAAGTCTATGCTTAATCTAAATGCAATCATTAGAGAGGAAGATGATTAAACTAAGACAATAAGCAAAATGCAACAAAAGGCAAAACTTTCTTTCTTATGAGGAGAGTGAGACCCATGGGTATAGGGAACTGATATCAAATGATTAAGCTTCAATCCAAGATGCTAACTTTTCAATCAATCTAATCCTTATGCCTAGACAACAAAACTAAGCAAGCTCTATCCCTAGAAGAATGCTCTTTTGCAATGATCACCCAAGTACACCAAATCCCTTTGGCTGTAATGATCAAAGCAAACAAGAAGAAAGAGTCTAATAGCAATCCTAGCTTCTTTGACAACTAATCCCTTAGGCAAAGCAAGCTAAAAGCATAGATGAGTTGGTTCAGGCATTTCATAGAACACCTTCCGGGCATGAAATGCCTATAGCTCTATGTTTGAGAGGCCAACTCAAATATAGCTTTAAAAACACCAAATCAATGCAAGGGAATGATAGATCTAACACTAAACACCTTGGATCTAACTTAATCACTCTCTATCACCCTAACCCATGGATCTTAGAAGGATCTACTCACTAATCCACATGCTTACTCTAAACCCATGAGAGATTCAAGCTTAAACATATAGAGAAAGAAAGGAGATGAAATAAACAATCAAGAACACAAGATGAGATGAGATAATCAATCAAAGATGAAGCTTTTTCTCAAAGGGTTTTGTTCTTAGATCATAAATAACATAAGTCCCATCTTAGGGATAACAAGGGTACTTATAGTTAGGCTTAAAAGCCCTAGAAAACATAGAATAAAATTACTAAAAAGCCCCTAGAAGCAATAGGTCTCACCAATGGGAAGTCAGCATAAAAACGCCAGGGTCGTGGTTGACGGTCCGGGCGGCATGCTTGGCAGCGCAGTTCTGTCTGGCCGCTGCTCGCCCCGCTGGTGTGCTGGCATGGTCGCCCCGCCCCGCTGTATGTACAACTCCGCCTGATTCGCCCCGCGACGGTACTACGCATCGCACAGCTTAGCCGCATCCGCTGGTCTTGTTCGCCTCGCATCGCACAGCTTAGCCGCGGCATCCGCCGGTCCTGTCTGCCTCGTCCCGCTGGTACTACGCGACCGCACAACTCAGGCCGCGATCCGCTGGTTTAGTCCACCAGATGGTATGTCCTGACCAGCGGCGGGTAAGGTGGCCCGAGCAGATCAGGCCGCCATCCGTATGTTCGCGGTTCTCATGCTGGTGATCTTGGCCGAGCATGTCCGTCCGGTGCTGCATCGTCCAGCATCATTCCTTCGTCCCGTGCGGCCTAGTCAGGCCAAGTGTGCTGACCCGGATGTACTGACATGCCTTCACTCAAATAACCATAACTCCTCCAATATTGCTTCAAATGGCTTGAAACCACTTCCAATGGAAAGCTAACTCAAAATACTATTTCCCCACCAAATCTTATCACAGAAAGACTTCTTTATGGCCATCGTCCATGTCCATCTTTCACCCTTCCTTTTTGTAACAAAGTACCCCCAAACACCTTCAAATTCTCCAAAGTACACTCCAAGACCTGATAAAGACTTATGAATGCAAAATGAACCTAAATATGCCTAGTGCCTAATCTAGAAGGGGTAAAATGCACAAAATGGAAAGCTAAAATAATGAAAATATGCAAGACATCAACTCCCCCACACTAGTCCTTACTTGTCCACAAGTAAACTTGCAAGGACTAAGGAGGAGAGGTTTGAAGGAGGGGACTCATAGCCAAAAGAATGCTCTTCTTAGCTCTCAACTTGATAACCTTGCATAATCATACCAACTAGCTAGAGCAAACACTCAATCCAACTCTAACTTCTCAAGGCCTATCTCAACTCTTTTGATCCCTAACTTACTCATCATGAATCCACAATCCACAAATCCACTTGCTCTCTTACAATCATTAAGCAAACTCAATAGAAATCTTGCAAATGGTCAGATGGTCCAAGACATTTGGTTTGGTGGAACAAGGCTTTATGTAAGTGCAACAAGAGGTTCAAAGGATCTTTCAAAGGGTGGTTCACTCTCAAAACAAGTAGCCTTGACATTGCACATAATATATCTAAGAAAGGGATCAACTCATGCATACAATGCTCAATATCCATTGTTCTACCCTTTCCCTAAATACATAAGTTACATCCTTATTCCCAATGCCAAAACACCACTCACATCTCTCACCCAAAGATTTCCCCCCAAATACTCAAGATATTTTCTCATTTGAAACTCTTTCTTAATGAAGCCAACAAGGGATTTTTCACATTTTAAACTCTTTTAAGCTCTTTCTAAACATTGCTAGCCCCCTTTCCATTATTCTTTTTCTCTTGTTTTTTTTTTTTTTTTTATATATAATGGGGCCAAGACTTATTTTCTAACTTAGAGCTTACAATCTTTTATTTCTCTTATCCCTCATAGACTTAGCCACTTAAAACCTTAGAGTCTCATGAGCCACCCTTTTCATAAACCTTTCACTTTCCCAAGATCACACCATACAACACTCACCCCCATCCTAGAAGCTAGACATTATGAGTGTCTAATCTAGCTAAAATGGAGACCAAGCATTGTCGTTCCCAATACTCTCAACATTATGCACATGTAAAGCTTTCCAAAGAAGGCCTCACTCAACAAATAATGAAGGTTTGAAAGGAGGTAAGGGCTTTAGGGTGTGGAGTGCCACTTGAGTTTGTCCAAAAAGATAGGCAAAGAATGGGAGGGACAACTCAAGTGTTCTATCCATGACTTAGTACACAAAGGACCATGAGCAAGAGACTTAGAGTCTAAATATGACAGGAGCAAGCTTCAAAGAGAGAGCATCAATCAATCAAATAAGCTTTAGGAAGAGATTTCAAGGCACAAAGTTTACAAGCTATCTTAGGACTTGCTCTAGCTACTTGCTATGATTATGAAGGTCATCACTTTAAGAACTTAGCATGAGCATCTTTACAAGGCAACTATCATCCTTGTCCCCTTATGCATGATGCAACCTATATGATGATTTTTTTTTTTATTATGCAAGTGAATGATCTAGACTCAATCCTAATGCAACTACATGATTCTTTTTGTGCTTTTCAAAATTTTCAAATTTTTTTGGTTTTTCTATGCAATAACTATCTACAAGTGCATGCAAATGTCATAAAACACAGGACTATTAGCAACTTGACACCTCCCCCACACTTAATTCACACAGTCTCTGTGTTTGTTAAATGTAGAGAAGGGCCGAAAAGAAAATAAAAGAAATGTAAATGCAAAGATGAATGGTATATACAATGATCAGGAAGTGGAGTACCTCATGGAGCGTGGGATGAGGCTGATGCCTCACCCTCAGCTGCAGCTTGCCGCTTGACAGTTCTTCTCAGCTCTTTGCACTTGTTGGTGAGCTTGAAGATAGTCCTATCTTGAGCTCTGTTCCACCTCTGAAGGGTACTGATCTGGTCATGAGCCTGCTGAATAGGACCAAGAGGTAAAGCACTGGTGCATTGGTCAAACTTGTAACGAGGAGGACCAAAAAGATGTGCAATGGCTCTGCTAGAGTGCCCCTGATCATATTTTTCCACCTTGCGTGCTGCCTTTTCACCTCTTGGAAGAGCCATAGGCCTAAAGCCATGAGGTCCAAGCAAGTGCCTCTCACTAATGTCAAATCTTATGGCTCCTGGAGTGGTCAAGGTAGTGAGGGGATAGTCGGGAAGGAGCAGCTCAACCTTTGTGGTACCTCTCAAATATGAATAAACACACCGCCCATTAAACCTTCCGGAGAGAAAGTGAGCTGACTTCAGGTATTGGAGATCCAAGAAAGTGGGGCCAGCTGCATCATTTCCCAAGCTAATACCTTGGTAAGCAAGCAATGGTGTTATCAAGCCACCAATCCAAATCTGAGCTCCAGGGTCTCTGTTTGTCCAGCTCCAACTCTTGTAATACATGAGGCGCTTCACAAAGAATCCCACGATGCCAAAATCCTTGTAGAAATCACTAGGAACCATAGGGAGATGAGGCTGTAATGCATAGTGCTGGACAGCTTGGTGCAGGAATTTCACTTCATCTCCAAAGACTGTTCCTACTTCCTTCCCGGGAACAATGTATGCACAATCAATCTGTGGAGATATCGCGACTGAAGGGTGTCGGATGGAGGCATTCTTGTCGCTGTTGGAACTCCTTGTCTTGCCTGTTAACAACCTCCAAGTAAGGTGTGTGATGTTCATCTCTTTGACCCTGGCAAGCTTGGGAAAAGAAGGATTTTTCTGGTCTTGAAACCCAAGCACTTCCTCAATTTCCTCAATGACATTGAGTAGCCTCTCCCATCAATATTGAAGTGTATCATACCCCATCCTTGCTCCACATTCTGGAGGTGTGAAAGGTGGCTTCAAGAGATGACAGGAATTGGCAAGAGACTTCTTTATAAGTTGGATAGGCCATAGTGTAAAACTGCTCATACTCATGTAGCCTAGCATCTCCTGGATATCATCTTCAATTGACAACTCCTTGAGGGTCTTTTATCAGCAAATCTGGTTGGTGGCCAAGAGACATCTTTTCTCATTTTCTCTAACAGCTCCTCTTCAGTGGGTGTCTGCTGCCTGTCCCTTTTATCATTGAAGGGCTCTGTTGAGTTAGGGTCATACTCAGCCTCACTGTCGTCTTCAGAATGTTGCTCTTCAGCATTTGCACCCTCTTGCTCTATGGGAGGAGGTTCTATAATTTTTCTTGGCCTTGGCTCTTATGGTGGGAGCTGGTTCATTTGCACCTTCTTGCTCCATGGGAGGAGGTTCTATAGTCTTTCTTGGTGCCTTGGTTCTTATGGTGGGAGCTGGTTCATTTGCACCTTCTTTGGTGCCTTTCTCCAAAACCAAAGCTCTCAACTTGGTCCTCCTAGGCGCTCTTGCTCTCTTTGGAGGGGCTTGCTTGTGAGCAATGTCAGCCACACTCTCATCAACCATAACTCTTTTGCCATCTCTCTTGGCCTGTGCTTTCTTTCTGAGCATGGCCAAAGTTTGCTGCTTACGCTCCTCTTCTGATTCAGGCATGGAGCCAAGTTCTTTCCCAATCTGAGCAGTCACCCTCCTTGCAGCCTGCTCTTTCTCTTCCACTATTTGAGCTTCGTTCTTTCTCCCCATTATTCCTGAAAATTCAATCCTTGGAAATAGAGTGAGCATAAGAAAGAGACAATCATGAACAAACACAATCTAGCTCTAGCAAGATCATCAATCTCAATAGGAACTAGAATAATGCAATCATGAAGGCAAGCAAGACAAGTAATAGCTAAGGAAGCTCTCATGCTCAAAATTTTTTTTTTTTTTTTTATTGAGCACAAGAACTTCAAACTAGCCAAAATCAAAATTAACCAGAGCTCAGCTTGAAATTGGGACCAAATCAACCTTCAACCCCACTTATCTCACCCATCTTGCCCAATATCAACCCTAAGTAAGCTAAAATTGAAAAAGCCCCAAATCTCATGAACCCTAATTTCTCAAAGTTCAAATTAAAATCAAATCCACCATAAAATCAACTACCCAGCATGATATATGAGCCTTCCCTAGTCTATCTCACAAGAATCAAGCAAGAAAATGGCCAAAATTCAAGTTCAAAAAGTTAGGGTTCATGAGCATTGCGAAATTGAACTTAATGAAGCCATACCTTGCTTTGGATGAAGGATAAAAGTTAGAAGATTCAAGGATTTATACTAAGAGGAGGGAGGCTTGGATGTGGGAAAAGAAATGGGGGTAATTTGGTTTGGAATTGAAGAAGTTGTGGTGCTTTTTGTTCTTGGAGGCTGAGAGGATCTTGAGTTGGAAAAGTGATGGGAGTGAGGAGAGAGTGGCAGGATTCATTAGGTTTTAGGGGTTTGGTTGGGTCGGGTCATGGGCGGTGGGTCTGGGTCGAAATAAACAAAAACATACCTTGGGTCGGCTGGGTCATACCGCTGGTTGCGACGCTGGTCGAAAAGGGTCGACTGGTGTGGACGCTGGTCGGGCGCTGGTCGAGTGAGTGGAGGGAGGACCCGCGCGGGTCTTGTCCGCTGCCTGTTTCGTATCAGACGCTTGGCGTCCCGCAGCGGTGAAAGTGTCTCGCTCAGAGCGTATCCGCGCGATACTTCGCTGCCTGTCCGGCCCGCACCTACCCGTGTGGTACATCCATCCCGCCAAGATTCGTCCCGCTGCTCGATCATCCGACAGCTACGCTCGGTCCGTCCGTCCGCATCTCCACCAAGGCCTGATCACAAGCAGATCTCGACACAAGATCTCACGCCCTGATTAGTCCGCCGTCCGAAGGTAGCACGGCTCACAGATCTCAGACCGCTGCTGATCTAAGGCAGTCCGCTCTCAAACCACCCCTTTATTATTATTATTATTATTATTATTATTATTTTATTCTTCCCACTCATGCACACCATCTGCATCGCACTGATCTCCCATCATCCAAAAGCTTCGAAAAATAAATCCTAATGCAATATTTACAAAGATAACCATGGGACTTCCTCCCAAGTGAGCTTGTTTAAAGTCACTAGCTTGACTTTGCCTCCTTTGAGGTTAGGCAAGGGAGCATCAGAGAGTGGGGTTGATGTCCCATCCTCCTTGGTACTGTGGCCATGTATTCCTTGAGTCTTTGGCCATTCACTGTGAAGTCTCCACCATCCTTGTTCCAAAGCACAATGGCTCCATAAGGTCTCACTTCTTTAATCACAAATGGACCAGACCACCTTGACTTTAGCTTTCCTGGAAACAACTTCAGTTTAGAGTTGTAAAGAAGCACTTGATCTCCTGCCTTGAACTCTCTCTTGAGGATGTGCATGTCATGGAAAGCTTTAGTCTTTTCCTTGTATATCCTTGAGTTCTCAAAGGCATCCATCCTTATCTCATCCAGTTCATTGAGTTGAAGAAGTCTCTTCTCCTTTGCATCCTTGATGTCGGCTTAAGCTTCACAGACCACAATGCCTTGTATTCAAGCTCAACTGGCAGGTGGCAAGACTTTCCATAGACAAGGTTGAAGGGAGTGGTGCCTAGAGGAGTCTTGAATGCTGTTCTATATGTCCAAAGAGCATCATCAAGCTTGGCTGACCAATCCTTCCTCTTGGTTACTACAACCTTCTCCAAGATCCCCTTGATTTGCTTGTTGGAGGCCTCCACTTCGCCACTTGTTTGAGGGTGATAAGGTGTTGCAACCCTGTCCTTCACTCCATTCCTCTTGAGAAGACTCTCAAATACCTTGTTGATGAAGTGTGAACCTCCATCACTTATGACAACTCTTGGAACTCCAAACCTTGGGAAAATAGTGCTCATGACCATTTTGACCACTACTCTTGAATCATTTGTAGGACTTGCTATTGCTTCCACCCACTTTGATACATAGTCCACAGCCACCAAGATGTATTTGTTGCCATAAGAAGAGGGGAAGGGTCCCATGAAATCAATCCCCCAAACATCAAACACTTCTACCTCAAGGATTGGGTTTTGAGGCATCTCATTCCTTTTAGTAATGTTCCCACTCCTTTGGCAAGGGTCACATCTTGAAATGAAGTCTTGTGAGTCCTTGAACATGTGTGGCCACCAAAATCCAGCTTGTAACACCTTTGAGACAGTCTTGAATGGAGCAAAATGGCTCCATAGAAGATCCATGGCAATGTGAGAGGATTCCTTCAACTTCTTCTTCAGCCACCACTCTTCTATAAATCTGATCCTTGCATAGGTGTAGAGGTATGGTTCATCCCAATAGTATCTCTTCAAATCTTTGTAGAACTTCTTCTTCTCATACCCTGCAAGCCCCAATGGTTCCTTTCCAGTGGCTAAGTAGTTAACCAAATCAGCATACCCAGGTCCCTTCTCTTCAGCTGCCTTAACCTCTTCAATCTTTTTTCCAGTCTCAATGACTGCTACCACTGACATGATGGCCAAGACATGCTCTTCTCTGAGGCCCTCATCGATAGGGATTCCACCTTCAATTCTCAACCTGGACAAGTGATCAGCAACTCCATTCTCAATCCCTGGCTTGTCTCTAATCTCCAAGTCAAACTCTTGAAGCAAAAGGATCCACCTTAGTTGTCTTGGCTTGGCATCCTTCTTTGCTAGGAGATGTCTCAAAGCTGCATGGTCAGTATACACAATGACTTTAACCCACCAGGTAGCTTCTGAATTTTCAAAGGCTAAGACAATGGCCAGCATCTCTTTCTCTGTTGTGGCATACCTCATCTGTGCATCATTCAAGGTTTGGCTAGCATAATAAATCACATGAGTTTTGCCATCCTTCTTCTGCCCCAGGACGGCCCCAACAGAAAATTCACTAGCATCACACATTATCTCAAAAGGGAGATCCCAATCAGGTGGCTGAACAATGGGAGCACTAACAAGGTCACCCTTTATCTTCTTGAAAGCCTCAAGACAATCTTCATCAAAGCTGAAAGCAGCCTCCTTGCACAGCAACTTGGTCATTGGTCTAGCAATCTTTGAGAAGTCCTTGATGAATCTTCTATAGAACCCAGCATGGCCAAGGAAGCTCCTGATGTCTTTCACTGCCTTTGGTGGTGGAAAGCTGACCATCACCTCAATCTTAGCCTTGTCCACTTCAATGCCCTTTTCTGAAATCTTGTGTCCAAGCACAATCCCTCTTTGACCATGAAATGACACTTCTCCCAATTCAGCACTAGGTTGGTGTCTTCACATCTCTGTAGGACCCTGCACAAGTTGGACAAACAAGCAGAAAGCGAAGATCCGTAGACAGAGAAATCATCCATGAATACCTCCACTATATCCTCAATGAGATCGAGAAGATAGACATCATGCACCTTTGAAAGGTTGCTGGAGCATTACATAACCCAAATGGCATCCTTCGATAAGCAAAGGTGCCTTAGGGCATGTGAATGTTGTCTTCTCTTGATCATTGGGATGTATGGGGATTTGGAAGAACCCTGAATACCCATCAAGAAAACAATAGAAAGGATGGTTTGCAAGTCTCTCAAGCATTTGATCAATGAATGGCAATGGAAAATGATCCTTTCTAGATGCTGAGTTGAGCTTTCTATAATCAATACACATTCTATGGCCAGTTATGGTTCTAGTTGGTATCAATTCATCCTTGTCATTTTTAACCACAGTGATACCACCCTTCTTTGGACCTACATGCACAGGAGATACCCATTTAGAATCTGAAATAGGGTAGATAACACCAGCATCTAGAGCTTAAGAATCTCCTTCTTAACAACATCTTTAAGGTTAGGATTCAACCTCCTTTGATGCTCTATAGAAGTCATTGATTCATCCTCTAGATGTATCCTATGCATGCACAAAGAAGGTGATATCCCCTTAATATCATCTAGTGAGTATCCAATTGCTTTTCTAAACCTTTTAAGTGCATTTAAAAGTTGAGAAAGCTCAAGTTCAGTAAGTTCACTACTCACAATGACAGGATATGACTCATTAGGGCCTAGAAATGCTGCATCTTACACCATGGGGAAGAGGTTTTAGCTCCACTTTTGGTGCCTTGAGCTCACCCAATCATCTTGTTTGGTGTTCTCTTGTTGAGTGGCTGAAACAGCTTGGTGCACCTCTTGTTTGAGCTCCTCGTACTGGCCTCTATCAACAATCTTCTTCGAGAATCCAGCATGGCTGCAATAGCCTCACTCTCTTTGTTCTCAACCACTTGACCTCTTTATCCACTGTCAAAGCATGCTGCAAAGGGTCCTATATTGTCAACTCTCCAAGTGCCAATTCCTCAAGGAGCTCATCAGCAAGAGCTTCCATCTCCTCTATGTAAAACACTTGGCCTTGCACAGTTGACCTCTTCATTACCTCGTTAACATCAAAATGGAGAGTGTGCTCTTTCCCCAAATGAAGATCAATCTTGCCTTCCTTCACATTGATAAGGGCTCCTGCTGTGGCTAAGAATGGTCTTCCAAGGATCAAGGGGTCTCTAGCTTCTTCCTCCATCTCAAGAACAACAAAATCAGTGGGAATTTCACAATTTCCAATCATCACAGGGAGGTCTTGAAGGATACCAATGGGAAATTTGACTGAGCGGTCAGCAAGCACCAAAGAGAGTTTGCACTTCTTGTATTGGCTGAACCCAAGCTTCTTGGCAACAGATAGAGGCATGAGACTGACAATAGCTCCCAAATCACATAGACATCTCTCAAACATCAAAGACCAATGGCACAAGGTAGGGTAAAGCAGCCTGGATCCTCTAGCTTCTTAGGGATTGTCAATCTCTGGATGATGGCACTGCACTCATGAGTAAGAACCATCATGCCTTCCATTTCCTTCTTCTTGGCAGAGACAGCATCCTTCAAGAACTTGCTGTATTGAGGGACAAGCATGAAGGCATCAATGATTGGCATTGTGACTTGAACTTCACTCAATTGCTTCTCAAAGAGTGCTTTGTACTTCTCCAAAAGTTGCCTCTTGAATCTTCCAGGAAATGGCAGCTTAGGTTCATAGGGAGGAGGAACAAAAGAAGACTCTTTGTTGGAGTGGCAACTTCACCATGCTTTGGTGTTTTCTTCTCTTCTCCAACCTTTCCTTTACCCTTAGCTTCAACAATCTTTTCTAGAATCTCCTCATCAACTTTCTCATCCACAATCACAACATCATCATCAATGTTGATAGCCACCCACTTAGTTTCTCACCATCCTTGGGGAGAGTTCTTGGAGGTAGCTCTCTACCACTTCTCAAAGTGATTGCCTTCATTGGTTCTTTGGGGTTTTGCTCAGCCTTTCCTGGTAATGTTCCTTGTTGGCGACTTGGCTGAGAGTTCATAGAAGCAAACTGATTCTCCAAAGCTCTAATCTTGTTGTTTAGCTCAGTGTAGCTGCTGTCAATCTTGGAGTGAACAGTCTTGAACTCATCGCCGATGTCTTTGGCTGCTCTAGCTTGACCTTCCAACAATTGTTTGAACATAGCTTCCATAGATGAATCTGGAGCTTTAGCTTGAGAGGAGCTACCTTGAGCTTGAGTAGATTGATTCCCATGGTTTGCAAAACCAGGAGGAGGATTCTGCCTAGGCTGGTAGTTCCCTTGCTGAGTGTTTTGCCTTTTGTTGCATTTTGCTTATTGTCTTAGTTTAATCATCTTCCTCTCTAATGATTGCATTTAGATTAAGCATAGACTTGCATTCCCTCTGTTTCTTTGTCACTTAGGACTGGTTCGACAATCTTATATACTACATCATTTGATTAGAACCTTAGAAAAGTTCTTTCATCAAATTGGCGCCGTTGCCAAATTCTAAGTTGATTGTGACATTGGGATTTAGTCACTTGCTTGAGACTAAATCATTTTTCTTTTCTTGTGATATTAATTCTCCTTTTGCATCTTCCTTTGATTTTCAGGTGTATGAACACAAGAACCAGGGGTGCAACTAACCTGGTTCACACTGTTGAAGAGATAGCTACACTTGAGAGGGAAATAGCAAGAAGGAGAAGAGAAGAAGAGCAACAAGCTCACATTCAGAGGTTGGGGTTTGAGATGGATGATCACCAGCATCAACCCCAAGATGGCAATGGTCAAGGAGCTGACAACCTTAGACCATAGCGCCAGCAACAACAACACCCACAGCGGCCAATTTGATGAAAGAACTTTTCTAAGGTTCTAATCAAATGATGTAGTATATAAGATTTTCGAACCAGTCCTAAGTGACAATGAAACAGAGGGAATGCAAGTCTATGCTTAATCTAAATGCAATCATTAGAGAGGAAGATGATTAAACTAAGACAATAAGCAAAATGCAACAAAAGGCAAAACTTTCTTTCTTATGAGGAGAGTGAGACCCATGGGTATAGGGAACTGATATCAAATGATTAAGCTTCAATCCAAGATGCTAACTTTTCAATCAATCTAATTCTTATGCCTATACAACAAAACTAAGCAAGCTCTATCCCTAGAAGAATGCTCTTTTGCAATGATCACCCAAGTACACCAAATCCCTTTGGCTGTAATGATCAAAGCAAACAAGAAGAAAGAGTCTAATAGCAATCCTAGCTTCTTTGACAACTAATCCCTTAGGCAAAGCAAGCTAAAAGCATAGATGAGTTGGTTCAGGCATTTCATAGAACACCTTCCGGGCATGAAATGCCTATAGCTCTATGTTTGAGAGGCCAACTCAAATATAGCTTTAAGAACACCAAATCAATGCAAGGGAATGATAGATCTAACACTAAACATCTTGGATCTTACTTAATCACTCTCTATCACCCTAACCCATGGATCTTAGAAGGATCTACTCACTAATCCACATGCTTACTCTTAAACCCATGAGAGATTCAAGCTTAAACATATAGAGAAAGAAAGGAGATGAAATAAACAATCAAGAACACAAGATTAGATCATAAATAACATAAGTCCCATCTTAGGGATAACAAGGGTACTTATAGTTAGGCTTAAAAGCCCTAGAAACATAGAATAAAATTACTAAATAGCCCCTAGAAACAATAGGTCTCGACCAATGGGAAGTCAGCATAAAAGCGCTCGAGTCGTGGTTGGGCCGGTCGGGCATGCTTGGCAGCGCAGTTCTGTCTGGCCGTTGCTCGTCAGCGGGTGTGCTGGCATGGTCGCCCCGCCCCGCTGCATGTACAACTCCGTCTGATCTCGTCCCGCGCGGGTACTACGTACCGCACAGCTTAGGCCACGCATCCGGCTGGTCTTGTCTGCCTCGTCCCGAGCGGGTACTATGTACCGCACAGCTTAGGCCGCGCATCCGGCCGGTCTTGTCTGCCTCGTCCCGCGCGGGTACTACGCACCGCACAACTCAGGCCGGGCATCCGGCTGGTTTAGTCCACCCGTATGGTATGTCCTGACCCGCGCGGGTAAGGGGGCCCGAGCAGATCAGGGCGCTCATCCGTATGTTCGTTGGGTTCTCATGCGCCGGTGATCTTGGCCGAGCATGTCCGTCCGGGTGCTGCATCGTCCAGCATCATTCCTTCGTCCCGTGCGGCCTGGTCAGGCCAAGTGTGCTGACCCGGATGTACTGACATGCTTTCACTCAAATAACCATAACTCCTCCAATATTGCTTCAAATGGCTTGAATTCACTCCCAATGGAAAGCTAACTCAAATTACTATTTCCCCACCAAATCTTATCACAGAAAGACTTCTTTATGGCCATCTTCCATGTCCATCTTTCACCCTTCCTTTTAGTAACAAAGTACCCCCAAACACCTTCAAATTCTCCAAAGTACACTCCAAAACCTGATAAAGACTTATGAATGCAAAATGAACCTAAATATGCCTAGTGCCTAATCTAGAAGGGGTAAAATGCACAAAATGGAAAGCTAAAATAATGAAAATATGCAAGACATCAGGCCGCAGGGACTTCATACTCTATAGGCGATGATTCCTGCACCAGGATGGTAATTCCAGCTGCCAGGGATGTCATCTAGCTTGTCTAGACGTGGAACCATGGATGATGTTTGGGATTTATAGCTGCATCCTACAGTGGGGATTGCCTACTTACCCCTCGGAAGGGGATCAAGCCGTTCGTAGTTCATGTATTGGAGGCACGTAGCCTAGATGAAGGCACATAGCTAGATGAAGGCCCGTAGCCTAGATGGAGGCACATACCCTTGGGAGCACGTGGCTCTGTATATGATAAGAGTCATCTATTCTTTAGGGCGCATAACCAGAACAGGTTGTAAATTCATCGAGGTGTGCTGCAGTGAGCATGGAGCTTTGATATGCTTCGGGAACATGATGTGTTCCTGCTGATGGGAAGAAGCTCGTAACATGAGTCAATAAGTTGAGTTGCAGACGTGTTGTAGCAAGCAAATAACTTAGGTTTGTTGAGAGTAATGGAAGGGATTCGCGGCTTGTTGAGTATGTCGGAGAAAAAGGTCTTCTAGGCATGGATTCTTGCCTTGGCGGCTATGGAAATGATGAGCTATGAGGATGAACGTGTTGACCCCTTTTTTAGGGTTTATGAACCCTTTATTTATAGTAGAAGTCGTGCCTCCTCTTTGGAATTTGGAAATATTCATTATATCCTTAGATAATAGAATATTTCTATTTTTCTTAAAGGCGGCCATATGTATTGGAATACTTCCTCTTTCTTCTCCTGGATTTAAGGAGATTCAACCATATCAAGATAAATGTGAATGTTTACATTTATCTTGAAGTATTCCTTTTTACTCGGAGGCAGGAGGAATTATCTGACCCGGAATCGAGGAGTAGGGGCAGGGACCTGGAGCAGGGGCAGGAACTTCGAGCAGGGGCCAGAACCTGGAAGCCCGAAGCTGGGGAAATCTCCTCATGAATTATTTTTCCCCAACAATATTTCCCTTATTTTCTGGCATCATGTTTGAAGGCAGGAAATAACATAACTTTCTTCCTAGGACTTCACGAGTTGCACCATAGTACCAAGTTGCTTGATGAATTTGGGATACGACGTCGGCTCATCTACTAAAGAAGATGTCAAATCCCGAGCCACCAAACTGTCTTGTTGGTAGGGCTTAGATGTACTTGCGCATGATCTGAAAGGTTTCATAGCCTGACTGAGATGTATGATCTGGAGAATGGACGGTAATCCTTGGTCCAATACAGTCACGTGGTCTGGAACAAGTAGTATATTCGTCGGTACACTCTATAGGCATGATGTCGTGGCTTGGACCAATGTAGACAGACTTTCAGATACGCTTCAATGGGTGTGTGCTTGGTCTGAGTGATGAAGACAAGGCGGGTCTGGTTGTACTCTCGATTCTGATGACCTGCATATGGGAGTCCTGGTCTTGGAGTAGGAGAGAAATTTTCCTAGCAGTTGAGATACACGTTCCAAAGGCTCGTGGTGCCTTTTTTCATGACTAGGATGGCTCGTCCGTAGGCGGAACCATTGTCATCGAACATTGAGGGAGTAACCGAGACGCTTGTCCTGCTCCTGGAACTAAACTCGGCCTGGGTTCTGGTAGGACTTCAGTTTGCATTTCTTGAGGACTCTCGGGTTCCAAGAATCGTGTGGAGGAATATATGGATCGGGATCCTTGATTTCTGGGAAGGAGAGTCTTGGCAAGGATAGGAGCACGAAGAGGTTGAATATGACCCAGAGGCCAGAGCTGAGGATCCTCATTGTTGATTCTATTGGCCTTGCTTGCACCTTTTTGACCTTGTAAAAGCAATAGTGGACTTTCATTCAGGTCTTCGTGCCGGTCCCCTTATTGCATTGAGCATACTTGATGCTCCTCGAGGTTTCGATGCTATAGCTTCTTGTCTTGTCTTAGGATTGTACCTTGACCTCTGGCAGGGGGACATTCAGCATGTCTGTCTTGGTACCTGAAGATAACCTAGTTGATTTTTGGTATTGGAGTAGATATCTTGGACATGTTGTTGGCGGCGAGCAGTAGAGTTTTCTCCCAGAGGTAGGCGACAATCAACGTCGGACCCGGAAGTCGTTTTGAGCCCGAAGGTTACTTTGGGACCCGGAAGTCGTTTTGAACCCGGAGGTTACTTTTTGAACCCGGAGGTTGTTCTTAAACCTGCAGGTTGTTTATTCAACCAGGAGGTTCTTATTAAACCCGGAGGTTGTTTTTCGAACCCAGAGATTCTTATTAAACCCGGAGGTTGTTTTTCGAACCCGGAGGTTCTTCTTAAACCCGGATGTTGTTTTTCGAACCCGGAGGTTCATATTAAACCCAGAGGTTGTTTTTCGAACGCGGAGGTTATTACTAAACCCGGACGTTGTTTTTCGAACCCGGAGGTTCTCATTAAACCCTGAGGTTCTTGTAAAACCCGGAGGTTGTTTTTCGAACCCAGAGGTTCTTCTTAAACCCGGAGGTTCTTCGTAAACCCGGAGGTTGTTTTTCGAACCCGAAAGTTCTTATTAAACCCGGAGGTTATTTTTGCCAGACTTGTTACTTTCCATGTCTGGAGAAGTAGGTAATAAGAAGTGCTCCCGGGATTTTTTGCACTGTTTGCTCCCTGCGTACCAGCCGTCAGCATCTGATTACAGTACTATGCAATTATACGTCATGCTCCCCTGCATTAGACCCACTCGGGGCTTTTCTATAATACAGGGCCTCTCGCACAAGTACGTGTGGTCCATACGTATGTTTTTAGCTCGAAGCCTCTACGTAGGGACTGAGGTGTTTTTGACAGTGTACTAGGGTTGGCCAGACCCGTTCCTGTATGTCATACACCCAATGCCGTTTCAGTGGAGATATAGGGTTGGCCAGGATCGGAGGTCCCTTGAGGCCCGATCCATCTAGTGTTCCCCTTGCAATGTACTCGTGGATGTCTCACTTCTATGCAACTGCATAGGTTCTCTCCCTGTACAAACTCTGAGTTTGTATACAGTACTTTGCGATTGTACTTATGCCTCCTGCGTTGTTGCAGGGATTGGCATGTTTCGGCATGTGGTCTTTATGCAGGACACATGAAATAGGACATAGTTTTTTCAGTTCATGTTACCTGGTTTTAGGGATGCAAGCAGGGGTCAGAGCCGGAGCTTCGGAGTTGGAGCTTCTTCATGCGGGAATTTGAATACTGGGGTCCTGTTCGGATGAATCTGAAGACCTGGGTCTTTCTTGGAAGTAGGAGTAATATTTTCCCTAATTATTTATTCCCAATTGTTTTCCCCTTATCTTTCTATTTCACGGGTGAAGTCGGGAGATAACCTGTGAAATTTGGTCACCCAGAGTCGCTCTATCTCATGAGGCTTGTCGTGAGCAGGACGTCGCTTCTGCAATGCCCTTGTTCCAGTGTTTTTCTTAGGCAGAGTCGTCTTCCCTGAAGCAGACCAGGGTCTATAGCAGGTATCTGTAGGCGCTGGACCTGTCTGGAGATGATATTGCCGGGTTGGGGACCCTGATTTTTTATCTCGGTGGACGAGAAGATTTTTTTTCAGGTCCCGTGTAGATCTCTCCCAGTGATGTAGGGTTTGATGGAGATGGACTTGCTGACGCTTCAGTGAGCGTTGAAATTCGTCTGCTGGATGCAGGGTCCTAAGACCTTTAGCAGGACCTTGGAGGAAAGGAGATCTTATTCTCTCATTTCTGGGGATGACGAGTTGTTTCTTGTTGTAAGGCCTTGATGGAACGTGGTCTTCAAGTAGCATTGTGATGTCTTGCATATTTACATGTTTTTAGCTATCATATCTTGTGCATTTTTGCTCATTTAGATTAGGCATTAGGCATCTTTAGGCTCATTTTGCATTCATAAGTCTCTATTAGGTGTTGGAGCACACTTTGGAGATATTGAAGATGTTTGGGAGTTTTGTGATGAAAAAGAGGGGTTTAAAGATGAACATTGACAGAGGCCTTAGGAATATCTTCTGATGCTAAGATTTGGTGGAGACATGGAATATTGAGTTAGCTTTCCAATGGAAGTGGTTTCAAGAAATTTGGAGTCATATTGGAGAAGTTATGGTCAATTGAATGGAAGCACGTCAAGCCACCCGGGTTACCATACCCGAGCCAGACCATCAGGTCATGCTGGATGAGCTCAGTGCGGCCAGTACCACCCGAGGGCGAGGACCCTTGCGGGATGGGAGCATAGGCGACAGCGGGTGCACAACTCACACCGCGGGGCCGAACCGCGGGCGCGTGGATCTGTGATCTTGGATGCTCGGGAGAGACTGCCCGCACGGGATGGACAAGGGACGAACGGACTGGACGCGACCAAGGACGCACCCGACCTTGCCTCACCCGCGTACAAACTGATGGACGAGCTGATCAGGACACCCGACCTTGCACACCGTCCGTTTCCCAGCGTGGAGAAGCGGCGGACAAGACTGCCCGCCAACAGCACCCGCGACGCCTGCTAGCTGCTTGACCGCGGACCCGCAGCGGCCGAACACACCGACTGCTTCTACCCGCTGCGGCTGCAAGCTCAGGGCGCTGGAGCACACCGGCCAGCACACACCGCCAAGGACCACACTGCCTGACCGGGTGGCTCAGCTCTTCCCTTCCTCTTGATTCTGATTGGTCGAAAATCATGTGGCACCAAGGACCTTTTGGACTTTTCTCTTATATTTTTAAGGGCTTTCAAGCCACCTATAAATACTCTTGTAATTTCATTAAGAGATCTAACTTCTTTTCTCTCAAAAACATAATAAGATCGTGAAGAAAGTTTGGATCTTTGATCCTTTTTATCTTATTTCTTTTGTGTTTAATAGATTATCTTCTTCTCTAATCATGTTTAGCCTTGAATCATCATTGATTTTGAGGTTTTCCATGGCTATTAGTGAGTAGATCTATCTAGGGTTCATGGGCTTGGGAGACTAAGGGTGATTAAGTGTAGATCCAAGGTGCTTAGTGTTAGATCTATCATTTCCTTGCATTGATTTGGTGTTCTTCATGCTATATTTGGGTTGGCCTCTCAAACATAGAGCCATAGGCATTTCATGCCCGAAAGGTGTTCTATGAAATGCTGAACCAACTCATCTATGCTTTTAGCTTGCTTTGCCTAAGAGATTAGTTGTCAAAGGAGCTAGGATTGCTATTAGACTCATTCTCCATGTTTGCTTTGATCATTACAGCCAAAGGGATTTGGTGTACTTGGGTGTGTGGGAACCGAAATTCACACCGTCAATTTTCGATAAATAAGATTGCGGAGGAAAGCCAAGTAAACCCGACTTTCCTTGAAGGTCCGGATTCTCTGCGTTGCCACACGAAATCGATAAAGTTCAATAGATAAAAATAAGAGTTTGAAATATTTGCCCGAAGGCGTTTTATTAGATGAAAGAGACGAGTACAAGGATTCTCCGAAAGACAGAGAGATTTGCGATTAAAGAAAAATATAGAGTCGCAGGCAGCCAAACGTCCTAAGCCTTGCTCCGCTAGTCTAACCACCTAAACCCTAGTTTTTCTAAGCTAGCAGGATGCTCTAAGTCTAATTCTTGGATTTTCGGGATGCCCTTCTCTTCTGCTCTTGCTCTCCTTATATACCCACTTCTAGGTCGGTTTGCCTTAGGGTGATGGGCCTCGCCTTTGGGCCCAAGCTTATCTCTTCAGGAAATGTTCCATTTTAAATCGATCTTCATAATCATCCTCGAGTTTTCCGCTATCCTTTGGCGACTTGATGTTTATCCGACGTTTAGGGAAATCGGATAAACCGTCATAGTCTGATTGGGACTGAATTCTGGAAAATCGTAGGTAAGTCTGCGGACTTGTCTTAAGTCGTTAAACGTTTTATACGATTTCTTCCACGAGAAATCAATCCCTCCGTTTGTACCGTAAAACATCGAGGGCGATTCCAACGAATCGAAAGATGTTTATTCCGTAGCCTTGATTGTACCAAACTCACGAGGGCTGATCGAACAAGCTAAGGCGGGATCGAACCGGGCGCGATAGGACGGAGACGGGATGAGGGCAGCGGACGGCGCCAGGCGAGTGCCGCCCGGCGCCAGGCGAGTGCCGCCCGGCGCCAGGCGAGTGCCGCCCGGCGCCAGGCGAGTGCCGCCGGCGCCAGGCGAGTGCCGCCCGGCGCCAGGCCAGCCAGCGTCCAGCGTGCCGCCCGGCGCCAGGCCAGCCAGCGTCCAGCGTGCCGCCGGCGCCAGGCGAGTGCCGCCCGGCGTAGGCCAGCCAGCGTCCAGCGTGCCGCCCGGCATGAGCCAGCCAGCGTCCAGCGTGCGCGGCGCCAGGCGAGTGCCGCCCGGCATGGCCAACCAGCGTCCAGCGTGCGCCCGGCGCCAGGCCAGCCAGCGTCCAGCGTGCCGCCCGGCGCCAGGCGAGTGCCGCCCGGCGCCAGGCCAGCCAGCGTCAGCGTGCGCCCGGCGCCAGGCGAGTGCCGCCCGGCGCCAGGACAGCCAGCGTCCAGCGTGCCGCCCGGCGTAGGCCAGCCAGCGTCCAGCGTGCCGCCCGGCGCCAGGCGAGTGCCGCCGGCGCCAGGCCAGCCAGCGTCCAGCGTGCCGCCCGGCATGAGCCAGCCAGCGTCCAGCGTGCGCCCGGCGCCAGGCCAGCCAGCGTCAGCGTGCGCCCGGCGCCAGGCGAGTGCGCCCGGCGCCAGGCCAGCCAGCGTCCAGCGTGCGCCCGGCGCCAGGCCAGCCAGCGTCCAGCGTGCGCCCGGCATGAAACCAGCGTCCAGCGTGCGCCCGGCGCCAGGCGTCTTGCCGTCTGTGGGTGTTTTCGTTGTTCGATCTTTCCCTCGTCGGTCGTTTGCGGAAATCTTTTGAGTTTTGGGAAGGTCTTTAGCCGTAGATTTCGAGATAACCGTTTTGACCCCAACAGTTAGCCCCAGCTCGTAAGATCGGAGGCGATTTTGCGGGCGGTGATTTGAATTTTTGAAAATCGAAATCTTGACTAAGGATTTTTCCTTGAGAGAACCTGTGTCTTCTCCTCCTTTTTCTTATAAGTAGCCAACCCTCCTTCTCATTCTTCACATCTTTCCAAATTCTCTCTTCTTCTCTCTCAAGAAGAAAATGTCTTCATCCCAAGTTGAAAAGAGTGGTTCGATGTTGAGATGGGCGAGGCGGCCAAGCTCCGTCGGTTCGGCCAGTCAAGCTCCGCCGTTCAGGCGTTCGAAGGCTATTCCGTCCCTGACTGATGGGTTTGATTCTTTCAAGGCTAAGCTATCGGCGTAGTGCTGCGAAAGGCTCAAAGGCGAGGACTGAGGCGCCCGATGTTCCTTCAGCGGCTCCAACTCCTTTGCCTGCTCCTTTGGTTCCCAGCTCCGAAGTCCCATCCGATGCCCTCCCGTCTACAGAAGGGGTTATTGTTCCTGAACAGACTCTCGATGTTCAGATCCATCCATCGGGTTCTTCGACTGCTCCGATCGTGATCTCCGGAAGAGATGGCGATAGAATCTGCACCTCTTCCCGGCGAAGAGAACTTCGTCTTAGGACTGCCAGCGGCTGGTGCAGCGCCGCTGCCCAAAGGAAGGGCAAGAGCTGGCGTGGCGTCCGGGCGAAAAAGCGAGGGTGCGAAGCGAGGCGACCTTCGAGCCGTTGGCGTCATCGTTCAAGGTTCGATTTGTCCGTAATTCTTGCACCGTTTTTTGGCGATGATACTTACTCTTTCCTTTTGCGGACAGTTTGTGTCTCTGATCGGCGGAATGCTTGGCGAGTCGCGGTCGGAAGTCATTCGTCTATCGAAGGAACTGGAGTCGTCGCGAGAGCGCTGAAGCGTACTAAGGCTGCATTACGAACTATCGAGGACACCATGCATGAGGCGTCCCAGCGAGTTTGTATCAGCGATCTTGGCGAGCGACGGAAGACAGCGAGTTCGTTACTCAAGGTGAAGAAAGAGAAGAGTAAATCCTCGGAAGTCCGCCGTCTTCAGGAGAAGGTTCAGGCTCACGAGGAGATGAACGCCCGTAGATCCTCGGAGGTTGCCGATGCCAGCGACGACTTCTATGGTCGTCTGACGAGGATGGCCATCCTGTTTGAGTCCTTGATAGCTGTCCGTAAGAGGGACTTGGCTTTAGCGGGGATCGAGGAGTCTGAATGAGCTCGAGTTGCCGAGTAATGAGGCCCGTCTTTGGACTTGGAGGAAGCCAGATTATCGTCTGTAAAAAGAGAGTGAAGCCACCGAGGAAGATTTGATTTGATCTCGCCGGCCTGCAAGCGAATGCACTCTAGCTCCGACCTCGAAAACTCAGAAGATCAGGGCGTGGGAGAAGATGCGAGGTTTGCCTTGAACCCAATGGGTAGTAGCGATCTCGACAGAGGTGACGACGAGGCTGTCCCAGTCGCGAGTGAGGATGAAGATGACCCTCCTGGGGCGCCTAGGTTTATCAATCCCTTCTGGGATTTCGTTTTATGTGTTTGGCCGTTTAAGAGGCCATGATGTATTACGGGACTGGCGTTGGTGGCGAATCCTGCCCTTTTTGGGGTTTTGTTTGAATTCGGCAGTCTCAATCTATGAAGCGTTTTCGATTTATTCTGAACTTCAGTTTTGAAGTATGAGAAAGAGGTGTGAGTTATCGTCTCATTCCTAGTTCCCGATGATCACCGTACCTATTATGCATAAAGCGAGATTTTCGCGGTTTACCGATTTATCACGAAAAACTTCGTAAAGCGAATAGGCTTAAGTGAAGAGACAAATTTTGGATCTTATACCATACTATGTCTGTGAGATGTCAAGATCCAGCGTGGCTGGAGTTTAGGGCAAGACCTAGGTTTACTCGGACTGAGGCTTTGCGATGACAAATCGGCTTCGTTTTGCCTGTTTGCGATTTTAACCTGACTTCGTACCGTTTAAAATCCGTAATTGTTCGGCTTATATGATTTGTTTGGTGAGTCGAGCTACTTCCTTCTGAAGAGCTAGACCAAAATTTTGGATTTCTTGTATAGCGCTATGTTTATCCTTGTCGGATGTAAGAGAGCCTACCCTTGAAGGCTATTTGTCTGTTTAGGGCGTTAGAGTTAGTTTGTTGTGATCAGCAACAACGAAATGATACCGTTTTGAGTGCGTTTGTATGTTCAGAGGCGAAGATTTAGTCGCAATGTTTTCTTGGAAAAAATGTCCTTGGCGTTAGCGGCGTCTCGCTGATGCTGAAGGTTGATTTTTCCTTATGCGCATCTCGTGTTGAAGCGTTTGCGGGCTTTGGGGATGTCTTTTGCGAATGTTAGCAGCCAGAAAACTGTCGTTTCCGTTTTGGGCCAGCGGGACCAGGGGTCGCGTAAGTTTGACCAGGAGAAGCGTCCACATTCACGTGCTTAAATGAAGTGTTGGCCATCCGGGATTTGTTTTGGATGTGATAATGCGGCTTAGTGGATACTAGATCCGTTGTTGTGGCGTTTGGCTGATTTTGAAAAAGTCGTGAAAAAGTTTGAAAATTTTAGAGTCTTGAAATTTGTGGGAGTATCTGATATACGTACCCACTCCCCTTTTAAATTGGGGATAGCTGAATCCGCCGATTGGCGAGTTGCCTCGTACCCTTGTCTAGGGATCAAGCCATCTCGTAGTTCTTTTGTACCCGCGTTTTATCGTTTAGTGGTAGTATTTTTGAGGTGCATCGCATTCAAGTTCTCGGGATTTTGGCGTCTTGCATGTTTGCGATTTGGTATGAGCCTGGTCGGACTACTTTTATGACTTTATGCGGTCCTTCCGGTTTGCTCCGGTTTTCCTGCGTTTGGATTCGGCAGTGTTTTGGAAGACTTTGCGTAAGACTAAATCGCCTTCTTTGAACCTGCGATGGCGTGCGTTTGAGTTGTAGTACCTTGCGGCGGCGTGCTGGTAATTCTGGATTGAATGAGTGCCTGGTCGCGGCTCATTGATGAGATCGAGATTGTCCAGCATCATAGCGTCGTTTAAATCCTCTCTTCGGGGAGGAATCTTCTCCGTACTCGGGGAATTCTACTTCCGGGGATCATACATTCCGTTCATTAGCGAGGCGAATGGAGTTTCACCGTAGCCCGTCTTGGGGTTATGCGATGCGACCAAAGAACTCCTTGAGCTCCTCGCCCATCGCCCCTTCTTGGCGTCTAAGTTTCTTGAGTCCGTCAGGGCGGTTTTGTTGATGGTTTCTGCCTGTCCATTGCATTGCGGATATCTGGGAGTTGACTTTGTAAGTCATTATTTTCCATTTTAGCAGAATGCTTGAATCGAGTAGAGATAAATTGAGATCCATTATCTGTTACGATTTAAATGCGGGACCCCATGTCTAGTTATGATATGTTTCCAGACGAAGTTCTCGACTTGTGTGTCCTTGATACTTGCGTAGGATTCTGCTTCTACCCATTTGGAAAAGAAATCCGTAAGGACTAGGAGGAAGCGCTTTTGTTTTGATGGGTGCATAGGTCGGCGATGTCCATGGACCATCGCATGAAAGGATAGGGGGCGAGATTGAGGAGAGGATCTCCAGCGGGTTGATGGATTGTTGGAGCATGCCTTTGGCATTTTAGCACTTCGGGCGAATTTCTGCGATCTTTACCATGGTTGGCCAATAATAACCGTGGCGTTTGATTTTAACGCTGAAGATCTTCCGCCAGAATGATTTCCGCATGATCCAGAATGGACCTCCTTCATGATTCTTCTCGCTCTTTCCCCTTCTGCGCATGCCATGAGAGGACCAGAGAAACACCACTTATAAATTTCTCCCTCTATCGTGACGTACCGTGCGGCAGGTTTTACTTCTGAGCCGCCCATTTTTGGCGGGTAAGGTTCCATTCACGATATAGGCTCGGATTGGTTCTAACCAAGGGCTGTCGCAGCCATACCGGTCGGGTTCACATCCGCTTCCGGCTGATCCTCGACTTCTTCGCATCTTCAATCGTCGGATTAGATTGGCGACCACTGGTGGTCGATGCTTGGATGCTCGATGAATTCGACGGGATTACTCTTTGGAGCCCTGGATCTGAGCTTGGCGAGGGCAGCCAAAGCGTCGGCCTGGCGTTTTCGGCGAGAATTCTGGTCAGAGGCGAACTGGTCGAAATTCGAGCCAGTTCTTGGGCGAGTTTCAGATATGCGTCCATCCTTTCGTCTCTTGCCTCATATTCTCCGCTGTATTGATTGGCGACTAACTGAGAATCGCAGTAAGCGTGAATATTACGGATTTTTAACCCATGGGCCAGCCGCAAGCCTGCGATGAGTGCCATTATTCTGCCTCATTGTTTGAAGCATGAAAAGCCAATCGGAAAGACTGTTCTAGGATTTCCCGTTAGGAAGGTGAGCGTATTCGATTCGGATCCTTGTTTGGATGAAGATCCGTCGGCGTGGAGGACCCAAGTTGAGTTTGGTTCCTCGTTAGTCATGTTTCTAGTGGGTAACTCTACCAAGAAATCATAAGTACTTGGGACTTTGCACCGTCCTTGGCGATATTGACGTCGTACTCACTCAGTTCGATTGCCCATTTTGCGAGCCTACGGATTGACTTGGACTATGCAGGATTATCCGCTGGCGGGAGCGTGGTGAGAACCACTATAGTGTGAGACTGGAAGTATGGTCTTAGTTTTCTTGCGAGGTTATGACAGCGAATGCTAATTTTCCATTAGAGGGTATCGAGTTTCGCATCCAGTAGCGTCTTGCTACGTAAAAGATTGGTTTTGTTTGCGGCGTTCTTCGTATCAAGACACCACTGACCGCCGTTCGCGAAACTGCGATATAGAGGAAAAGAGTTCACCTTCCACGGTTTCGCGAGGACTGGTGGAGTGGCCAGGTAATGTTTCAATTGTTGGAAAGCTTTTCACATTGCTCGGACCATTCGAACTTCTTGTTTCCCTTCAATGTCTCGTAAAGCGGTAGGCACTTATCCGTGGGCGAGATGAAGCGGTTCAAAGCAGCGACTCTTCGGTTAGCCTCTGGACTTCGCTTGGTTCGGGGAGGCCATTTCTATCAGTCGTCGATTTGTTTAGGGTTGGCCTCGATTCAGCGATACGTTACGAGGTATCGAGGAATTCTCCGATGCCACTGCGAATCTACATTTTGCGGGTTGAGTTTCATGTTATGCTGGTTGAGTCGTGCAAAACATTCCTCTAGGTGGGCTATATGATGCGTGTTAGTCAAGAGATTTTACGAGCATATCATCGATGTATACTTCCATAGTTTTCGAGTTGTTCGGCAAACATTTTGTTGACGAGTCGCTGATATGTTGCACCTGCGTTTTAAGACCGAAGGCATTACCTTGTAGCAATACGTTCAGCGGTCTGTGATGAGCGCAGTTTTTCGCGATGCGTCGGGATTCATCATGATCTGATTGTATCGGGAAAAGCGTCCATGAATGACGAAGCTTGTTTCCAGCGGTTGCTTCGACCAGTCGGTCAATGTGTGGGAGCGGGAAGCAATCCTTTGGACAGGCTTTATTCAGATCCGTGAAATCGACACAGACTCGCCATTTGCCGTTTTTCTTTTTTACCACGACGGGGTTGGCAAGCCAGTCCGGATACCTGACTTCTGTTATCGACCCTACTTTGAGGAGTCTTCGACTTCCTCATTGACTCGTGTACGCTCAGGTCCCAACTTTCGTCTCTTTTGTTTTACGGGTTTGTGAGTTGGGTCGATGTTAAGTTAAGTGACATGTTACGCTAATGTCGATTCCGGCATATCCTCCGCTAGCACCTTGAGCGTACTGAGGTTCTTTTTGAGGCACGCGATGAGCTCTGCTTTCATTGGTTCGCGGAGGTTAGCTCCGATCTCGACACACCGTTCTGGGAAAGAATCGTCGAGACAGATTGAGACCACCGGTTCGCAGGTTGGTTCACGCTTCCCTTCCAGGGCCTCAGCTCTTTGGGACTGCCAGAAGGTTTCCGGCGAGTTGTGAATCGTTTGCTTTTTCCGAGAGGTTTCGATTTCAGAGTTTTTCCGTTTTAGTTCGGTAGCGAGGTAGATCTGCGCTGCTCCGTGACTACCATGTATTGTCTCGACCCCGAAAGGCGTTGGGAACTTGAGGCATAGGTGGAATGTTGATGGGATCGCTCTCATGGAGTTTAGCCAGGGAGTTCCAACTATCGCATTGTAGGATGTTGGACCATTGATCACCAGGAATTCCGTGTTTTTGGCGACGCTCCCGGCTTTGACTAGGAGGTTAGTTGAGCCGAGGGTCATAATTTCTCCCGAGAGTCCGAATACTGGGCTGGGGTCATCCGTAAGGATGCTTAGGTCGACGCCCATCCTCTCGAGGGTGCTTTTGTAGATAATATTGGCCGAGCATCCGGTGTCGACCAATACCCTTGCTACGTCAATGTCCTGGATCGTGAGTTCTATTACGAGGAGATCGTTGTGAGGTTTGACCGTACGGGCCGTTGCTCGATCCTCGAAAGATACGATGTTGCGGGCTGACGAAGAAGTCATACTGAACTTTGATCGATCGGTGGTTTCGAGTTAGAGAATCCGTCCCCCTCCTTCTAGCCAAACTGTGGGAACGAAATTCACACCGTCAATTTTCGATAAATAAGATTGCGGAGGAAAGCCAAGTAAACCCGACTTTCCTTGAAGGTCCGGATTCTCTGCGTTGCCACACGAAATCGATAAAGTTCAATAGATAAAAATAAGAGTTTGAAATATTTGCCCGAAGGCGTTTTATTAGATGAAAGAGACGAGTACAAGGATTCTCCGAAAGACAGAGAGATTTGCGATTAAAGAAAAATATAGAGTCGCAGGCAGCCAGCGTCCTAAGCCTTGCTCGCTAGTCTAACCACCTAAACCCTAGTTTTTCTAAGCTAGCAGGATGCTCTAAGTCTAATTCTCGGTTTTGGGATGCCCTTCTCTTCTGCTCTTGCTCTCCTTATATACCCACTTCTAGGTCGGTTTGCCTTAGGGTGATGGGCCTGCGCCTTTGGGCCCAAGCTTATCTCTTCAGGAAATGTTCCATTTTCGACGATCTAATCATCCTCGAGTTTTCCGCTATCCTTTGGCGACTTGATGTTTATCCGATTTTAGGAAATCGGATGAACCGTCATAGTCTGATTGGGACTGAATTCTGGAAAATCGTAGGTAAGTCTGGACTTGTCTTAAGTCGTTAAGCGTTTTATCGATTTCTTCCACGAAATCAATCCCTCCAGTTTCTACCGTAAAACATCGAGGGCGATTCCAACCGAATCGAAGATGTTTATTCCGTAGCCTTGATTGTACCAAACTCACGAGGGCTGATCGAACAAGCTAAGGCGGGATCGAACCGACGCGATAGGACCGAGACCGGGGACGAGGCAGCGGACCGGCTCCAGGCCAGCCAGCGTCAGCGTGCCGCCCGGCGCCAGGCCAGCCAGCGTCCAGCGTGCAGCGGCGCCAGGCAGTGCCGCCCGGCGCCAGGCCAGCCAGCGTCCAGCGTGCCGCCCGGCGCCAGGCGAGTGCCGCCCGGCGCCAGGCCAGCCAGCGTCCAGCGTGCCGCCCGGCATCAGGCGAGTGCCGCCAGCGCCAAACCAGCCAGCGTCCAGCGTGCAGCGGCGCCAGGCGAGTGCCGCGGCGCCAGGCGAGTGCCGCCCGGCGCCAGGCCAGCCAGCGTCCAGCGTGCCGCCCGGCGTAGGCGAGTGCCGCCCGGCGCCAGGCAGCCAGCGTCCAGCGTGCCGCCCGGCGCCAGGCGAGTGCCGCCCGGCGCCAGGCCAGCCAGCGTCCAGCGTGCCGCCCGGCGCCAGGCAGTGCCGCCCGGCGTAGGCCAGCCAGCGTCCAGCGTGCGCCCGGCGCCAGGCGAGTGCCGCCCGGCATGAGCCAGCCAGCGTCCAGCGTGCAGCGGCGCCAGGCGAGTGCCGCGGCGCCAGGCCAGCCAGCGTCCAGCGATGCCGCCCGGCGCCAGGCGAGTGCCGCCCGGCGCCAAACCAGCCAGCGTCCAGCGTGCCGCCCGGCGCCAGGCGAGTGCGCCCGGCATCAGGCCACCAGCGTCAGCGTGCGCCCGGCGTAGGCCAGCCCGCATCCAGCGTGCCGCGGCGCCAGGCGAAGTGCCGCCCGGCCAGGCCAGCCAGCGTCCAGCGTGCGCCCGGCGCCAGGCAGTGCCGCCCGGCGCCAGGCAGTGCCGCCGGCGCCAGGCGAGTGCCGCGGCGCCAGGCGAGGTGCGCCAGCGCCAGGCCAGCCAGCGTCCAGCGTGCCGCCCGGCGCCAGGCCAGCCAGCGTCAGCGTGCCGCCCGGCGCCAGGCCAGCCAGCGTCCAGCGTGCCGCCCGGCGCCAGGCGATCTTGCCGTCTGTGGGTGTTTTCGTTGTTCGATCTTTCCCTCGTCGGTCGTTTGCGGGAAATCTTTTGAGTTTTGGGAAGGTCTTTAGCCGTAGATTTCGAGATAACCGTTTTTGACCCCAACAGGGTGATCATTGCAAAAGAGCATCCATCTAGAGATAGAGCTTGCTTAGTCTTGTTGTCTAGGCATAAGGAATTAGATTGATTGAAAAGTTAGCATCTTGGATTGAACCTTGATCACCCAAAGTCAATTCCCTTGTCCCAAGAACTCCCTTGCCTCATTGAGAAAGAAAGTTCAATCTTTTATTGCATTTTTAATATTGTCTTAGTTTCATAATCATCCCCTCATCATGATTGCACTTAGATTAAGCATGAACTTGCATTCCCTTTGCATTAGAATCTCTTAGAATTGGACTGACATCTTGTATTCTACAACATTTGATTAGGACCTTAGAAAAGTCCTATCATCACATTGTTGTTCGGCTGATGATGATAGGACTTTTCTAGGGTCCTAATCAAATGATGTAGTATATAAAATTGTCGAACCAGTTCTAAGTGACCACAAAGCAAAGGGAATGCAAGTATATGCTTAATCTAAATGCAATCATTGAAGGAGATGATTATTAAGCTAAGACAATATCTAAAATGCAACAAAATGTAAAACTTTCTTTTTTATGAGGAGAATGAGACCCATGGGTATAGGGACTTGATCTTAAATGATTAAGGTTCAATCCAAGATGCCAACTTTTCAATCAATCTAATTCCTTATGCCTAGACAACAAAACTAAGCAAGCTCTATTCCTAGATGAATGCTCTTTTGCAATGATCACCCAAGTACACCAAATCCCTTTGGCTGTAATGATCAAAGCAAACAATAAGAATGAGTCTAATAGCAATCCTAGCTTCTTTAACAACTAATCCCTTAGGTAAAGAAAGCTAAAAGCATAGATGAGTTGGTTCAGGCATTTCATAGAACACCTTCCGGGCATGAAATGCCTATGGCTCTATGTTTGAGAGGCCAACCCAAATATAGCATTAAGAACACCAAATCATGCAAGGAAAGGATAGATCTAACACTAAGCACCTTGGATCTACACTTAATCACTCTCAATCACCCTAACCCATGGATCTTAAATGGATCTACTCACTAATCCACATGCTTACTCTTAAACCCATGAGAGATTTAAGCTTAAACATGTAGAGAAAGAAAAGAGATGAAATCAAACAATCAAGAACACAAAGATGAGATGAGATTATGATTCAAAGATAAAACTTTCTCAAAGGTTTGTGTTCTTAGAAAGAAAATAACATCACTCCAAAAATAAGGATAACTAGAGTATTTATACTTGGCTTAAAAGCCCTAGAAACATAGAAAAAATGACTAAAAAGTCCTTGAGCCAAATGGGTCTCATCCAATGGGAAGAAGGCAAGAAATTCGGTCAGGGGTGAGCCAGCATGGTCCAACCCGGTCTGGCCACCCCGGCCGTCGAGTTCTGGCCGCGTCCAAACCGACCGGGTGCTCCAAGCCGGACGTCCCACCCGGTCCACTCTCTTCCTGCTCATGCTCTTCTTCTCCCGACTGGGGTCATCAAACCGGTCTGGGCTCCCTCGGTCCACTGCATGCTCTTCATCGTCCGGGTGTATGAAGCCGGACCACTCCTACCCGGCCGTCCGTTCTCATGCGCGTCTTCCTTCACGACCAGGTGTCTCTTCCCGGCCTGCTCTCCCCGGCTTGGTCTCGTCCAGCACCCATCAACCGACCGGGTACCTCTCCCAGGCTCAGTCATCCCGGATCACTGTCATCCACTGCTCTTTTCCCGGCCGGCTGCTTGAACCCAGACTGATCTACCCGGCCAGCCTGACATGCTTCAAGTGAACTGATCATAACTCCTGCAATACAGGTCCAAATGACTTGAAACCACTTCCATTGGAAAGCTAACTCAATTTGCTGTGTTTCCAAAAATCTTAGCAGCAGAAGAAATATCTAAGGCCGCTGTCCATGCTCATCTTTGTCTTGACCAGATCATGGATTGACTTCTCTTTTCATGGCCAAACTTGATTCTTCATCTCTTTTGGGGGCATAAGGCTTCCAAACACCTCAAATCACACCAAAGCATACTCCAACACCTGATAAGGACAAATGATGCAAAATGGACCTAAACATGCCTAATGCCTAACTTATATGATCAAAATGCATAAGATATGGATGCTAAAAACATGTAAATATGCAAGACATCAACTCCCCCACACTAGACCTTTACTTGTCCTCAAGTAATCTTTTCAAAACACAAGGAGGAGAGACATAGAGATGGAAGCATAGCCAAAAGAAACACTCATACCACTCAACTTGACGTCCTAAAGAAACATAGCAAATAGCATGAGCAAAACTTTCTTATTATGCTCTAACTTCACAAGGCCTATCAATTACTCTTATGCCTCTACACAAGATGCAATGCTTATCAACCAACAAGTTCTCTTAACCAGCCCTCACATTGATTCACACACACACACACAAGGTGAAGTCTCACAAATGGGCACATGATCTCAATCATTTGGCTTGGTGATCAAATGGTCTAATATGGATGATAATGAGGTTTCAATGCATCATTTCAAGGTGGAAATCACTCAAAATTCAAGGAGCTTTATCATTATGCAAAATTTATCTAAGACTAGGAGCAATTCATGCATACATGGATCCATCCTCATCATTTTACCCAATTCCTAAATGATTACAAGATCTACACCCCTTTTATTCATCCCATAACCCAAAATGAAAACATTCTCACATCACTCACCCAATGAACAACTTTCTTTCTTTTAGATTCAACCACTAAGGACTTCAAATCACTTTTCTAAGCTCTAACTCTTTAAGTTTTTCCTTCCCCACTATCTTATTGAATCTTTTTTTTTATATAACACAAAGATGGGGGAACGTCAAAAACATCAATTAAGAGGTTCTTATCTTTTTATTTTAGGTCCCTAGGGTTCTTCTTTCTTATGATACTCATTTGCTCATCATTCTCAACATTGTTACATTCCAAACCCAAGATTTAGACCATTAAGGAACAAAAACCCTACTCACCATCCTAGAAGCTAGCTCAAATGAGGACCCTATGCTAGCAAGAGATGAGAACAAATCCATGTCGCTCCCAATACTCTCAAGATTTTGAAAATGACAAGCTATCAGAAAAGGCCTCACTCAAGCAAATCAATGTAGGCTTCAAAGAATGGCTAGGGTTAAAGGGTATGGGAGTGCCATTTGGGTTAACAAAGAGTGGTATAATGGGGAAAGATAACCCAAATGTGTATGAGATCCATGATCAAGTATGCAAATGCCCATATGCAAGAGAAATTAAGTTCATTCAAGTCTAAGTTCAGGATGGAGCTGGTCTTAAGAACAATGCCAATATCAAGCAAGCAAGCAAGTTTCAAGAGGAGTTTTCAAGGCTCAAAGCATGCAAGCCTTTCAAAAGATGCTTAAGCTACTTGATATGTTTAACTAGGGTGTCAAATTTAGTGCAAACAAGTGTTCTTTACAAGGCAATGCTCCATGTGCAAGTGAATGCAACCTATATGCTCTAGACTCAATCTTTAAGATGCAAGTGATGCAATCTACATGATTCAAAAATTCAAAATTTTTTTGGATTTTCTATGCAAATATGAATGAACAATGCAATGCATGAGACTCAAAATCACAAAGCAAACACGATCAAATACTTGGTACCTCCCCCACACTTAGATCACACAGTCTCTGTGTGAGTAAGAGAGAAGGAGATACCCCAACAAGACAAAAACAAATGTATATACAAGAAGGGTTGGAGTGATACCTAAGAAGGAGGTTTGGGCGTGGTGTTTGGTGCCGGGGCTAGGAGCTGGCTTGGTTCATAGCAACAAGATGAGGCTGCTACATGGCAATCATGGGGCTCAAGTGATTCACCACCATTCTTCTCTCCTCTAGTGCTTGCCTCAACCTGAAAAAATTGACCATTTTTTATTAAAAAGAAAACCTAAAGGAAAATTGAAATTGCAAAGTTATGTACAAGGATAAGCATGGGACTTCCTCCCAAGTGAGCTTGTTTAAAGTCACTTAGCTTGACTACCTTGTCTCTTGAACTAGTGAGAAGGAGGATCCTTCCCACCTTCAAGTGTGATGTTGAGGACCTGAGAGAGAAGCTCCTGAAGCTTGATTTGGTCATCTTGGAGCTGAGGAGTGATGATGGCTCTAGCACTTGAGAATGGTGTGGACCTGCCCTTGTGCTTGATCCTGTACTCAATGACACCATCTTTGAGCTGCTGTGGATGGAGAGTGAGGGTGTGTGGGGGCAAATCAAGAGGTGGAGGATGAGGCTCATTCACCATCTTCTTCTTGCCATGAGTGGCCTTTGAGGCTCCACTCATCCCCTCCTTTTTAGCACTTTCCAAGTGCTCACCACACTTCCCTTTAGAAGACTCTCCATCAAGACCTTCTTTTTTATAAACAGCCACTTCATCTTGGGGCTTCTCCACAGCTTGTGCATCACAAGTTTATTGTCCCACAATAGTCTGATTCCAATGGACGTTGGAGAGGATAGGAGACAGCTTTGTTGACATCCATTAGGGTGACCTTCTTGTTGGGAAAGTCAATGCAGGCTCCAACTGTTGTGAGAAAAGGAGTGCCTATGATCAAAGGGACTCTCTCTTCAGATGCCATTTTCAAAACAGTGAGGTCAATAGGTATGGTGCAGGATCCAATCTTCAAGGGGAAGTCCTTGATTATGCCAAGTGGGGTTGTAGAAGAAGAATCCCCAAAGGAGATAGGAGGAGTATATGGCTCCATGCTTTCAATCCCAATACTCTTCACCATATCAAAGGAAATGACATTCACACTAGCACCACTATCAACAAGGGCATCATCCATAGTTAGATTACCAAGGGAACAAGACAAGGTGAACTTCCCTTGAGACTCAAGCTTAGGGAGGGATTTTCGAGGGGTGGGTGGATCAATCTTCAGAATGGAGATGTCCAAAAGCTCAGCCACTTCAGCCTGGTGGTCTAGAATGTTCTTGATGAGCATCATCTGGACATGAGCTTCACGCATACCTGATATCTCTGGAAGCTTGACTCCAACATCACTAAGATCTTTCCTGAACTTTGAGATTACCTTCTTTTGAGCTTTGGTGAGAACTATTTGGGGAAAGGGGAGCTTATCATATGGTGATAGCTCAAACTCAGTGTCTTCCTGCTCCACTGCTTTCAGCTTGTTGTCTGCTCGTTTCACAGTTGGTGTCTCATCTCTAGGCTCAGCTTGCTGCAGACTCTTTACCTCAGCCTTCTTGGCAGCATCCCTCAAAATATGTGCTTCAGCTGTTGCCACAACAAATCTCTCAACATCCCCAAACTCAGTGCCAAACATTTCAATCTCATCCTTCTCTTTCTCATGAGTGTACACATCAATCTTTGAAGAAATAGTAGAGAGGATAACATTGCAAGATTCCTTGGGATTTTTATCTGGTTTTCCTGGTAGAGATCCCATTGGGCCCTTGGAGGATGAAGACATAGAAGCAACCTGGCTCTCCAAAGTTTTGAGATGAGAGGCAAGTTGCATGTACTTGTTGTTGAGGTCAGAATAGGTTCCATCAATCTTGGCATGGATGTTCTTGAACTCATCACCAATGTTCTTAGCATTTCTTTCTTGCGTTTCTAAGATTTGCTTGAACATGGACTCCAAAATTTGAACTTGGAACCTGAGCTTTAGAAGAGCTTCCTTGGGGCTGAGTAGGCTGGTTGGCTTGGTAAACTCCTTGTTGATTGTTGTAGTAAGGTCTTTGCTGGTAGTTGTTTTGGTATTGGAAGTTGGGCTCTTTCCTATACCATGTGCCATTAGCATTGATGAAGCACAGCTCCTCTTGACCTTCTACACCATTAACTTGAGTAGTCCTAGCAGGCTGCTTTTGTTGCTGGTTCCCAATGGAGTTAATCTGCTCTTGCTTAGCCTTCTCTGCAATAATCTTATCCAACTTCTCTTGGAGAGATTTAAGGGCCTTCCTTGTGTGCTGATCATCTTCATCAGTGCCTCTGTTGACCCTATCATGCTCCTCACTGTAGACTGAGTCACTCCTGGCTATGTTCTCCACCAGCTCCTCAGCATCCTGCTCAGTTCTGCCCAAGAAGAACCCATTGCTGGCTGTGTCCAATCTGCTCCTGAACTCTGGTAGAGCACCTCTGTAGAAGTTACTAAGAAAACTCTCCTTGGTGAAGCCATGATGTGGGCATTGAGACCAATAGCCCTTGAACCTCTCCCATGCTTCACTAAATCTCTCAAGGTTCGTCTGCTGAAAGCTAGAGATCTCATTTCTGATCTTGGCTGTTCTTGAGGTACAGAAGAATTTCTATAGGAATGCCCTCTTGCACTCATTCCAAGTTGTGATAGAGTCACTTGGAAGAGCCTTCTCCCATAGATGTGCCTTGTCTCCCAAAGAGAAGGGAAACAACCTCAACTTGAAAGCATATTCAGAGACTCCATTAATCTTGGACAAGCTACAATAGCTATCAAATGTGTCCAAGTGATCAAGGGGATCCTCCACAGCAAGGCCATGAAACTTGTTGTTCTCAATTAAATTCAGCAGCCTTGATTTGATCTCAAAGTTGTTGTTCTCCACAGCTGGTGCTCTTATCCCCAACCTATGACCATGAATGTGAGGTTGATCATAGGCTCTAATGGCTCTAGCTTGGCGCTGTGGCTGTTATGGCTGGCGCTGTGGCTGTTATGGCTGGCGCTGTGGTCTTATGTTGTCAGCTCGTGGACCATTGCCATCTTGAGCAGCTCTGTCTTGAGGTTGATGCTTGTGTTCATCCATCTCAAACCCCAACCTCTGAATGTGAGCCTGTTGCTCTTCTTCTCTTCTCCTTCTTGCTATTTCCCTCTCAAGTGTAGCTATCTCTTTAACAGTAAGAACCAGGTTAGTTACACCCCTGCTTCTTGTTGTTCTCCACTGGTGGTGCTCTGATTCCCAACCTATGACCTTGGATGTGAGGTTGGTCATAGGCTCCAATGGCTCTAGCTTGGCGTGGTTGGTGTTGTGGCTGGCGTGGTGGTCTAGGATTGTCAGCCCTTGGACCATTGCCTCCTTGGACATCACCATCTTGAGGATGACGCTCCATATCAAACCCCAATCTCTCCAAATGAGCCTGTTGCTCGACTTCTCTTCTCTATCTTGCTATCTTCTCTCAAGTGCAGCAATCTCTTCAACAGTAGGAACCAAGTTAGGTGCCCCTCTGGTTCTTGTGATCATACACCTGAAAGTCAAAGATAGAAGAAGCAAGAGAATCAATATCACAAGAAAATAAAAATGATTTAGTCTCAAGCAAGTGACTAAATCCCAATGTCACAATCAACTTAGAATTTGGCAACGGCGCCAATTTGATGAAAGGACTTTTCTAAGGTCCTAATCAAATGATTGTTGGTGTCAAAATCGGTCACGACGGAATCAATGACTGAAAGTCTCTAGAAAGTATTTCTTGAAACAAAAAGTCTCGAATAATTTGAAAAGAAGTTATACGAGATTTTCAAATTAGAATATCCACTCTCTGTGAGATCGAAGACTATGGGCGGCGCGACGAGAGTCCCCGAAAGATCGGTCCGCCGCCAAGGACATCAAGATTCGATCACCACAAAACCCTAAACACAAAAGAATCTGCCTCAAACTTCAAGAGGTCGCTCTTCAAACCGTAAGGAACCAGAAAACGATCAAGATATCAAATCGGCCCTCGCCGAGATCTTCAGCCTGGCGCCGGCGGCACCCCGGCCTGGCGCCGGCGGCACCCCGGCCTGGCGCCGGTCGACGGCCTGGCGCCGGTCGACGGCCCTCGTCCTGGTCTCGGTCCCATCGTGTTTGGTCTGATCCCATCTTGGCTTGTTTGGATCAATCATCGTGAGCTTGGGACGATCACGCCACGAATAAACATCCTTCGACTCGATTGGAATCGCCCTCGATATTTTACGACAAAAACTAGAAGGATTGGATTTCGTAAAAGATATCGTGATAAAACAAGGTCGCATTAACTTGAACATCGATCCTTTAGGCTATACGGTTTATTTTACGAAAAATAGTCTTCAGAAATCGTATAAAACGTTCAACGACTTAAGACAAGTCCACGGACTTACTTACGATTTTAAGAATTCAGGCCCAATCAGGCTATGACGGTTTATCCGATTTTCCGATCATCGGATAAACATCAAGTCACCGAAAACTCGAGGATAATTACGAAGATCGACGAAAATGGAATACTTCATGAAGAGATAAGCTTGGGCCCAAAGGCGAGGTCCATCATCTTAAGGCAAACCGACCTAGGAGTGAGTATATAAGGAGAGCAAGAGCAGAGGAGAGGAAGATCCGAAAATCCTAGAATCTAGACTTAGAGAACTCCTGCTAGCTTAGAGAACTTAGAACCTAGATGGTTAGGCCAGCGAGGCAGGACTTAGAACGTCTGGCCGCCTCTTGTTCTAGTTTTATCTTCTCCGCAGATCCATGTTCCTCTCGGAAGGATCTAACTATACTTTTACTCAGAGCTCCGCTCATAGAAACCCTAGGCATTACCTTCGACATGCCCGCTTATGACCAACGCCATACTAGACGACCCAGGCCCTAGAACGCCTGGCCTCCTACTCACAAATCTCCGCTCCTCGGAAGGATCGGACAATTCTTTACTTAAGAGCTCCGCATAGAAACCCTAGGCGCTATCTTCGACATGGCTGTTTCTATGACAACGCCATACTAGATTTAACCCGCCCAGACGGTTCGATCTCTTGTTTAATTACACCTAAACTGAACTACGTCCGACTTGATCCTCGAAAGGGGTACGTAGGCAGCCTTTCTTAAGGTCCAGTCCCAAATCTTAACAAAACCTTTTCCGCATTTATTCGATCACTTGTCGTTGGCTGTCGCAGAGAATCCGGACATTCAGGAAAGTCGGGTTAACTTGGCTTTCCTCCGTTTTTATTCATTAAAATCGACAGTGTGAATTTCGGTTCCCACAGTTTGGCGCTAGAAGGAGGGGGGGACGGATTACTCTTACTCATACGGCCGCGAAAGCTTGATCGAACAGATGTCCGGAAATATGAAGGAAAAAGTTGCAGTTTGCGCCAACGATGGTAAAACAACTCCAGCAGCGACCGTTCCACGCCAACGCCACGAAACGCCACGGAGCTCGAAAGCAAATCAAAAACCTAGCCACGGCTTTCCGCCACCGAAGAGCACGAAAAAGAGCTCGCACTTCTCTATCTAAACAGAAAGGGCAACGATAAAATCTATCAAACCCCAAAAATTCATCTTGTTACCAAGTTAGAGAAATCGCGAACGAGCAAGGTTTCTACTTAAAAACGCTTTTCGAGAACCTCTCGGAAAAATAAAACTTATTCTCCTCAAACCTTGGGAAACCCTTTATTACTCATGAACAGAAGCACGGCAAATCGGTTCACCGATTCCCACTGCCATACTTCTTACAAACAACTCTCGAGGAACAAACGGAAAACGAAGGAGGCCGGAGCTTAATCTTACTAGGACGACTTGCCATAGGGTAAGATCAGTCTTCCCAGTCCGCCTTAGTAAGAGCCCACTTTGTTCTCCTTTGTGTCTAGGTCAAAATGGCTTTCGTTTCATCTCCATCGGAGTTTCCGTTGAGATTTTACGAAGAGAACAAAGTCACTGTCCCGGCCACCTCGCCGTGGGCAAGGACAAACATTACCGAGGTCACCTCAACCTCCGACATGGCTACCTCGCCACAGGGCTTAACTCACCTTCAAGTATCCTTTGAGTTTAGATCAAAGTGGCTTTCGCTTCGCCTCAATCGGAGTTTCCGTTGAGATTTTACGAAGGGAACAAAATCACTCTCCCGGCCACCTCGCCCATGGACGAGAACAACCATCACCAAGGTCACCTCGCCCATGGCCACCTCGCCTGTGGAAACCTCACTTTGCTCTCCTTTGAGTCTAGGTCAAGATGGTTTTCGCTTCGCCTCAATCGAGTTTCCGCTGAGATTTTACTTAAAAACAATGTCGCTGTCTCGACCACCTCGCCCATGAGAAGGATCTCTGTCCCGCCATAGGGCGAGACGGTACTGTCTCAGTACCATGCATCTTTGCCTGAGTTTTTCGTAACTCGGTCTTTGAGTCCGTGAGCCCCGGGGAACGACGAAGGCAAGCAATAGCAGAATCGGCGAACGCGGGACACGGCACGGGCAGCAGGCTCGTCCTCTCCCGTCTGGCGCCGGCGGCAGGCCTATCGTTTCCCATCTGGCGCCGGCGGCAAGGGTCCTGGCGCCCATCCGTGCAGTCGTTTCGTGATCACGGGCAGCGGCAACATCTTGGTCCCTTAAACCCATGTTTGGATTGTTAGAAACACGGCGATTCTTCCATGAAAGCCTTCGATTGTTTAACAAAGCTCATATTCTAGAATCTAAGTTCGAAGCCTCATTACTCAAACCCTCGAAGACGGAAAGTCTACAAATCCAAGTCCATCTCAATCCCGATACTCGAGGAGTCTCGTTGGATTAGAAACGATTATCTCGAAATCTACGGCTAAAGATCTTCCCAAACTCAAAGATTTCCATAAGCGACTAACGGAAAGATCGAACAACGAAAACCCACAGGCGGCAAGATGGCCTGGCACCGGGCGGCATCGCCACGCTGAAGCCGCCTGGCGCCGGGCGTAATTCACCGCCTGGCGCCGGCGGCACCGTCCGCAGCGGGCGGCCTGGCTCGGCGGCACCCGCCTGGCACCTGTCCATGGCCTCGCCCTGGTCTCGGTCCTATCGTGCCGGTCCGATCCCATCTTGGCTTGTTGGATCAATCTTCGTAAGTTTGATGCGATCCGCGGTTATTCTAAACACCAATCGCCTCGACTATACGAGGAAATGGGATTCGCCGAATGCGAAACCTTCAAAAGACTATTTTCTCAAATTTTTGTAAAACTTTAATTCTTTGTAGGACAGGAAGAAAAGCGTCTTGAAAAACTGCCGTAGAATTTAGGGAACTTAGGACCTAGGTGGATAGTCTAGTAACCTAAGTCTTAGGCAAAATTTCCAGTCTTGTTCCATCGTTTCTTGATTGTCCAGGCAGAACATGCAAACCGATCTAGTCTCGAAAAACCGAGAAACGATCGCCACGCCGCTCTAAAAGCATACTCATCCCGCTTCTAAAAGAAAGAAAAAGCATAAGCCTTCGAAGAACGGCTAACCCGCTTTCAGAAAAGAAAAGGGAAGTAGGTAACGATACTATATCCAGATAATCCCATCTTCAAAACTTTTGCTTCAGCATCAAGACAACGCTTTGACAAAGCAAACTCGCAGCAATAAGATTCGCCTTAAAACGCTTAGCGCATAGCCCAACCATTACAAACATAGTCCTGAAAACTCTATGTCACCTCTCGCCGCAAACTCGCGACTAGAAACATGT
The DNA here is from genome assembly GCA_016771965.1 of Brassica carinata. Taxonomy (NCBI): domain Eukaryota; kingdom Viridiplantae; phylum Streptophyta; class Magnoliopsida; order Brassicales; family Brassicaceae; genus Brassica; species Brassica carinata. The sequence goes on along the minus strand of CM028694.1, from coordinate 26,436,550 downwards.
ACCAACGCCAGACTAATAGCACGACGGTGAACTACTTAAAATAACGTAAATAACCTTCGTAAAACTCCATAAGTAGTTGAAGCAGCTTTAGATCAAAGGTGAAATCATAGCGGAAACATCTCCCGTAATCCGCTGAAACATCGCTACTTTAACAGTCTGCGATTTTCTATGAAACCGGTCATCCATTACTTTCAGATAACAAGAACATTTTAAAACAAAACAGCCTATGGAAAAAACATGATCGGTCTCATGCAAAACGATTTCAAGAGTACGCAAAAGTGAATAAGGAAAACATAATCCGTGGTCGCTAATATCGCAAGTAATTTGTGAGAAACGCCCGTTACCTTTGCGAAAACCCCTTACATCACTTTTACGAAAAATCCTCTGTATGGTCGAAGTCAATTCATACAAAGCAACTTTCGTAAAATAAACATAATGGGTCCAACGGGTAACTGACATAGACAGTTTTCGCTCCACAAGGTTTCTGGCTCCTGCTTTCACTCCCAGCGGTTGCGTCCGAAAGCAGGAAATAATCACGCAGACTAACCCGCGACGTGGTCCCGCCGATCCCTTAAACTTTGTCCCCTCGGATAAAATGAAACGATTTTCATGCAACAAAAAGAATTTATAATGAGCCATTAATCGTATAACTAAGACCTAAAGTGGAAGATCGCTTCTAAAAGCCATCAGCCATAACTCAGAAAACTCGCTGTGCTTGGCATGTCTATCTCGCAAACGCTATTTTCCTCGCCAACTACGCTCTTCCGTAAAGCCCTAACCTGAATTCGCAACCCCATTAAGGACAATCAGAACTAACATGACCTTAATAAGGGTCATGGTCTGATCGCTACCAACAACTTCCTTGGCGATACGGCTGAATCTAGCCTCCATGCCAATCAAAGCTACTGAGCGAAAGCACCGCCCAATCACTTAACGGCTAAAACAACAATCCACGATTTGTTCATAGGACGCCAAGTGACTATCACGCAAGCAATTTGTCGATAACCCAAATCATAATGATAAACTCTTCATACCAAAACTCAGTCCTAACAACCATATGGTTAACGGAAGATTTAAACTTATCGTCAATCGATTAAGTTCTATACCCGTAAACACGGCATGAAAAGAAACGCTCGTGACAAGGCTCCAAGAGTTATAATGAAGTCATCCTTGATATATACAATCAAATCCCGGAAGGCCAACACTTCACGAAGCACTGTGAATGTAGACGCTTCTCCCTGGTCAAACTTACGCGACCCCTTGGTCCTGCGCCCAAACCAAACAACAGTTTCTGGCTGCGAACATTCGCGAAAACATCTCCAAGCCCGCAAACATTTCAACCACGAATGCGCACAAGGAAAACTCGACCTTCAGCACTGCGAGACGCCGCTAACGCCGGCGACATTCTTTTCCTCAAAACATTCCAGACGAAATCCTCGTCTCTAGAACTCAAAACATACAAACACACCTCTAAACGGTAACATGCTTCTAAACTGGCATCATTTCGTTGTTGCTGATCACAACAAACGAACTCTAACATCCTAGACAGACAAATAGCCGCCCTTCAAGGGGTAGGCTCTCTTGCATCCGACAAGGATAAACATAGCGCTATACAAGAAATCCAAATTTTGGTTTAGCTCTTCGTAAAGGAAGTAGCTCGACTCACTCGCACAAATCATATAAGCCGACAACAATTCGGATTTTAAACGGTAACGAAGTCAGGTTAAAATCGCAAACAGGCAAAACGAAGCCGATTTGTCATCGCAAAGCCTCAGTCCGAGAGTAAACCTAGATCTTGCCCTAAACCCAGCCATGCTGGATCTTGACATCTCACAGACATAGTATGGTATACTTAGATCCAAAATTTGTCTCTTCACTTAAGCCTATTCGCTTCACAAACTTTTCGTAAATTGGTAAACCGCTGAAAATCTCGCTTTATGCAAACAATAGGTACGGTGATCATCAGGGAACTAGGAATGAGACGACAACTCACACCTCTTCTCATACTTCAAAAACTGAAGTTCATAAATAATCGAAAACAAATACATCAACAGCATCATGCTCGAAAGTCTCTCAAGACACATAACCAGACCATATAAGTCTCGCCGAAAACTGATCACAAAGGTCTTAAACTCCAAAATCTAACTACGGAAGGCTTGATCCCTACAACAAGGGTACGAGGCAGCCTTCGAAAGGCGCAGCCCCAATCTTACCACTTTAACGGAGCCTTTCAACCATTAATTCCGCCTATCTTACCTGACATGTCTTATTGCTCGCAAGAACATCACGAAGGTTCTAACAAGCTGGGGGCTAACTGTTGGTGTCAAAATCGGTCACAACGAATCAATGACTGAAAGTCTCTAAAGTATTTCTTGAAACAAAAGTCTCGGATAATTTGAAAAGAAGTTATACGAGATTTTCAAATTAGAATATCCACTCTCTGTGAGATCGAAGACTACGGGCGCAGCGACGAAAAGTCCCGGAAAGATCGGTCCGCTTCGCCCAAGGACATCAAGATTCGATCACCACAAAACCCTAAACACAAAAGAATCTGCCTCAAACTTCAAGAGGTCGCTTTCAAACCGTGAGGAACCAGAAAACGATCAAGATATCAAATCGAAGCCCTCGCCGAGATCTTCAGCCTGGCGCCGGCGGCACTCGCCTGGCGCCGGCGGCACGCACCACGCGGTCCGGACTGGCGCCGGCGGCACGCACCACGCGGTCCGGACTGGCGCCGGCGGCACTCGCCACGCTGGCCGCCTGGCGCCGGCGGCACTCGCCTGGCGCCGGCGGCACTCGCCACGCTGGCCGCCTGGCGCCGGCGGCACTCGCCTGGCGCCGGTCGACGGCCCTCGCCCTGGTCTCGGTCCCATCGTGTTCGGTCTGATCCCATCTTGGCTTGTTTGGATCAATCATCGTGAGCTTGGGACGATCACGGCTACGAATAAACATCCTTCGACTCGATTGGAATCGCCCTCGATGTTTTACGACAAAACTAGAAGGATTGGATTTCTCGTAGAAGATATCAGATAAAACAAGGTCGCATTAACTTGAACATCGATCCTTTAGGCTATACGGTTTATTTTACGAGAAAATAGTCTTTCCGAGAAATTGTATAAAACGTTCAACGACTTAAGACAAGTCCACGGACTTACTTACGATTTTAAGAATTCAGGCCCAATCAGGCTATGACGGTTTATCCGATTTCCTAACATTGATAAACATCAAGTCACCGAAAACTCGAGGATAATTACAAAGATCGACGAAAATGGAATACTTCCTCAAGAGCATCATGCTCGAAAGTCTCTCATGACACATAACCAGACCATATAAGTCTCGCGGAAAACAGATCACAAGGTCTTAAACTCCAAAGCGAACTTCTGAGAAGGCTTGATCCCTACAACAAAGTGCGTGGCAGCCTTGAAAAGCGCAGCCCAATCTTACCACTTTCAGCGAACCTTTCAACCATTAATTCCGCCTATCTTACCTGACATGTCTTATTGCTCGCCAAGAACATCACGAAGGTTCTAACAAGCTGGGGGCTAACTGTTGGTGTCAAAATCGGTCTAGCGGAATCAATGACTGAAAGTCTCTAGAAAGTATTTCTTGAAACAAAAGTCTCGGATAATTTGAAAAGAAGTTATCACGAGATTTTCTCAAATTAGAATATCCACTCTCTGTGAGATCGGAGACTTCTGGTCTTGGGCGAAAGTCCCGGAAAGATCGGTCCGCTTCGCCCAAGGACATCAAGATTCGATCACCACAAAACCCTAAACACAAAAGAATCTGCCTCGAAACTTGAAGGTCGTTCTCTCAAACCGTGAGGAACCAGAAAGCGATCAAGATATCAAATCGAAGCCCTCGCCGAGATCTTCAGCCTGGCGCCGGCGGCACTCGCCTGGCGCCGGCGGCACGCACCACGCGGTCCGGACTGGCGCCGGCGGCACTCGCCTGGCGCCGGCGGCACTCGCCACGCTGGCCGCCTGGCGCCGGCGGCACTCGCCTGGCGCCGGCGGCACTCGCCTGGCGCCGGCGGCACTCGCCTGGCGCCGGCGGCACTCGCCTGGCGCCGGTCGACGGCCTCGCCCTGGTCTCGGTCCCATCGTGTTCGGTCTGATCCCATCTTGGCTTGTTTGGATCAATCATCGTGAGCTTGGGGCGATCCGGCTACGGAATAAACATCCCGACTTCGATTGGAATCGTCCTCGATGTTTTACGACAAAACTAGAAGGATTGGATTTCGTAGAAGATATCAGATAAAACAAGGTCGATTAACTTGAACATCGATCCTTTAGGCTATACGGTTTATTTTCACGAGAAAATAGTCTTTCAGAAATTGTATAAAGCGTTCAGCGACTTAAGACAAGTCCACGGACTTACTTACGATTTTAAGAATTCAGGCCCAATCAGGCTATGGCGGTTTATCCGATTTCGAACATTGGATAAACATCAAGTCACCGAAAACTCGAGGATAATTACAAAGATCGACGAAAATGGAATACTTCCTGAAGAGGTAAGCTTGGGCCCAAAGGCGAGGTCCATCATCTTAAGGCAAACCGACCTAGGAGTGAGTATATAAGGAGAGCAAGAGCAGAGGAGAGGAAGATCCGAAAATCCTAGAATCTAGACTTAGAGAACTCCTGCTAGCTTAGAGAACTTAAAACCTAGACGGTTAGGCCAGCGAGGCAGGACTTAGAGCGTCTGGCGCCTCTTGTTCTAGTTTTATCTTCTCCATAGACCCATGTTCCTCTCGAAGGATCTAACTATACTTTTACTCAGAGCTCCGCTCATAGAAACCCTAGGCATTACCTTCGACATGCCCGTTTCTATGACCAACGCTCATACTAGAAGAACCAGGCCCTAGAACGTCTGGCCGCCTCCTGCTCACAAATCTCTGCTCCTCTCGGAAGGATCGGACAATTCTTTTACTTAAGAGCTCCGCACATAGAAACCCTAGGCATTATCTTCGACATGCCTGTTTCTATGACAAACGCTCATACTAGACGAACCCGCCCAGACGGTTCGATCTCTTGTTCAATTACACCTAAACTGAACTTCGTCCGACTTGATCCTCGAAAGTGCGTAGGCAGCCTTTCTTAAGGTCCAGTCCCAAATCTTAACAAAACCTTTTCCGCATTTATTCGATCACTTGTCGTTGGCTGTCGCAGAGAATCCGGACCTTCTGGGAAAGTCGGGTTAACTTGGCTTTCCTCCGTTTTTATTCATTAAAATCGACAGTGGGAATTTCGGTTCCCACAATGATATAGTATATAAGATTGTCGAACCAGTTCTAAGTGACCACAAAGCAAAGGGAATGCAAGTATATGCTTAATCTAAATGCAATCATTGACGGAGATGATTATTAAGCTAAGACAATATCTAAAATGCAACAAAATGTAAAACTTTCTTTCTTATGAGGAGAATGAGACCCATGGGTATAGGGACTTGATCTTAAATTATTAAGGTTCAATCCAAGATGCCAACTTTTCAATCAATCTAATTCCTTATGCCTAGACAACAAAACTAAGCAAGCTCTATCCCTAGATGAATGCTCTTTTGCAATGATCACCCAAGTACACCAAATCCCTTTGGCTGTAATGATCAAAGCAAACATTAAGAATGAGTCTAATAGCAATCCTAGCTTCTTTAACAACTAATCCCTTACGTAAAGAAAGCTAAAAGCATAGATGAGTTGGTTCAGGCATTTCATAGAACACCTTCCGGGCACGAAATGTCTATGGCTCTATGTTTGAGAGGCCAACACAAATATAGCATTAAGAACACCAAATCATGCAAGGAAAGGATAGATCTAACACTAAGCACCTTGGATCTACACTTAATCACTCTCAATCACCCTAACCCATGGATCTTAAATGGATCTACTCACTAATTCACATGCTTACTCTTAAACCCATGAGAGATTTAAGCTTAAACATGTAGAGAAAGAAAAGAGATGAAATCAAACAATCAAGAACACAAAGATGAGATGAGATTATGATTCAAAGATAAAACTTTCTCAAATGTTTGTGTTCTTAGATAGAAAATAACATCACTCTAAAAATAAGGATAACTAGAGTATTTATACTTGGCTTAAAAGCCCTAGAAACATAGAACAAAATGACTAAAAAGTCCTTGAGCCAAATGGGTCTCATCCAATGGGAAGAAGGCAAGAAATTCGGTCAGGGGTGAGCCAGCATGGTCCAACCCGGTCTGGCCACTCCGGCCGTCCATTTCTGGCCGCGTCCAAGCCGACCGGGTGCTCCAAGCCGGACGTTCCACCCGGTCCACTCTCTTCCTGCTCATGCTCTGCTTCTCCCGACCGGGGTCATCAAACCGGTCTGGGCTCCCCGGTCCACTGCATGCTCTTTTCCCGGCCGGCTGCTTGAACCCGGACTGATCTACCCGGCCAGCCTGACATGCTTCAAGTGAACTGATCATAACACCTCCAATACAGGTCCAAATGACTTGAAACCACTTCCATTGGAAAGCTAACTCAATTTTCTGTGTCTCCACAAAATCTTAGCAGCAGAAGACATATCTAAGGTCGCTGTGCATTCTCATCTTTGTCTTGACCAGATCATGGATTGACTTCTCTTTTCATGGCCAAACTTGATTCTTCATCTCTTTTGGGGGCATAAGGCTTCCAAACACCTCAAATCACACCAAAGCATACTCCAACACCTGATAAGGACAAATGAATGCAAAATGGACCTTAACATGCCTAAAGCCTAACTTATATGATCAAAATGCATAAGATATGGATGCTAAAAACATGTAAATATGCAAGACATCAGCTGACAAAGATCAATAGTATCTGTGGGAATCCGCTGTAGATGATCTGCTGCCCTGGTCGGAAGCCTGAATTCTCGATGTTGGATTCACATTAAAAAGGTAAGCAGGATCCGTCTTGTTAGCGTAAGGCCCTGGTGGCATATAGCCACGTGTTTGCAAGATCCGAATGGCGTATGACCGGGCCAAACAGGCAAATTGTTGATTTACTTCAGTAAGTATATCTTTTATTATGCCCCCGATGATTGGATATTGGCTGGAGAGTGATCTTTTGAAGGGCATACGTCCTGGCAAAGCAATATTCTCCTGCTTATGTTTTCTTCTCTTTTTGCTTAGTCTTTTGGGGATGTTCCCTGACTGCAGGATGGAGAAGTTCGGTGGGAGATAGTAGTCGAGTGAAGACCATGGTTCTTCCCATTCCTTTAACAAGACCTTTGTTGAGGCATGGAGGCTGGTTCTTTGTTGTATAACTTGGGGTATCAAAATACGTCGCGTGGGAAGTCGTAGTTCCTGCTGATTCTCCTATGTAACCTGAAGTTTAGAAGGGTTTCATGCTCTGATACCATAGAACACGTACATCTATCCTTGGAAACCCGTAGGTTTTGAGGAAGTATTGTATTGGTTTCGGAGGATCTTCGGGTTTTTCCTTTGAGGACCCGAGGACTGTAAGGGATTCTTTTATGACCCGAAGTTGAACTCTTGTTGATTTAACGCGGCATCGCACTCTGTCTACTGGAGTTGGACCTCTCTCTATGTCGATTGGATGTGGGATGTTTTTGAGACTGCACCTGTTGCTTTCTGTGGAGCCGTTCGAAACCTGGTCCTTCTCGAAACCCGATGATTACGGAAATATCCTCCTGGAGCTTGTTGGTTGTGGGATTCGTCCTCTTGAAACGTGGGGGTTTGTGGGCTTCGTCCCCCTGAAACGTGGGGGTTTGTGGAATTGACTCTCTTGGAGCCCGGAAGCTCTGGCATATATCCTTCTGAAACCCGGAGGCGGTAGGACATATCCTCTTCAAATCCGGAGGTTACAGGTGAAGCAGAAATACTTACTCGTCCTTGAGCTTGGATAGCGGGGGCTGACACGATCTTATATGGCCATGGTCAAAATTGACTCAGAGGCAGGAATGACCCATCTGGAGTAGGACCCTCTGTTTGGATATAAGGGGTTTACCCAGCTGAGAATGCTTCTTTGCATGGGTTAGGGTCTTCTACTGCAGACTAGGACGTGGTTAATCCATTTCTGCTGTTGACCTTCCATACATATTGCTTCGCTCCTATTCACTGGATCTCCTCCTTGTTGTGGGCAAGCCAACGAGATTTGTTGATGCATGTTGGCCCTTGGGTTAACGCTCAGCTCATTTGCCCCTGCTTTCATCGTGGACGTGTCTTCCGTTAGAGGTTCAAGGAGACATGTGGCCTTTGGAAATCTTGAGAGGCATGTGGCTTTAGCTTCCTTTAGAAGTACATCAGGTTACGTTGCCAGGAAAAGCGGTAGTAAGGTGATTGGAGCTGTAGACCCGAAACCTGGTCTAGAACCTGAGTCCAGAGCTCGGAAGCTGGAATCTGGAACCTGGAAGTTTGGCTTTCTCTTTTGAGTGAGTAATAGCGGGAGCGGGAGTTCTCCTGCTTCTTTCTAGAATTAGTATTTTCTCTGGCTCCTTGGCAGGAGACAAAGCGGCGGTTTGTCTGGCATTTGGACAGGGTTCCTCATACTTTTGGATGGTTCATAGCTTCTCCGCAGGAACTCCATTGAGGATTTTCCCTCAGAAGTTCAGTAGCCCATATATCTACTAGGATGAACTTATGTATTCTATGACACTTGTCGTTGTTCCTTTTGTGGAACAACTCCTATGGAATTCACCAAGTACTTTAAAGGCGTTCTCTAACTATTCTACCACCTAGATGCTAGAACCTAGAAAGAAAGGTGGTTCCTTAGTTACCTCTTAGTAGAGTTGCAGACGTGCTGTAGCAAGCAAATAACTTAGGTTTGGTGAGAGTAATGGAAGGGATTCGCCGCTTGTTGAGTATGTCGGAGAAAAAGGTCTTCTCGGCATGGATTCTTGCCTTGGCGGCTATGGAGATGATGCGCTATGAGGATGAACGTGTTGTCCCCTTTTTTAGAGTTTATGAACCCTTTATTTATAGTAGAAGTCGTGCCTCCTCTTTGGAATTTGGAAATATTCATTATATCCTTAGATAATAGAGTATTTCTATTTTTCTTAAAGGCGGCCATATGTATTGGAATACTTCCTCTTTCTTCTCTTGGATTCAAGGACATTCAACCATATCAAGATAAATGTGAATGTTTACATTTATCTTGAAGTATTCCTTTTTACTCGGAGGCTGGAGGAATTATCTGATCCGGAATCGAGGAGCAGGGGCAGGGACCTGGAGCAGGGGCAGGAATCTGGAGCAGGGGCAGAACCTGGAAGCCAGAAGCTGGGGAAATCTCCTCATGAAGTATTTTTCCGCAACAGTAGGGATACTGCATTCGGGGATCACCACTTTCTCCTGGTTGAAGCGAGCTATGTAGGCGGGTAAGGGTTCTGACCGATGCTGGAGGATCTCACAGAGGTTGTCCGATGTTTTCTCTAGGTCCCGACTGCTTGCAAACTGTTCCACGAACTTGTCGCTAAGAACTGTGAAAGAGGATATTGACCTAGAGGGTAGATTGATGTACAACTGGAGTGCGGGTTCGATCAGGGTGGAACCGAACCCCTTGCACATGGTAGCTTCACGAGATTCCCTTGGGAGTGCTACTGCTAGCATTCTTTGTTTGTACTGGGCGATGTGATTGTCCTGGTCTCCAGTTCCATCATACATCTTGTATGTTTGGAAAAGAGAACTTCCTCGGCATTTCTATCAGGGCGATCTCGTCCGCAAACGGAGATTCTGCGTAGGAGTTGGGGTTGCTCTTCCGGATTGGAGGAGCTACTCCGGGGAGTCTCTCTACCAAGGACTGTATAGCATCAAACTTCTCGGTGAACATCTGTTCCATGTAGGCATTGCAGGCGGATTTTTCTGCTGCTGCTCCGACGGGTGCTTCCTCATCAGGTTCCAGCTTTGAGTCGCTGTCTTTTATACCGTGGATCCGGGCGCTCCTGACCTCGCCCCGGTTTGCGTTGTTTTCGTTGGGCGCTGTCTGCGGATGGGTTATTTCTCCTCCGCGTTAGGTGTCTCCAAAGTGGGCATAGACCGGACTAGAGTTTAAAAGCGGCGCATCTTGTTGCTGATCGTGTTGAGAAGCTGATTCTCATCTCGAAGAGAAACGTTTTCGGCCTCGAGTTAGCTGAGTTTTTCTGCGCTTTGATCCAGCTGCTTGGAGTGCTCATCTAGCTGACTTATTAGACCCTGAACCTCCGAGAGGATCTCGAGGTTTTCCATGGTGTTTTCTTGAGCTCGGTGTAGCTCGGTTCCTTGATTCTGCAGACTGTCAAGCCATCTCTGAAGCTCGGCTTCTCTCTGGGTAGCTTAGGGTTGCTCATCGTGTCCATCCGTCGTCACCATCACGTAGTGTGGATTACTCCCCTCCTTCTAGCGCCAAACTGTTAGGGGATTTTTGTGTAAGTCCTTTTTGAGTACTACGGAACGATGGATGAGTTGTTACTTTGAGAGTATTCAGAGAGATTTGTCGAGAATGATAGGATTTATGTGTGAAGAGACGTTTTATTAGAGAGTAAAGCTGGAACTACAATAGATTGGTGTATGAACCCTAGTCTAGCCGCCTAGATCTATTCTCTTAGTCTCTGGATGTCGATCCCCTGCTTTAGGGTTTTGTTTTCCCTTATATAGTCGTCCTTAGGTCCGTCTTAGTCGGTTTGAGTAAGAGGAATTCTTCCATATTCGGAAATATGGAAGGTTCTCTTTGTCGGAAGTTTTCCATTTCCCGGGAGAAGGGGTAGTTCCTGAGTTCCCGAGTTCCCGAGTTCCTTTCAATGAGGACCCGGGGTAGTCTATAGCGGGGACCCGGAGGTCTGAGTCCTGCCTGGAGCCTGGAGGAAAATGATACCTGAGTATTTCCCAACAAAAACATCTTAGATCTAGATCTAATCACCTTTAGTCTCTCAAGCCCATGAATCCTAGATAGATCTACTCACTAATAGACATGGATAACCCTAAAACCATGGATGATTCAAGGCTAAACATGATAGTGATCAAGATAATCCAATAAACACAAAGAGAATAAGATGAAAAAGGATCCAAGATCCAAACTTTATTCAAGAACTAAATGTGTTCGTAAGAGAAAACAAGTTAGATCTCTCAAAGGAGATTACAAAAGTATTTATACTTAGGCTTAGAAATCCCTAAAACATCAAGATAAAATTTCTAAAAGGTCCTTGAGGTTATTAAGTCTTCAACCAACCAGATGGCTAGATAAAGAAGAAGCTTTGCGACCACCCGGGTGATGTCTTGCATATTTACATGTTTTTAGCATTCATATCTTATGCATTTTGATCATATAAGTTAGGCATTAGGCATCTTTAGGCTCATTATTGCACTCATAAGTCCTTATTAGGTGTTGGAGTGTACTTGGGAGTTATTGGAGGCGTTTGGGAGTATTGTGATCAAAAAGGGGGTGAAAGATGAACATGGACGGAGGCCTTAGAAATATCCTCTGATGCTAAAATTTGGTGGAGACACTGAATTTTGAGTTAGCTTTCCAATGGAAGTGGTTTCAAGTCATTTGGAGCCATATTGGAGAAGTTTAATCTATTCATTGGAAGCATGTCAAGACACCCGACCTGGACTACCCGGGGACAAGGACCCGCACGGTTTGATGGACCAACTGGCAAGCAAGACACCCGACCTGGACTACCCGGGGACAAGGACCCGCACGGGTTGGACTGAAGCTGGACGCCAGGGAACACACCCGGCCTCACACACCCGGGATGACAACCCCGCACGGCCTCACACACCCAGACAAGACCACCCGACCACCAGCACCCGCACGGGTTGGACTGAAGAGACGAGCTCAGGACCCGGCCTTGAGCACCCGGCCTAGACGACCCGCACTGAGGTTGCGCCAAGCACTAGAGGAGAGAAGAAAGGTGGTAAGCCACCTAAGCCTTATGATTGCCATGTAGCAGCCTCCTCTAGTGGCTATGAACCAAGCCAACTCCTAGTCCTAACACAAGCACCACGCCCAAATCTCCATATGTGGTATCACTCCAACCCTTCTTGTATATACATTTGCTTTTGTCTTGTTGGGGTATCTCTTTCCCTCTTACTCACACAGAGACTGTGTGATTTAAGTGTGGGGGAGGTACCAGATATTTGATCATGTTTGCTATGTGATTTTGAGTCTCATACATTGCATTGTACATTCATATTTGCATAGAAAATCCAAAAAAATTTTTAATTTTTGAATCATGTAGATTGCATCACCTGCATCCTTAAGATTGAGTCTAGAGCATATATGTTGCATTTCATTTGCATGTGGAGCATTGCCTTGTAAAGAACACTTGTTTGCACTGAATTTGGCACCCTAGTTAAAAATATCAGGTAGCTTAAGCATATCTTGAAAAGCTTGCATGCTTTGAGCCTTGAAAACTCTTCTTGAAACTTGCTTGCTTGATATTGGCATTGTTCTTAAGACCAGCTCCATCCAGAATTTAGACTTGAATGAACTTAATTTCTCTTGCATATGGGCATTTGCATACTTGATCATGGATCTCATACACATTTGGGTTATCTTTTTCCATTGAACCACCCTTTGTTAACCCAAATGGCACTTCCATACCCTTGAACCCTATCCATTCTTTGAAGCCTACATTGATTTGCTTGAGTGAGGCCTTTTCTGATAGTTTGTCATGTGCAAAATCTTGAAAGTATTGAGGCTTACATGGATTTGTTCTCATCTCTCTAGCATAGGATCATCATTTGAGCTAGCTTCTAGGATGGTGAGTGGGGTCTTTGTTACTTAATGGTTTATATCTTGGGTTTGGAATGTTACAATGTTGAGATTGATGAACAAAGAAAGTATTGTGAAAGAAAAGCCCTAGAGACCTAGAATAGAAAGTTAAGAAGCTCTTGATTGATGTTTTTGACCTCCCCCCTCATGTATATAAAAAAAAAAAGAAAAGAAAAAGAAAACAAAAAGAAAAGAAAAAGGAAAGAAAAAGAAAAGAAAAAGAAAAGAAAAAGAAAAGAAAAATAAAAAGATTCAATAAGATAGTGGGGGAGGAAAAAAACTAAAAGAGTTAAAGCTTAGAAAAGTGAATAGGAGTCCTTAGAGGTTGAATCATGAGAAAGGAAATGTTCATTGGGTGAGAGATGTGAGTATGCTTTTCAATTTTGGGTTATGGGATGAATAAAAAGGTGTAGATCTTGTAATCACTTAGGAATTAGGTAGAATGTTGAGGATGGATCCATGTATGCATGAATTGCTCTTAGTCGTAGATAAATTTTGCATAATGATCAAGCTCCTTGATTTTAGAGTGATTGCCACCTTGAAATGATGCATTGAAACCTCATTTTCATCCATTTTAGACAATTTGATCACATAGCCAAATGATTGAGATCATGTGCCCATTTGTGAGACTTCGCCTTATGTGTGTGTGTGTGAATCAATGTGAGGGATGGTTAAGAGAACATGTTGGTTGATAGGCATTGCATCTTGTGTAGAGGCATAAGAGTAATTGATAGGCCTTGTGAAGCTAGAGCATAATAAGAGAGTTTTCCTCATGCTATTTGCTATGTTTCTTTATGATGTCAAGTTGAGTGCTTTGAGTGTTTCTTTTGGCTTTGCTCCCATCTTTATATCTCTCCTCCTTGTGTTTTGAAAAGTTTACTTGAGGACAAGTAAAGGTCTAGTGTGGGAGAGTTCATGTCTTGCATATTTACATGTTTTTAGCATTCATATCTTATGAATTTTGATCATATAAGTTAGGCATTAGGCATATTTAGACTCATTATTGCACTCATAAGTCCTTATTAGGTGTTGGAGTGTACTTGGGAGTTATTGGAGGGGTCTGGGAGTATTGTGATCAAAAAGGGGGTGAAAGATGAACATGGACGGAGGCTTTAGAGATATCTTCTGATGCTAAAATTTGGTGGAGACATTGCATTTTGAGTTATCTTTCCAATGGAAGTGGTTTCAAGTCATTTGGAGCCATATTGGAGAATTTATGATCTATTCATTGGAAGCATTTCAAGACACCCGACCTGGACTACCCGGGGACAAGGACCCGCACGGTTTGATGGACCAACTGGCAAGCAAGACACCCAACCTGGACTACCCGGGGACAAGGACCCGCACGGTTTGATGGACCAACTGGCAAGCAAGACACCCGACCTGGACTACCCGGGGACAAGGACCCGCACGGGTTGGACTGAAGCTGGACGCCAGGGAACACACCCGGCCTCACACACCCGGACAAGACCACCCGACCACCAGCACCCGCACGGGTTGGAATGAAGAGACGAGCTCAGGACGCGGCCTTAAGCACCCGGCCTAGACGACCCGCACGGCCTGATGGCCTGATGGATGCTGGACGAACCCTCATACCCGGGTAGCCATACCCGGCCTGGTTGAGTCTCATCCGACCAGCGTATCCGAGCTTCTTCCTTTTTAAGCCATTTGATTTTCTGAGATCATTAGTCTTTCAAGGACTTTTTAGTCATTTTTTTATGTTTTTAAGGGCTTCCAAGCCTCATATAAATACTTATGTAATCTCTTTTGGAGATCTAACTTCTTTTCTCTCAAAAACATAATAGATCTTGAAGAAAGCTTGGATCTTTGATCCTTTTCATCTCATTTATTTTGGGTTTATTTGATTATCTTCTTCTTTAATCATGTTTAGCCTTGAATCATCATTGATTTTGAGGTTTTCCATGGCTATTAGTGAGTAGATCTATCTAGGATTCATGGGCTTAGGAGACTAAGGGTGATTAGGTGTAGATCTAAGATGTTCTAGTGTAGATCCTTCTTGATCCTTGCTTGTTGAGTGTTCTTAATGCCATTTTGGTCTACACCATATCAAAATAGGTCTATAGGCATTTCCTGCCCACAAGGTGTATGATGAAATGCCTGAACCAACTCTTCAATGCTTTTAGCTTGCTTTACCTAAGGGATTAGTTGTCAAAGGAGCTAGGATTGCTAGTAGACTTACTCTTAATGATTGCTTGCATATTATTCAACCAATGACCATTTGATGCTTGAGATATGTTAGTGAATGAGCATTCTTCTTGACCATAGAGCTTGCTTAGGATTGTGTCTAGGCATAAGGTGATAGATTGATTGTGTTGCTTCCATCTTAGATTGAAGCTTGATCACCCAAAGTCAATTCCTATGTCCCAAGAATCCCTTTGCCTCATTGAGAAAGAAAGTTCACTCTCTTATTGCATTTCTAGTATTGCTTTAGTTTTAATCATCCTCTCATCTTGATTGCACTTAGATTAAGCATGAACTTGCATTCCCTTTGCATTAGAATCACTTAGAATTGGATTGACATCTCTTATACTACAACATTTGATTGGACTCAAGAAAAGTCCATCATCACCGGGTCAGGTGGTGCTGGTCCAAACCGCGTCCATCCACCCGCGTACAAGACTCTCGTCCAGGCCATCCAGCCGTGCGGGTTGTCCTCCGCGGATACTCTAAGCCGCGTACCGTCCAAGGTCCAACATCCATCAGGCCGTGCGGGTGGCTTACCCCGCCCGGGTACATCAGGCCGGGTATGTTCTGGCTGTGTCCATCTGTGCGGGTTCTTCTGGCCGGGTACATCAAGTCGGGTAGCTGTACCATCCACCCAAGGAAAGGTCTTGATCATGGTTTGGCTTGTCCTGACCTTGGCCAAACTCCATTCTTCATCTCTTTGAACCACAAAGCTCCAAAACACTTCCAATCACTCTCTAGCACATTCCAACACCTGATATAGACTTATGAATGCAATATGGACCTAAAGATTCCTAATGCCTAATCTGTATGATCAAAATGCACAAGATATGATAGCTAAAAACATGTAAATATGCAAGATATCATGCAGTACCTGGAGAACGACATCCGCCCACAGGACCGTAGCGAGAGCAGGAGGATCAAGAAGAAATCAGCAAGGTACTGCATCTCCCAAGGGGGTACTGTACCGTAGATCCTTCTCAGGACCCTATCTACGGTGTGTAAAACCCTGAGAGGTGTGGGAACCGAAATTCGCACTGTCAATTTTTATGAACAAAACTGGAGGAAAATCAAGCTAGCCTGAATTTCCTTGAAGGTCCGGATTCTCTGCGTAATCACACGAAGTCGAAAAAGAAACATATAGCAAAATCTAGATGAAAAAGTCGCTCTGAGGCGTTTTATTGATTGAATAATATGAATACAAGATTTCTCCGAGAAAAGAAAAGATATGCTAACAAGATAAACTATACAATAAAAGGCAACACAACGTTCTGAGGATTGCCTTGCTAGTCTAACCACGTAAGTTCTAAGTTCTCTAAGCTAACAGGAGTTCTCTAGGTGTAAAATCTCGGATCCCTTTTTCTTCTGCCCCAGCTCTCCTTATATAGTTATTTAGGTCGGTGGACTTTTGTCTTTGGGCCCAAGTTTATCTCTTTTGGGAATATTCCATTTTTTGTCGATCTTAATAATTATTTCGTAAGATAGGCTAAACCGTCATAATCTCTTTGGGCCTGAATTCCTTCTTGAAATCGTAGATGGGTCTCCAGGCACGTTTGGACCCTTGCGGGCCGTTTTTAGGCCTTCGGACGTTTACACCCCTGAAAAGATTTGTTTCCATAAAAGATTCGTATAGCTGAGGGAACTGATGTTCGAGCCAACCACCCCTGTTTTATACGATAGATTTTAATCGAGAAAACAATCCTTCATGGTTTTAGTCGTAGAACTTTGATAATAACTCCAATCAAGACGAAATGAGAGGTACTAGATCCATGGCTTGGATGACCATACGGAGGGCACGGGAGTTGATTCAAGTCGGACTGACCGGGATGGGACTGTCCTCGCCCTTGGGCGAGTTGACCGAGACACGGGTGTCCTTGCCCTTGGGCGAGGTGAACTTGGATGGGTCGTCCTCGCCCTTGGACGAGGTGGCCCAGAAACGGGTCGTCATCGACCTTGGGCAAGGTGACCTCGGACGGGTCGTCCTCGCCCTTGGGCGAGGTGGCCGAGACACGGGTCATCTTCGCCTTTTGGCGAGGTGAACTCGGTCGGGTTGTCCTCGCCCTTGGGCGATGTGACCTCGGATGGGTCGTCCTCGCCCTTGGGCGAGGTGGCCCAGCAGTGCGTCATCGACCTTGGGCAAGGTGACCTCGGGCCGGGTCGTCCTGCGCCCTTGGGCGAGGTGGCCGAGGCTGGGTCATCTTCGCCTTTTGGCGAGGTGAACTCGGTCGGGTTGTCCTGCGCCCAGCAGGCGATGTGACCTCAGATGGAGTGGGTCTCCAGCCCTTGGCGAGGGCTGAGACAGGTGGTCCTGCGCCCTTGGTGAGGTTACCTGATCGGTCCTCCTCACCGTTGGGCTTGGTGAGCTTGGACGGGTCATCCTCTCCTTTAGGCGAGGTGGCCTTTGCTCGGGTGCGCTCGCCCTTGGGTGAGGTGGCCTGGCCGGCTCTTGAGCCTTCCGATCGTCTTCTTTCGAGTGAATTCTTCGGACAGAATTCGTAAGGAGCAATGGTCTTAACCGTTGATTTCGAGGCAACCGTTTTTGACCCCAACAGTTAGCCCCCCATCCTGCAAGCTTCGGAGATGATTTGCGGGCAAATGAAGTGTTTTTAATCGGAATTTTCGGTTAAGAATATGCTCTCTCGCAGATTGTTTTCGGGATTATTTTATGGCGGAAATCCACGTCACAGTCACACTCCTATACATAGCAACCCATCTTTCATTATTCTCCACACATCTTTTTTCTTCAAAATCTTCTCCCCTTGTTCTCTCAAGCAAAAATGTTTCCCTCTCAAAACGAAAAGAAGAACTCTGACGTTGAGATGGGTGAGGCCAGTCCCAACTTGCCGACCTTAGCCGTCCCCAGTGCCAACTTGACGACCTTGGCTGTTCCCGGTGCCACCCCGTCCTTTGTCACTGGATTCCTTTCCTTCAAGGACAAGTTATCTCGATGCAGTATCGAGAAGGAGTCGAGCCAAACTCACGCTGGAGCATCGGCCCCTCCTTCTTCGTCTGTGTTCTCGTCTTCGGCCGCTGGTCCCATGTTCCCATGTGGTGCTGCTCCTTTTGTAGGACGAGACGCCACATCAGAGCAGGCACCGGACGTCCTGCCTCATCCCTCGGGTTCCTTTACTATGCCGATTGTCATCGTCGAAAAAGTGGAACCGGCGGAGTCTATGCCTCTGCCTCCGGACAAGAGGGAGACCGTCTTGGGGCTTTCTGCGCGCAGTGTTGCACCGTTACCCAAAGGTCACAAAAAGTCCAGTACCGCGACCGAGGTGGTCAAGAGGAGGAGATGTACCAAGGGTGAGGAAGGCGAGCCTTCGGGACTACTGTCGCAGCGTCGTTCCAAGGTCCGTTTGCAAATATGATTCCTTATTGATTACAAGGGACTTTCCTTTGCAGTTATCCTTACCTTTTTCTTGTGGATAGTTTGTATCATTGATCGATGGGATGATCAGCGACTGTGGATCAGAGGTTGAACGTTTGAGAAAGAAGCTAGCTGTATCACAGGAAACATTGAGGTGTACCGAGGCTATGCTAAAGACCATTGAGGGAACTCACGCTGCCGAGATATCTCAGCTCGAAGTCTGAATCGGGGATCTTGAGCGGGACCTCGGGAAGACTGCGAGTTCGTTGCTCAAGATGAAGAAGGAGAAGAGAACCAAAGCTTCCGAAGTTCGTCATCTCCAATGACAGATCCAGAGTCAAGAGGAATCAAAGGCTTGTGAGCCGGTGGAGACCACTGATCCTCGGGCCGAATTTCACGCCTGCCTATCGAGAATGGCCATTTTATTCGAGTCTCTAATGGCCATTCGTAAGAAGGACTTGGCCTTGGCGGGTATCGAGGGGGGTCTAAGCGAAATCCAGCTGCTTAAAGGTTATGAGGCCATGACCCTGGACTCTGAAGAAGCCAGGCTGTCGTCTTGTAAGGAAAAGTTGATAGCTTCCGTAGGGTCTTTGATTTGATCCTAGCCGGCCTGAAGTCCGAGTGCACCCTTACGCTGTGTTCGGGTAATCTAGTGGGACAAGTCTGCATGGCCGAGAGGGGCAAAGGCGATGCGGACGAGGTAGGTGGCGGCAGCACGGTCGAAGGAGGCGAAGGTGATGTGGTTGAGGGAGGCGATGGTGTTTTGGTCCCTAGTTCTGATGAGGTCGAGGATAAAGGTGGTGCTCCGAGGAGTACCTAGGGTAACAATCCTTTCGGGGATTTTCTTTGGTAACAATCCTTTCGGGGATTTTTTTTTGGTAACAATCCTTTCGGGCATTTTTTTTTGTGTTTCTGTTTCGGGCGTTGCGAGGCCATGATGCATGTTTCGGGACTGGCCGTTGGTGGCTTTGAATCCCTGCCCTTTTTAGGGCTTCTTTTTCTTTTTAAAACTTTTGGCCCAATCTATAAAATTTTCAGTTATTTTATAAACGAAGAGAACTTCAGTTTATCAAAGTTAGAGGGAGAGGGTGTGAGTTGTCGTCTCATCCCCCCCCCCCTCAGATGATCACCGTGCCTAACGTTCGTATAATGCGAGAGTTTTTTCAGTTTAGTGTACTATGCAAAGGCTCGTGGAACGTATCGACTTAAGTGAAGAGACAAATTTTGGGATCTCGTATCGGGGTGTTGATGCTAAGCCTATGAGATGTCAAGATCCAGCATGGCGGGGTTTAGGGCAAGACCTAGGTTTACTCTCAGACTAAGGCTTTGCGATGACAAGTCGGCTTTCGTTTTGCCTGTTTGCGATTTTAACCTGATTCGTACTGATTTAAAGTCTGCGAATTGTCATCGGCTTATACGCTTGTCTTGGCACGAATCGAGCTACTTCCAAAGGCTATTTGGAGGTGCTAACCAAAATTTTGGATTTCTTGTATAGCGCACTATGTTATCCTTAACGGATGTAAGAGATCCTATCCTTTCAAGGGCGGCTAATGTCTGTTTATGACGTAGGAGTTCGTTTGTTGTGATCAGGAACAACAAAATAATACCATTTTAGAGGCACGTTACCGTTTTTTTGTTTTAAAAGGCGTACCCTTTTCCGCATTTATTTGGTCACTTGGGGTCGGCTCTCGCAGAGAATCTGGACCTCAAGGAAAGTAGGGTTTTCATTGCTTTCCTTCATTATTATTCATTAAAATCGACGGTGTGAATTTCGGTTACCACAAGCGTCTCAGAGATAGAGCATCTGACAAAGGATCTGGCGGAATTACGGGAGGCACTGAAATGAGTCGAAGCCACGCTGAAAACTTCTGAGGACGCTCATGCTGCTGAGACTTCGCAGTTGGAGACTCGGGTTAACGATCTCGAGCGGGATCTCGGAAAGTCGGCAAGCGCTTTATTTAAGATGAAGAAAGAGAGGAGAGCCAAGGCTTCTGAAGTCCGTCGTCTCCAGCGTGAAATCCACAATCAGGAGGAACCAAGGACCCGTGAGTCAGCGGGGACTGTTGTCCCGCGGGACGAGTTCTGTGCCCGTTTGATGAGGATGGCTCTGTTTGATTCGCTCATGACGGTCCGTAAGAAGGATTTGGCCCTGGCGGGTGTCGAGGGAAAGTTTGAACGAGATCCAGCAGCTCAGAGGCGAAGCGGCTCCGACTTTGGACTCTGTAGAGGCTAGACTGCTTTCCTGTAAGGAGGAGTTGATCACCTCTGAAGGAGACTTCGATTCAATCCTCTCTCAGCTGAAGGCCGAGTGAACCCTTACACCATGTTCGGGAGAGCCCAAGGGACAAGATCACGCGGTCGAGGAGGGCGAGGACGGTACGGCCGAGAGACGTGACGGTGAAGCGGCTGAGGGAGGCGATGGTAATGCGATCCCGAGTTTTGAGGAGGCTGAGGATGAAGGCGGTGATCCGAGGGGTGCCTAGGGTAACAATCCTTTCGGGGATTTTTTATTTGTGTTTTTGATCCGGCGTTTATGAGGCCTTGATTTTTATGTCTTGGGACCGGCCGTTGGTGGCTTTGAATCCCTGCCCTTTTTAGGGTTTTTGTATGAACTTGGCTTAATCTATAAAACTTTCCGTTTGTTATGAATCGAGAGAACTTCTGTTTCTTGAATTTAGAGGGATAGGATATGAGTTGTCGTCGCATTCCTATCTCTCGGATGATCACCATATATGTCGCTTGTCCAAGATGAGAGATCCCGAAATCCTTTGGTTCGCGGGGTTTCATAAACGTGCAAATATAAATGAAGAGACAAATTATGGGATCTCGTATCGGGGTGCCGGTACTATGTCTTTGAGATTTCAAGAACCAGCGTAGCTGGGTTTAGGGCATGACCTAGGTTTAATCTCGGACTAAGGCTATGCGATGACAAGTCGGGTTTCGTTTTGCCTGTTTGCGATTTCAATTTGATTCGTACCGGTATAAAGTCCGCGAATTGTTATCGGCTTATACGACTTGTCTTGGCATGAACTGAGCTACTTCCAAAGGCCGTTTTGAGGTGCTGACCAAAATTTCAGATTTTTTGTATAGCGCGCTATGGTATCCTTGTCGGATGTAAGAGAGCCTATCCTTTCGAGGGCGGCTGATGTCTGTTTAGGACGTTAGGGTTCGTTTGTTGTGATCAGCAACAAAGAAAAGATGCCATTTTTAAAGTCATTTTACCGTTAAAGGTGTACTATTTTTTGTTTTGGAAACGAGAACGTCGCTTCTAAAAATGTCGGGAAAATCGTAACTTCTAGCGTTTAGCGACGTCTCGCAGAGCCGAAAGTTGATTTTTCATATTGTGCCGCTTTTGTTCGCGGGCTTTCTCCGAAGGATGCTTCTTTTACGAGCATTCGTAGGTTCGTTGATTTTAGTGTGGTAACTAACTGTTTTTTTGTTTTAGGTGTTCTGGGCGAGTTCTGGACTGCTATTTTGGCCGTTCGGTGAATAGCGGGGCTGGCGACTGTAAGGTCGCGTTCTTCCCCGAAAAAGTTTTGAAACGGTCGAGTTTTTGAAAGTGATGGGAGTATACGAGTATATGTACCCACTCTCCCCCCCCCCTTTTTTAAGATGGGGGGGGGATAGCTGAACTCGTTTGACGAGCATCCTACGTACCCCTTTTTTTTGGGATCAAGCCATCTCGTAGTTCTCAGGTCCCACGTCGCGATTAGTGGTAGTATTTCTTAATATGCATCGCATTCCAGGTTCTTTGGATGTTGACGTCCTGCATATTTTCGATTTGGTATGATCCTGGTCGGACTACCTTTATGAGCTTGTATAGTCCTCCCCAGTTTGCCCCCAGTTTTCCTGCGTTACGCTCGGCAGTGTTTTGGAAGACTTTGCGCAAAACCAGATCGCCTTCCTTGAACCTCCGGTGGCAGACGTTTGAGTTATAGTATTTTGTGGCAGCGTGCTGGTAATTTTGGATTCGTATGAGTGCTTGGTCTTGTCGCTCGTTAATGAGATCGAGTTCGTCCAGCAGCATCGCGTTGTTGAGATCTTCTCGTTCTGGGAGGAATCTTCTCCGTACCCCGGGAAATTCTACTTCCTCGGGGATCATGCATTCCGTCCTGTAAACGAGGGCAAAGGGGGTTTCCCCGGTAGCCCGTCTCGGGGTCGTACGATGTGACCAAAGAACTCCCTAGAGCTCCTCTACACATCGCCCCTTTTTGGCTTCTAAGCGCTTTTTCAACCTGTTGAGGATGGTCTTGTTGATGGTCTCCGCCTGGCCGTTACACTGTGGATATCTGGGAGTTGGCTTGGTCAGTCGTATCTTCCACTTCTCGAAGAATGCTTCGAATCGGGTAGAGATGAACTGAGATCCGTTGTCTGTTACGATTTCGTAAGGGACCCCGTGTCTGGTGATGATGTTTTTCCATACAAAGTTCTCGACTTGTACGTCTTTGATGCTTGCGTAGGAATCTGCCTCTACTAACTTTGAGAAGAAATCTGTGAGAACCAGGAGGAAGCGTTTCTGCTATGAGTTATGCAACAGTCCAACGATATCGATGGACGAGAGGACTTTTGCGGGTTGATGGATTGTCGGCGCGTGACTTTGGCATTTTTCGCACTTCCGTGCGAATTTCTCGCAGACTTTGATCATAGTTTGCCAGTAATAACCGTGGCATTTTATTTTGACGGCGAGAGATCTTCCGCCGGAATGGTTCCCGCACGATCCGGAATGGACCTCCTCCATTACTCTTCTCGCTTTTTCTCCTTCGGTGCAGGTCATGAGTGGGCCGGAGAATCTCCATTAATAGCTTTCTCCCTCTACCTTTACGTATCGTGCGGCCTGGGTCTTAATTTTGTGGGCTGCCCATTTCTCGGCGGGTAGCGTTCCATCGATTATATAAGCTCGGATCGGCTCTAGCCATGGGCTGTCGCAGCCGTATTCCGACTGATCCACGTTTTCTTCTGGTGGATCTTCGATTTCCTCCGCATCCTCAATTTGTGCTCCAATCAGATTGGCGATTACTGGTGGTCCGATGCTTGGATGTTTAATGAATTCGACGGAGATTACCCGTTTCAGTCAAGAATCCGAACTTGACGCGAGTGCGGCCAAGGCATCTGCCTGAGTATTTTCTGAGCGAGGAATTCTAGTGAGGGCGAAATGGTATAAATCTCGGGACAGGTCCTGGACGAGTTTTAGATATGCGTCCATTCTTTCATCCCTCGCTTCGTATTCTCCGCAGTACTGATTCGCGACTAACTGCGAGTCACAGTAAGCGTGGACGTTGCGAATCTTCAGCCCGTGGGCTAGTCGTAACCCTGCGACGAGCGCTTCATATTCAGCCTCGTTGTTTGACGCATGTATTCTAACCGAAACGATTGTTCCAAGATTTCGCCGGTTGGTGACATGAGCCGGATTCCAATTCCGGATCCTTGTTTGGACGTGAAGGACCCAAGTTGAATCTGGTTCCGTGTTTGTCATATCCCCCGTGGGCAACTCTACCAAGAAATCCGCTAGTACTTGAGATTTTGCGCAGGTTCTTGGGCGGTACTCCACGCCGTACTCGCTTAGTTCGATTGACCGTTTCGCTAGTCGTCCTGACTGACTCGGACTATGCAAGATCGTTCGCAGGGGGAAGTATGGCCTGAGTTTTCTAGCTGGTGTTACAACTGCGAATGCTAGTTTCTCCATCAGGGGATACCGGGTCTCAGCATCCAGCAACGTTTTGCTTATTCAGAAGATCGGTTTTTGTTCACCGCGTTCTTCTCTGATCATAACGCCGCTTACCGCTGTTGCGGAGACCGCGATGTACAGAAATAAGGGTTCTCCCTCTACTGGTTTCGCGAGGAAGGGAGGAGTGGCAAGGTAACGCTTTAGCTGTTGGAAAGTTTTTTCCCATTCCTCCGACCATTCAAATTTCTTGTTCCCTTTCAATGTGTCGTAGAAAGGAAGGCACTTGTCCGTTGAGCGTGAGATAAAACACTTCAAGGCTGCGACTCTTCCGGTTAGCCTTTGGACTTCCCGTTTTGTCTTTGGCGAGATCATTTCTATCAATGCGTTTATCTGTTTGGGGTTAGCCTCGATCCAGCGACACGTGACTAGGTATCCGAGAAATTTTCCCGATGCTACGGCGAACCTACATTTTGTCGGGTTCAATTTCAAGTTCAACCTTGCGAAGCACTCTTCCAAGTTGGATACGTGATCGTGTTTTTGAAGGGATTTAACGAGCATGTCATCGATGTATACTTCCATAGTTTTCCGAGTTGCTCGGATAACATTCGATTGACGAATCGCTGGTAAGTAGCGCCCGCATTCTTGAGACCGAAATGCATTACTTTGTAGCAATACGTTCTGCAGTCGGTGATAAATGCGGTCTTCTCGCGATCGTCGGGGTTCATCATGATTTTATTGTACCCGGAGAAGGCGTCCATACACGATAAGAGTTAGTTTCCTGCTGTTGCCCGACCAGTCGATTCGATGGAAGCGAAACAAATCTTTGAACCGCCTTGTTGAGATCGGTGAAGTCGGCCTTTTCGCCATTTGCCGTTTTCTTTTTGACCACGATGGTATTGGCGAGCCAGTCCGGGTATCTGACTTCTGTTATTGACCCTACTTTGAGAAGTTTCTCGACTTCTTCGTTTACCGAGGTGGCACGCTCTGGTCCTAGCTTCCGTCTTTTTTGCTTGACGGGTTTGTAGGTTGGGTCGATGTTGAGCTCATGGCACATTATGCAGATGTCGATCCCTGGCATATCCTCCGCGTCCCATGTGAACGTGCTGAGGTTCTTTTTAAGACAGGCTATGAGCTCTGTTCTCAAAGGTTCGCGGAGGTTGGCTCCGATCTCGACGCATTGTTCCGGAAAGGATTAATGAGTGGAGCCGAGATTACCGGTTCGCAAGTTGGTTCGCGCTTTCCTTCAAGAGCTTCGACCCTCTGCGACCGCCAGAAGACTTCCTAGTCTTGTTCTAGGGAGCCCTTATCGGGAGTCAGCTTTCTTTTCTTATTGCGGGAAGCTTCGATCGACGAGTTCTTTCTTTTCAGCTCAGCGGTGAAACATACTTGCGCCCTCCTGCGATCTCCTTGTATTGTTTTGACCCCATGAGAGGTTGGAAACTTAAGGCCCCGATGGAAAGTCGAGGGGATCGCTCGCATGGAATTCAGCCACGGAGTACCAATTATTGTATTGTACGATGTTTGGCGATCGACGACTAAGAATTCCACGGTTTTGACGACGCTCCCGGCTTTAACCATTCGGTTGATCGAGCCGAGGGTCATAGTAGCATCTCCCGAGAGTCCGAATATCAGACTGGATTCTTCCGTGACAGCGCACAGGTTGATCTCCATTCTCTTGAGGGTGCTTTTATAGATAATATTGGCCGAGCATCAGGTGTCGACCAATACTCTCGCTACGTCGATGTCCTGGATTGTCAGCTAGATGACAAAGAGATCGTTGTGAGGTTTGGCCTGGTCGGCCGTTGCTCGGTCCTTGAAAGAGACGACATCACTAGCTGCTGGAGCGGACATCCTGAATCTTTTGTCGTTCAGTGATTTTCGAGCTAGAGAATTCGTCCCCCCCCCCTCCTTCTAGCGCCAAACTGTGGGAACTGAAATTCACACCATCGATTTTAATGAGTAAATACGGAGGAAAACCGAGTGAACCCGATCTTCCCTGAAGATCCGAATTCTCTGCATAACCACTTTAGAAGATAAGAAGATAGACAGCAAGATGAAAATAAATGGTCGCTCAGAGGCGTTTTATTAATTGAATAGTATGAGTACAAGATTTCTCCGAGAGGAGTAGAGATATACTAACTATCGGAACAATAGAACAAGAGGCGTGCTCCAGCCTTACGTGCTAGTCTAACCACCTAAGTCCTACGTTCTCTAAGCTAGCAGGAGTTCTCTAAGTCTAAATTATCGGTTCCCTCTCTCTTCTGCTCCAGCCCTCCTTATATAGTCGCTTTAGGTCGGTGGCTCGTTTACCCTTTCGCCTTTGGGCCCAATTTTATCTCCTTTTGGGAATATTCCATTTTCCGTCGATCTTCATAGTTATCCTCGAGTCTTTCACGTTTACCTTTGGAAACTTAACATTTATCCTACTTTCACGAGTTAGGATAAACCGTCATAGCTCCTATCGGGCTTGGATCTTCAAAATCGTAGATTGGCCTTCAGACACGTTCAGGTCCTTGCGGGCCGTTTCTAGGCCTTCCAAGCTTTTCTACGATTTTCTCGGTCTTACTCTTAAAACTTTGGAAATAACTCCGAACGAGACAAAACAAGAAGTATAGGGTCCAAAGGCTGGATAACGCAACGATACGGAGGACGCAGGAGTCGAAACGAGTCAGACTGACCGGGATCAGATCGTCCTTGCCCATGGACGAGACGGCCTCGGCATGGATCGTCCTCGCCCGTGGGCGACACGAACTCGGTGCGGGTCGTCATCGGTCGTGGGTGAGGCGTCCTCGGCACGGTTCGTCCTCGCCTGTGGGTAAGTGCGGGCCGTCCTCGACCGTGGGCGAGGCAACCTAAGTGCGGGCCGTTCTCGCCCGTTGGCGAGGCGACCTCGGTGCGGGCCGTCCTCGCCCGTGAGCGAGGCGACCTCGGTGCGGGCTGTCCTCGCCCCTTGGCGAGGCAACCTTGGTGCGGGCCGTCCTTTCCCGTGGGCGAGGTGACCTCGGTGCGGTCCGCCTTGCCCGTGGGCGAGGCGGCCATGACACGGGTCGTCCTCGCCCGTGGGCGAGGCGGCCTCGGCACGGTACGTCCTTGCCCGTGGGCGGCGGCCTCGGCATGGATCGTCCTCGCCCGTGGGCGGCGGCCTCGGCATGGATCGTCCTCGCCCGTGGGCGGCGGCCTCGGCATGGATCGTCCTCGCCTAAGGTGAGGCGGATTGGTCTGGATAGCGTGACATTTGGGTCTTGGTCCGTCTACTTTTCGTACCAATCTTTCCGGAGACCCTCGTCCATGGATACTTGTATTATTCCGATCTTTCTCTCGAGAAGTATTTCGTGAAGAATTCGGAGAGATGATAATCTTAGCAGTTGATTTCGAGATAACCGTTTTCGACCCCAACATTACCTTTCAATCAATCAACAATATATTCAGTTAATTTTGTTTTATCAAAGTTTGTCTTTGTATAAAATCTATCTTTAGAATTCAGTGAGAGATTCATTGTTTTTCTATTGATTTATCTTTTGCTTGTGTGATTCAAGTAAATTCAAGATCCACAGATTGAGAGAGTCAATCAGCCCATCAGATTGAGAGAATCAATTATTTTCACCACCATTTCTACCATCAGCCCAATCTTCCGCACAAGCTTATTTGATCTCTTTGATCACCATTTGAAGACAGGTTCATGGAGTGATTCTGTGCCTACATCATCTGGTATCAGAGCTTCAAAAGCTCCTATCCATCAGGTTTTATCTATCCAATTCGTTTTCCATTTTTATTTGCTGTTGTGTTCTAATTAGAAAATCAGAAAACTCATAAAAATCGTTTTGCTTTGTTTATGCTCTTGTTATTTTGTTTCTAGAAAAACTAAAACCATAAAAAGTGTGTTTCTAGTCTTGCTTATGTTTAGTTGAATTCCATTAAAAGAAAACCCATAAAAAGTTTGATCTTAGTTCATTTTTGTATATTGCATCTTTTATCGGTTTTGTGTTCTTCTTCATTTAAAAACTTTAAAAAATCATAAACGTTAGAGGTAGGAGATAAGTCTAGCACGTCTGGATCCTCTAAGATTCAAAAATATGTCATTTGCTAGTTTGCATTTAGTTGTCAGCTCCACTTGCCTCATTTAGATTTCTTTCATTCCTTAATAAAAGAAAAAAAAATCAAATCTGCATTCCATATTGTTTCTTTTCTATTAACTTGTATTTTTTTAAAAGAAGCATATCTATTTGATTAATTTCGTGCATGCCATATTTATATTGTGCATTATAAAAAAAAATCAATCATTAGGTTTGTTTGCATCCATTTCATAGAGTTGCTTCCTTTTTCGGTTTATTTGCGTTTAAAAAAATTGTTCTTTGTTTCTATTAATCTGAAAAAACAAAATAAAATTTTATTTCTTTTTTTATTTTATATATTTCGTGCTGCCTCTGATATATTATAAAAAAAATTCCATTTTTGTTTTCAAACTTAAAAAAAAAAAAAAATTAACAAGTTTCCATTTTGCTGCTCATTATTCCTTCCTTCTTTTGTCTAGCCACGAATTGATTCTTCTTTTATCTGTTTGTGCAAGGTAAACATTAAAAAAAGACAGATGACTCCATGGAAGATCATTCAGAAGAAGAGAATTTTTATGATTCAAGCCAAGGCTCCTCCATGAGTGAAACTGACCAAGCATGGTCCAGTGAGGAAGATGGCTGTCATGGGTCATGTTCTGATGATGATTACTCTAGTTCAGAGTATGGGGACGACCCTGGTGAACCCTGTCCTGAACCTAAACCACCAGATCACTCTCAAAACAACACAAGATTGTACAAGGAAAAAATTTGGCCTAGGAAACAAATCATGGAGCAGTGACACTGATTCTGAAATCAGTATGGAAGAGGATGAACGTGAAGAAGCTATACATGAGGGTTACAAACCTTTCCAGCAGAAAAAGAAGTCCAGCATCTATGGATTCACCACATAAAACAGAATACCCATTCATTCAACACCAACGGTCTCAAGGAAGCAAATCTTGAAAAGAAGTGATAACAGATACAAGTCCTTAGTCTTTTCAGGAAAGAGAAAGGACCCTGAAATGTACTTGCATTGGGAAGAAAATATGGAGAAGTGGCTGCAGTCCAAGAAAATCGCAAAGGAAAAGAAGTTACAACAAGCAGTCTCAGCATTTACAGAAAAGGCTTATGAATGGTGGCTGAGAGAAAATACTCCAAGCTTATACAACAAACCAGTATTGGATTGGGAAGACCTTAAGGCAAGGATGTACTGAGAGTTTTCAGAGAAATATCAAGGCCGGATATTGATGAAGGACTTTTCAAGGGTCCAATCAAATGTTGTATTATACAAGATGTCAATCCAATTCTAAGAGATTTCAATGCAAAGGTTATGCAAATCTATGCTTAATCTAAGTGAAGATGATTATGAACTAAGACAATATTAAAAATGCAATAAAAGAGTGAACTTTCTTTTCAATATGAGGCAAGGGGATTCTTGGGACAAGGGAATTGACCTTGGGTGATCAAGCTTCAATCTAAGATGGCAGCAATACAATCAATCTAACACCTTAAGCCTAGACACAATCCTAAACAAGCTCTATCTCTAGATGAATGCTCATACACTAACATATCTCAAGCATCTAATCTCTTAGGTTGAATAATATGAAAGCAATCATTAAGAACAAGTCCATTAGCTATCTTAACACCTTTAACAACAAATTTCTATGGTAAAGAATGTTAAAAGCATTGGAGAGTTGGTTCAGGCATTTCATCGAACACCTTTCGGGCATGAAATGCCAATAGCTCTATTTTGAAGAGGCCAACTCCAAAATAGCAAGAAGAACACTCTACAAGCAAGGATCAAGAAGGATCTACACTAGAACATCTTAGATCTACAGCTAATCACCCTTAGTCTCCCAAGCCCATGAACCCAAGATAGATCTACTCACTAATAGACATTGAAAACCTTAAAACCATGGATGATTCAAGGCTAAACATGATTAGAGATGAATATAATCTAGTAAACACAAAATAAATTGATGAAGAAGGATACAAGATCCAAACTTTATTCAAGATCTTAAAGTGTTCTTGAGATAAAAGAAGTTAGATCTCACAAAGGAGATTATAAGAGTATATATAGGAGGCTTGAAATCCATTAAAAACATAAAAGAAAATTCCAAAAGGTCCTTGAAGCCACTTAAGTTTTGACCAATCAGAAGCCAAGAAAAAGAAAGAAGCTCTGGCCACCCGGGTCAGGTGATGTCGTCCAGCCCGCGTGTGTCCAGGCCGCGTGCCGTCCGAGCTCAACCATCATCCAGGCCATGCAGGCTCTCTAGACCGGGTGCATCAGGCAGGGTGTCTCCAGCCGTGCGGGCTGTCTAGGCCGAGTGCATCCAGCCGCGTACCGTTCCGTGGCTTCCAGCATCCATTAGACCGTGCGGGTAGGAGCATCCGGGTGTCTCAAGCCGCGTGCATTCCCTAGCTCCCAGCAAGCATCAGAACGTGCGGGTCCTTCTCCCTGGGTAGTCTCGGCCGGGTGTCCTCCCTCATTCAAGCCGTCCTGACCTCGTCCAAGCATGTTCGGGTGATCGACCTCGGGTGTGCCTACCCTGGTGGGACTGATATGAATCGAGTGATTTGATCATAACTCCTCCAATATAGCTTCAAATGACTTGAAACCACTTCCATTGGAACGCTAACTCATTATGCTGTGTCTACACAAAATATAAGCAACAGAAGATTTCTCTAAGACCTCCGTCCATGTTCAGCTTTCACCCCCTTTCTGATCACAATACTCCCAAACAAAAACCTCCAATAACTCCAAAGTACACTCCAACACCTGATAAAGACTTATGAATGCAATATGAGCCTAAAGATACCTAATGCCTAACCTATATGATCAAAATGCACAAGATATGAATGCTAAAAACATGTAAATATACAAGATATCAGATATGCACGACAACAAATGCAATTTCTTTTTTACAACGACAGAATTGGCGAGCCAATCTGGGTATCTGACCTCTGTTATCAGCCCCACTTTGAGGAGTCTTTCGACCTCCTCGTTGACTGCAGTGGCCCGCTCTGGTCCCAACTTTTGTCTTTTCTGTTTGACGGGCTTATGAGTCGGGTCGATGTTGAGTTCGTGACACGTTATGCTAATGTCGATCCCCGGCATATCTTCCGCGGCCCAAGCAAACATATTGAGGTTCTTCTTTAGACAGGCTATGATTTCTGTCTTTAATGGTTCGCGGAGGTTGGCTCCAATCTCGACGCATCGTTCTGGAAAAGATTCGTCGAGACAGACTGAGATTACGGGATCACAAGTTGGTTCGCGCTTTCCTTCCAGGGCCTTGGCTCTCTGCGATTGCCAAAATATTTCTGAAGAATCTTGCTTTGGGGCTTTTTCATCGAGGGCAGGCCTCTTTTTGTTGGAAGTCTCAGTCATTGAGTTATTTCGTCTTAACTCGGCAGCAAAGCAGGCTTGTGATATACTGCCATCTCCTTGTATTGTTTCGATCCCGTGGGGAGTCGGAAACTTAAGGCACAGGTGGAAAGTCGAGGGAATCGCTAGCATGGAATTTAACTATTGAGTCCCAACGATCGCATTGTATGATGTCAGGCGATCGACGACTAAGAATTCCACGATTTTGGCGACGCTCCCGGCTCTAACTAAGAGGCTGATCGAGCTGAAGGTCATGGTAGCATCTCTTGAGAGTTCGAATATCGGACTGGGATCTTCCGTGATAGCGCATATGTCGATTTCCATTCTCTCGAGGGTGCTTTTGAAGATGATATTGGCCGAGCATCCGGTGCAACCAATACTCTTGCTACCTCGATATCCAGGATTGTCAGCTCGATCACAAGAAGATCGCTGTGAGGTTTGGCCTTGTCGGCCGTTGCTCGATCTTTGAAAGAGATGACATCGTATGTGGTTAGTGCGGACATACTGAACTTAATCGATTGGTGATTTTTGAGTTAGAGAATTCGAACCCCCCCCCTCTCCTTATAGCGCCAAACTGTGGGAACCGAAATTCGCACTGTCGATTTTTATGAACAAAAATGGAGGAAAATCAAGCGCGCCCGACTTTCCCTGAAGGTCCGGATTCTCTGCGTAATCACCGAAGTCGAAAAAGAAACAGATAGCAAAATATAGATGAAAAAGTCGCTCTGAGGCATTTTATTGATTGAATAATATGAATACAAGATTTCTCCGAGAAAAGAAGAGACATGCTAACAAGATAAACAATAGAACAAGAGGCAGCACAACGTTCTCAGGATTGCCTTGCTAGTCTAACCACCTAAGTTATAAGTTCTCTAAGCTAACAGAAATTCTCTAGGTCTAAAATCTCGGATTCCCTTTTCTTCTGCCCCATCTCTCTTTATACAGGTGTTTAGGTCGGTGGGCTTTTGCCTTTGGGCCCAAGTTTATCTTTTTTTGGGAATATTCCATTTTTCGTCGATCTTCATAATTATTCCCGAACTTTTACATTTATCTTCGGAAATTTAGCATTTATCCTATTTCGTTAGAAAGGTTAACCGTCATAATCTCTTTCGGCCCGAATTCCTTCTTGAAATCGTAGATGGTCTCCAGGCACGTTTGGACCCTTGCGGGCCATTTTTAGGCCTTCGGACGTTTACACGATTTCTCAGAAAAATCTTCTTTTCCATAAAAGATTTGTATAGTTATACGATGCTCAAATTACCCTAGAGCAACCTTACCCTCATCAAAAGAGGTCAAGTTGTAGTACTTAGGGATCGAATCCACAGGGAGCGATGGAACACAATAGATCTTATTATAACTAAGCTAGGTCAAAGATTTCAAAGCCGCAAATTGCAAGTAGACTTAAAACTGGTGAGCAAGACAATTACTCAAGTGATTGATTTGGGTGTTAACTTATATGGTGAAGGTGTTAGATCTAGGATTACTATTCAGGTTATCAGGATTATAAGAGATGCTTGCATGATATTTAAGAACCCAACGATGCAATAGCCCGACTGTCGTCGCCGACTATCTTACAATAGAATCAATGAAACTCCACGTTGAGAATCACCAAAAGGCGTCGATCGACCTGCCATTACACGTATCGATCGATGATGCCTCGCGTATATCGATCGATGACTCTATAGGAGTATCGATCGATACGCTACTAGGGAGCTTTAAGCATGTGGTTGAATACAGTTCACTAGAGAATTTTCCAAGTCAGCTGTCGCTTGTTCCTAGCAAATTCTTAGCTCAGAGAAGATATATCCAAGGATGTTATCTCTGTATTCATGTGTAGGTTAGCTACTCCTACACAAGCATTAAGAACAATCTTCTAAGATGAATATCACATGCTCAAGTATTCATATTTGGGGCTAATCCCTCAACCTATTTGAATCCTAAATCCAACAAAGGTGTTTACTCAGAGATGGCTGAGTAGAACATCATAATAATAACATAAAACTGCATAGATAGAATAGATAGAAACAAAGGTGTTCAAGAAAGCTCACAATTTATAACTCTCTCTCTCTCACAAAACAAAGAACTAAATAAAGGTAGAAGAAACTATGTAAAAGCTATATGAAAAACTGTGTCTTTGCCAAAACACTTAGGCAAGACTTAAATACTTAGGAATAATTAGGATAAAACTGGTCAGGGGTATTCTGGTAAATAGATGTTTGCTTGGGCTTCAAGTCGGCTATGACCAAAATGGGCTTCTGCGGCTCGAATATCGATCGATTACACGGGATGTGTATCGATCGACGCGTCTCTCTTCGTGTCAACCCTGAGGGGGTCGATATGGCCTCCTCTGGTGAGATCTCTAAAGTTCTCCAAAATGCTCCTAAAACATCATCTTTCTTCCAAATGCTCATGAACCTGAAAATATGCTAAAAAGACTCCAAAACATACTAGATATATCCTAAAACACTCAGATATCAGGGGTAAAATCGGGTCAAATATATGGTCTATCAACTCCCCCATACTTAACCTTTTGCTTGTCCTCAAGCAAAGATAATGGTATTCTCTCTGGTAAAGGTTTTAGGAAAATCAGGGACTCAAAAGAATTCAAAGATCTTAGTCATATCTTCCTAGTAGTGCAAGCCAAGTCATAGTCATCCTAACTACAAAAGCACAATATACCATATCCTAGTATAGCAACCAAATTCATCTAGCCAGCAACTTAGCAAATTCTGAAATGACTCACCCCTCTACTAACCTCATTTATTTGCATAAATAAAAGTGTAGGCTTTACCTTGGGAGTATCGATCAGAGGACACATGGATTCTTACTCAAGCACGTTTTTGAACACACAGGTAGTCTTCTCTGATTCCTTTCTTCCCCTTTTTCTCTCTTCTCTGAATCCAAATGGTTTCAATCCCAATGAACAATGATGGAGTACATCTTATTCATCTTATTGACCTATATATCTTTTCTTTTATTGACAAAGTGTAGGCAAATAATGGGGTCGTTGGTAATTTACCTATCCCTTGCTTCCACAATGTGTGATCATTCCTTTGAATTAGAATAAAGGGGTCATTGGTAATTTACCTATCCTTCTGCATCTCAGGAAATCATTTCAATCTTTTATTTCTGGTGGATGCTGAAGAGAGAGAAGAGAAGGGAACCAGAAACACACAGACTTTTTATTACCTACCAGGACTTGCAAGAGGAATCCGATGCAATGTATACCAAGCCCCAAGACAAGCAGGTAATGTCAGTATTAGGTTGGAGGTTAGCTTTGGTTCCTTCAAACATTTTTAGCAAGTGCTAGCATAGTAGACTGGTTGATCCACTTTAGTATCTCTAGTACTTCTGCAATCAATGAATCTAAGACTGGTCTAGAAAGTGATTAGATGACAAGTATTGAACCTAATAGATCATTGTCCCTTTCTAAACTTAATAAAATTTTCAAATAAGACTCAAAATAGTGGATAAACAATAGATAATCATTAGTAATCCCCCCAGACATAAATTACAATGTCCCTAGTGTAAAACAGTCGGAGTTTAAAGAAATCAAAACATAAATGCGAAATTGAACAAGTTAGAACGTTATACCTGACCGATACCATATCGATCGATGCAGACGAAAGTGTGTCGATTGTGGCGGATGAAGTGTCGTCAATCGATGTCAACTTGGTCGCGTCGGTCGATAGAGAAGCTAAACGTCTACTCGGAGTTTTTTTTTTTTGAGACTAAAAGTTATGAAAGAAAGTACCTAATAATGGGTTGCCTCCCACTCAGCGCTTTGTTATAGTCGTTTAGCTCGACTTTGGAGGTTGAATGGCTAGTTGGTGTGAAAGGAGTTGTTTGCTTGTGTGCAAACATCCTCTTGGTCTGTGGACTTAGTGGCAATGGAGCTTCTTGTGGCATCATCTGACTTGGTCCATCTCTTCTTCATATCTTCTAACTCATCTTTCAATAAGTGTAGCCTCTCCTGTAGATCATCAATGTTGAACTGCTGCTCTTCAAGCGGATCATATGTCTTCAATGATGTTTCTAGTAGTTCTTCATGCAGTACATCCAATCTGTCCGTAAGGTATTCTTCTCGGACTGATGGTGTATCAGTATCGATCGATTCGGTTGCTTCGACGTTGATCGATGTCTTGATGCCCTCGTCGATCGTTGCACCTGGTGCCATATCGGTCGATGTGAAATGTGATGGACGAGTTGCAAGTTGTTTCTGAATAGTTGTGATCTTCTCTTATATTCCTTCTGTTCTTGTCTGCAGATGTGCAATACTGTTGTCAAAAGGATAGTAGATGTCATCATACCTCTTGTAGGATTGTGTCTCTGAATGATCTAAGGCTTCATAGATCTCAGCTATCATCTTGTTGACTTCTTTCTTGGTGTAGGTAGTTTCTCTTCGGTAAGTGGTTGGATCATCTCTTGTGTCTGACCAACGTCTCTTCTTGTTCTGATAAGTATCATAAGCTCTAGCTCCATACTTTGGTTTGTAATGGAATTCCTTGCTCCATCCATCGTCCATATCGATCGATCTGTAGGGCCTGGTGTCGATCGATTGTGACCACTTATGCCTGTTGCGAAGTATATGAAATTCCTTTTGCATCAATGCATGGCTTTCAGCTGTCCATTTGAGGTTGGAGCTGAGGGTTGCGTAGAACAGATCAAGAGCATATTCCAATGCATATTCTTCCCATCTGTTGTCTGTCTTGGCGGTATCTAGAATCTTTGTCCTCATAGTGTTGAATTCTTCTTTGAGGTAGGTATCGAGCGATGTGTTGTTTTTGTTGTCGATCGATTCTTGCTAATTCTCGGCTGGTGCTTGGCAGGATCGATCGATGTGCTGGTAGGCATGTCGGTCGATGGAGATGTCTTTAGGTGAAAATCAAGCTGGTTCTGAATCGTGCCCATCTCCTACTAGAAAGCATCCATACGTGATTCTAGTGCAATCACATCATCAATCATCGGGTAGTAGGAACTACCAAACTTCACTTCATAAGAATATAACTTCTCTTCTAATAAGGTAAAGCGTATATCGATGTAGGATGAGCTGCGTCGGTCGATGGTATCCATCTCTCGTCGGTCGATGTGTGGTGTGGAAACTCATTGGAAGTGGAAGATTTCCATTGCTTTCATGCTGAAACTCCTTGTGGTATGTTTCTCATCAAGGTGTTAACATCATCTGCAAGGGTCTCCATGGTCTGGGTAAGGTGTGTGATCTTTTCATTGAGTGGATGGTAGACACTATCAAGTTTGCACTTGAAATCATTCATAGTATCATACTGAATGGTGTAGATATTGTTGAGCTTCTCATCCATCTCTGCTCTGCAGTAAGGATCTTGATCTGCTTGTGGTCTGGTGTGAATCTTTCGCGATGCTCTGGTAGGCATAAGAATGATGGCTCTTCTAGTGAAGCTCTTTGTAGGATGTCTCTAATGTGTGTAGGGGAAACTGGAATGACTTTCCCTGTGATACCCCTTGGACGTCCATACATGTCTCTGTAGACTCCATACTTATCCTTCTCTTCATGGTACTCGGGAGGTACCATATCGATCGATTCAGTGGTGTCACCGTCGATCGATTTCCATCCCTTAAGCTGGTAGTCGTATTTGATTTGTGGCTCTCTTCTCATAGCCATTGCATAATCTGCATCAGCTAGCATCTTCTGGTAGACTGGATCATCTCGTTGCTTGTAGAACAGGTTGTTTGTTCCACTGGCCATAGCAAGAATATCTGAGATGTCTTCTCTTTATACTTGTAGCATACGGCCATCCATAGCTCTTGCATTGCCTTCTGGATCTCTGTAAATACCAAACTCATCAGGTGTTAGATATGCACGATCTAAATCATTATCTTTATTAAGATCGATTGGTAGGGTTGAGTATCGATCGATGTAGGATGAGCTCGTCGGTCGATGGTATCCATCTCTCGTCGGTCGATGTGTGGTGTGGAAACTCATTGGAATTGGAAGA
The DNA here is from genome assembly GCA_016771965.1 of Brassica carinata. NCBI lineage: Eukaryota > Viridiplantae > Streptophyta > Magnoliopsida > Brassicales > Brassicaceae > Brassica > Brassica carinata. Next base: position 26,399,201 of record CM028694.1, on the reverse strand, counting down.
TTTCCATTGCTTCCATGCTGAAGCTCCTTGTGGTTTGTTTCTCATCAAGGTGTTAACATCATCTGCAAGGTTCTCCATGGTCTGGGTAAGGTGTGTGATCTTGTCATTGAGTGGATGGTAGACACTATCAAGTTTGCACTTGAAATCATTCATAGTATCATACTGAATGGTGTAGATATTGTTGAGCTTCTCATCCATCTCTGCTCTGCTGTAAGGATCTTGATCTGCTTGTGTGGCTGGTGTGAATCTTTCGCGATGCTCTGGTAGGCATAAGAATGATGGCTCTTCTAGTGAAGCTCTTTGTAGGATGTCTCTAATGTGTGTAGGGGAAACTGGAATGACTTTCCCTGTGATACCCCTTGGACGTCCATACATGTCTCTGTAGACTCCATACTTATCCTTCTCTTCATGGTACTCGGGAGGTACCATATCGATCGATTCAGTGGTGTCACCGTCGATCGATTTCCATCCCTCAAGCTGGTAGTCGTATTTGATTTGTGGCTCTCTGCTCATGGCCATTGCATAATCTGCATCAGCTAGCATCTTCTGGTAGACTGGATCATCTCGTTGCTTGTAGAACAGGTTGTTTGGTCCATTGGCCATAGCAAGAATATCTGAGATGTCTTCTCTTGAAACTTGTAGCATACGGCCATCCATAGCTCTTGCATTGCCTTCTGGATCTCTGTAAATACCAAACTCATCAGGTGTTAGATATGCACGATCTAAATCATTATCTTTATTAAGATCGAATGGTAAGGGTTGAGTATCGATCGATGCGGTAGGGCTCCCGTCGATCAATTTCGTGTTGTATAGCCGATGGGGAAGATTGCAAGTGAAGTCTTCTCCATATGGCTTAGGGTTGGATGGTGGCTGATGCATCTTTTCTTCTTCTAGGGTTTGTGAATCTGTTTCTTCTTTGGTGTGAGAAACTGCTTCTACCCCGTGGCTCCTTATATAGTGGTTATCATCCACCAATTTTCCAAATTTGAAATTTCCGAATTTGAAATTTCCATTCTTCTCTTGGTCGGTTTGACTGGTATCGATCGATACATCTTCATGTGTGTCGATCGATTCTTCTTCGTGTAGCCCTCGTCTTGGATTAGTATCGATCGATACTGGTGATGTTGTGTCGATCGATGTTGGTAGCATGGTTCCATGTGATCTGGATCCATCTCTAGTTAGAATGTCCTGCTGGTATGTAGCTGGCTCTTCCTCACGGTCTTCATCGCATTCTTCCACATATTGGGAAGGTGTAGTAGTCTCTAGGGCAAAATTGGATAGCATTGTGCTGGCCAATCATCTCTCGTCCTTGAAACTGTCGTATCGATCGATTCATATATGCTGATGTTTATCGATGTCGGTCTGCTTTATCTCGGAATCGGTTGAATGTTGGTGTAGTCTCTGTAGCATGATGAATATGATCTGGATGGAATGAACTGCTGAGGATCATACTGAGTGGGCCCTTCCTCTTCATGAAAGAAAAGACTTTCTTTGTCTTCCCACAAGTCTTCATAATCTCTCTCCACTATAGGGTGGTATACATTCTCTTCTCTGCGGATGTATGAATATGGTATGTTCCTGTTGTAGTCCTCATCATACTCTTCTTCTATGCGGATGAAAGAGTATTCAATATCTCTTTCCCTCATGTAATCCTCATCATAGTCATCCTCTATTGCCTCCACTGCATATGTTGGCTGATAGTAGTCTGGTTCCCAACTCCCAACTGAGTAGTTACCTGTATCGATCGATGTGATCACGGATTTGTCGATCGATGTGAGATCAATAGGATCGATCGATGCATCAGTAGTTGTGCCGATCGATTCCGAGTATTATGTCTCGTACTCTTCTGCACAGTAACATGTAGCTACGAGTATTGCTTCATCTGGAGGCTTCTGGTAGGGTGCTGGAGGTCTGATAACCTTGACTGGGTCATGGTAAACTTCTGGGTTAATGAGTGTCAAACACAACTGGCTTGTTTGCAAATTACAGATGGCTCACACAGTAGCTAGGAAAGCTCTTCCAAGTAGTAGAGAAGAATTCCAATTTAACTTGATGTCTAGGACATGAAAGTAAATTGGAACTAGGGCATTACCAATCGGTACCTCAAGGTCTCTGATGATTCCCATTGAACTCCTCCTAGAACAATCCACAAAGTAGAAGGATTCTTTGGAAGGTTCCACCTTCAGACCTAGTTGGTCTTCCATAACCTATGGTAGGATGCTGACTGATGCTCCTGTGTCACATCGTGCATGTGAGAATTCAATGCCTTGTACTAGGCATGAGATGATGAACTCTCCAGGATCACTCTTCTTCTTTAATGTAATCTTCCTTAGGAAATCCTCTCTGATCTTGTTGAACATCTTCTCAATATCAACCTCTGTGACCTTTGTTTCTCTGAAGAACATCCACAATCTGTGTGTGTAATATGCTTCTTCAAAGGGTTTCTCTGCTAGAATCCTTAGAACTCTCTTCTCAAAGTTTTCCAACTCTTTCTCATTAGCTTCCCTTTTAAGGTGCTTAGGGATCTTCTCTTTTTTCTTTTTCTGGGTGTTGTTCCCTTTGCACTTTCTTTTTCGATCTCCATAGGCTCCAATGTATCCTCAACTTCTTTTGGTGGGTTTTCTGTAGGTTTGGGTCAGGATCTATTTGCATAGAGTAGGGCCGCATCTATTTTTGGTTGCTGAACTCGCTGTTTGATGGTAGTGAATCGATCGATGTCTGGTGGTGTAAATCGATCGATGTCTGGTTGTGACTGTCGGTCGATATCTGCTTCGTCTTGTCGATCGAAGGACGAGTGGGTTTGGGTGTCTCGCTGCGAACTCTGCGTGTGTCATAATCCGGATTGGTTTGGTCATAGCTGTAGACTCGGTATACTCTGTCGATCGATGTGGTATCTCGAACATCGATCGATATTCCTCTTCGAACGTCGATCGATGACTGTCATCTTGTGTCCATCGATGCGAGTGAGAGTTGTCGATACTCATGGTGCTCTCGGTTTCAAAGTCTTCTTCCTGAAGCTCTTCATCTCCATCCATTTGCCAGAATTCATCTACTGTGATGGCATTGATGTGGTGTCTGATGAGATCTTCCTCTCTCCCCTTTAATAAGGCTTCTTGCCTCTTAATAGCTTCTGCTGTTTGAATCACCTGTGTCTCTAGCTTCTTCACATGGGTACTCAAGGTGTCAAACTTCACATTCAGGCTATTGTATGCAGCATCTATCTTTCCATTGAAATCCACAGTAAGCCTCTGCTGACCCTCTAGAACTGAATCAAGCATTGCTTCAATCTTGCTCTCCTGAGTAGGTGGTGGTGGATTTTGGTAGAAAGAATTGTTGAGATTCTTGTTGTTGATGTATTTGTTGTTGCTGAAGGGTTTCTTGTACTGCGAATTCTGATTGTAGTTGCTTCTCTGACTGTTGCCATAGAAGTTCCTGTTTCCACTATGGTTTCCAAAACTTTAAGATCCTCCTATGAAATTCACTTCTTCTTCACATCCTTCCTCATCGGTCTCTATAGCTTCTACATCTTCTGCAAAGCTGACCTGCTTCCTTAGCAGCTTGTGAACACTGTCTAGCTTAGCCTTCATATCATCTAGCTGCTCCTTTCCAAGAGCATGGGCTAGTCTCCTTCTCTCATAATCGGTGTTCTTGGTGCTATTGCTAGTTGCCAAGTTCTCAATAAGTCTCACAGCCTCCTCTGGATTCCTGGTGTTTAAGTTTCCTTCACTAGCTGTGTCTAGTGCTGTCTGGTAGGTTAGTTCTAAACCTCTGAAGAAAGTGCTGAGTAGCTGTACTTCATTGAATCCATGGTGTGGACAATCTCTCTGATAGGACTTGAAACGAACCCAACAATGTCTGAAAGGTTATGCAGGCTTCTGCATGAATGTAGCAATCTTGTTTCTCAACTCCTCTGCGCGTGCCTCATCAAAGAAATTAATCAAGAAGGCATTCTTGATGTCATCCTAGGATGTGAGAGATCCTGGTGGTAGTTTCTTAAGCCATTGCAAAGCTTCTCCAGAAAAGAATACTTGAAAAGCTTTCAAAGTAGGTAGTCAGCTGGGACTCCATTGGCTTTGATAGCAGATATGAGATCCTCGTACCTCTCTAGATGGTCCATAGGATGCTCATTTGATGCTTCATTGTAGGGTGTCTGTCCTACAAGTGTGTAGTATTGAGGCTTCACCTAATAATCAGCCCTCTGTATGTCTGGAGGACGGATTGCAGATCTGTTGGCATAGAATTTGTCTGGACGGTTGTAGTCAGCCAGTGATATGTTCCTGTCGGCTTCTTCTGCAGCTCGGGCAGTTGCTGCAGCAGCTTCAGCTACTGGATCAGGGATTCCAGCCCCCTGATCATTGATTTTTTGTCCTGCTGCATTACGCAGGTGACCTTCCTGGTCACGCAGGTTACCTTCGTTATCTTGCCTGAGTATCAGTGTCGCGACCATGCTTGGTGACTCGGTATCGATCGATGTACGGTTTGCAGTATCGGTCGATATCGGGTGAAAGGCGTAGGTAGACGGGTACTGAGAAGTATCGGTCGATGTGGATGAATGGTTATCGGTCGATGTGGATGAATGGTTATCGGTCGATGTGGATGAATGGTTATCGGTCGATGTGGATGAATGGTTATCGGTCGATGTGGATGAATGGTTATCGGTCGATGTGGATGAATGGTTATCGGTCGATGTGGATGAATGGTTATCGGTCGATGTGGATGAATGGTTATCGGTCGATGTGGATGAATGGTTATCGGTCGATGTGGATGAATGGTTATCGGTCGATGTGGATGAATGGTTATCGGTCGATGTGGATGAATGGTTATCGGTCGATGTGGATGAATGGTTATCGGTCGATGTGGATGAATGGTTATCGGTCGATGTGGATGAATGGTTATCGGTCGATGTGGATGAATGGTTATCGGTCGATGTGGATGAATGGTTATCGGTCGATGTGGATGAATGGTTATCGGTCGATGTGGATGAATGGTTATCGGTCGATGTGGATGAATGGTTATCGGTCGATGTGGATGAATGGTTATCGGTCGATGTGGATGAATGGTTATCGGTCGATGTGGATGAATGGTTATCGGTCGATGTGGATGAATGGTTATCGGTCGATGTGGATGAATGGTTATCGGTCGATGTGGATGAATGGTTATCGGTCGATGTGGATGAATGGTTATCGGTCGATGTGGATGAATGGTTATCGGTCGATGTGGATGAATGGTTATCGGTCGATGTGGATGAATGGTTATCGGTCGATGTGGATGAATGGTTATCGGTCGATGTGGATGAATGGTTATCGGTCGATGTGGATGAATGGTTATCGGTCGATGTGGATGAATGGTTATCGGTCGATGTGGATGAATGGTTATCGGTCGATGTGGATGAATGGTTATCGGTCGATGTGGATGAATGGTTATCGGTCGATGTGGATGAATGGTTATCGGTCGATGTGGATGAATGGTTATCGGTCGATGTGGATGAATGGTTATCGGTCGATGTGGATGAATGGTTATCGGTCGATGTGGATGAATGGTTATCGGTCGATGTGGATGAATGGTTATCGGTCGATGTGGATGAATGGTTATCGGTCGATGTGGATGAATGGTTATCGGTCGATGTGGATGAATGGTTATCGGTCGATGTGGATGAATGGTTATCGGTCGATGTGGATGAATGGTTATCGGTCGATGTGGATGAATGGTTATCGGTCGATGTGGATGAATGGTTATCGGTCGATGTGGATGAATGGTTATCGGTCGATGTGGATGAATGGTTATCGGTCGATGTGGATGAATGGTTATCGGTCGATGTGGATGAATGGTTATCGGTCGATGTGGATGAATGGTTATCGGTCGATGTGGATGAATGGTTATCGGTCGATGTGGATGAATGGTTATCGGTCGATGTGGATGAATGGTTATCGGTCGATGTGGATGAATGGTTATCGGTCGATGTGGATGAATGGTTATCGGTCGATGTGGATGAATGGTTATCGGTCGATGTGGATGAATGGTTATCGGTCGATGTGGATGAATGGTTATCGGTCGATGTGGATGAATGGTTATCGGTCGATGTGGATGAATGGTTATCGGTCGATGTGGATGAATGGTTATCGGTCGATGTGGATGAATGGTTATCGGTCGATGTGGATGAATGGTTATCGGTCGATGTGGATGAATGGTTATCGGTCGATGTGGATGAATGGTTATCGGTCGATGTGGATGAAAATCTAATGGCAATCAAAGCTCCCTGGCAACGGCGCCAAATTTGATACGATGCTCAAATTACCCTAGAGCAACCTTACTCTAATCAAAAGAGGTCAAGTTGTAGTACTTAGGGATCGAATCCACAGGGAGTGATGAAACACAATAGATCTTATTATAACTAAGCTAGGTCAAAGATTTCAAAGCAGTAAATTGCAAGTAAACTTAAAACTGGTGAGCAAGACAATTACTCAAGTGATTGATTTGGGTGTTAACTAATATGGTGAAGGTGTTAGATCTAGGATTACTATTCAGGTTATCAGGATTATAATAGTATGAATGCTTATATGAGATGCTTGCATGATATTAAAGAACCCAACGATGCAATAGCCCGACTGTCGTCGCCGACTATCTTACACTAGAATCAATGAGACTCCACGTTGAGAATCACCGAAAGACGTCGATCGACATGCCATTGCACGTATCGATCGATGATGCCTCGCGTATATCGATCGATGACTCTATAGGAGTATTGATCGATACGCTACTAGCGAGCTTTAAGCGTGTGGTTGAATACAGTTCACTAGAGAATTTGCCAAGTCAGCTGTCGCTTGTTCCCAGAAAATTCTTAGCTTAGAGAAGATAGATCCAAAGATGTTATCTCTGTATTCATGTGTAGGTAGCTACTCCTACACAAGCATTAACAACAATCTTCTAAGATGAATATCACATGCTCAAGTATTCATATTTGGGGCTAATCCCTCAACCTATTTGAATCCTAAATCCAACAAAGGTGTTTACTCAGAGATGGCTGAGTAGAACATCATAATAATAACATAAAACTGCATAGATAGAATAGATAGAAACAAATGTGTTCAAGAAAGCTCACAATTTTTAACTCTCTCTCTCTCACAAAACAAAGAACTAAATAAAGGTAGAAGAAACTATGTAAAAGCTATATGAAAAACTGTGTCTTTGCCAAAACACTTAGGCAAGACTTAAATACTTAGGAATAATTAGGATAAAACTGGTCAGGGGTATTCTGGTAAATAGATGTTTGCTTGGGCTTCAAGTCGGCTATGACCAAAATGGGCTTCTGCGGCTCGAATATCGATCGATTACACGGGATGTGTATCGATCGACGCGTCTCTTTTCGTGTCAACCCTGAGGGGGTCGATATGGCCTCCTCGGGTGAGATCTCTAAAGTGCTCCAAAATGCTCCTAAAACATCATCTTTCTTCCAAATGCTCATGAACCTGAAAATATGCTAAAAAGACTCCAAAATATACTAGATATATCCTAAAACACTCAGATATCAGGGGTAAAATCGGGTCAAATATATGGTCTATCATATAGCTGAGGGAACTGATGTTCGAGCCAACCATCCCTGTTTTATACGATAGATTTAAATCGAGAAAACAATCCTTCACGATTTTAGTCATAAAACTTGGATAATAACTCCAATCAAGACGAAATGAGAGGTACTAGGTCCGTGGCTTGGATGACCATACGGAGGTCACGGGAGTTGATTCAAGTCAAAATGACCGGGATGGGACTGTCCTCGCCCTTGGGCGAGTTGACCGAGACACGGGTGTCCTCGCCCTTGGGCGAGGTGACCTTAGACGGGTCGTCCTCGCCCTTGGGCGAGGTGACCTCGGACGGGTCGTCCTCGCTCTTTGGCGAGGTGACCTCTGTCGGTTCATCCTCGCCCTTGGGCAAGGTGGCCGAGACACGGGTTGCCTCGCCCTTGGGTGAGGTGACCTCGGTCGGGTTGTCCTCGCCCTTGGGCGATGTGGCCGAGACACGGGTCGTCCTCGCCCTTGGGCGAGGTGTCCGAGACACGGGTCGTCCTCGCCCTTGGGCGAGGTGACCTCGGTCGGGTCATCCTCGCCATTGGGCGAGGTGACCTCGGACGGGTCGTCCTTGCCCTTGGGTGAGGTGGCCGAGACACGGGTCGGTCCGTCCGTCCGTCCAAAGGTAAGGCAGATTCAGGGTCATTGGTTTGGTTTGTCCAAGCTTGGCCAAACTCCATTCTTCACTTCTTTTTGGATCACAAAGATCCCAAACACCTCTAATCACTCCATAGCACACTGCAACACCTGATATAGACTTATGAATGCAATATGGACCTAAAGATGCCCAATGTCTAATCTATATGATCAAAATGCACAAGATATGAAGGTTAAAAACATGTAAATATGCAAGATATCAACTCCCCCACACTAGTCCTTTACTTGTCCTCAAGTAATCTCTTCAAAACACAAGCAGGAGAGACATAGAGATGGAAGCAAAGCCAAAAGAAACACCCATAGCACTCAACTTGACATCCTAAAGAAACATAGCAAATGGCACGAGCAAAACTGTCTTATTATGCTCTAGCTTCTCAAGGCCTATCAATACTCTTATGCCTTTACACAAGATGCAATGCCTATCAACCAACATGTTCTCTTAACCAACCCTCACATTGATTCACACTCACACACACAAGGTGAATTCTCACAAATGGGCACAAGATCTCAATCGTTTGGCTAGGTGATCAAATGGTCTAATATGGATGAAAAGGAGGGTTCAATGCATTATTTTAAGGTGGCAAACACTCAAAAATCAAGGAGCTTGATAATTACGCAAAATTTATCTAAGACTAGGAGCAATTCATGCATACATGGATTCATCCTCATCATTCTACCCATTTCTAGGTGATTACAAGTTCTACACCTTTTTAATCAATCCCATACCCCAAAATTAAAAACACTCACTGTTGGGGAAAAATATTCCATGAAGAGATTACTCCAGCTACCGGGTTTCTTCCTCCGAGTTCCAGGACCCAGCCTTCGAGTCCCCGCTAAAAGGACCTCAAGAACTACCCTCGGGAACTACTCTTTGCTCTAGGCAAAGAGGCAAACTTCCATTATGAGTACAAACCGTCATATATCTCAGGATATCGACGTTTCCCCTTTGATTCCAAAGGAAAACGGAAATATACTAATATTTATGCTCTCCTCGAAGATAAATGGAAATATTTTATTACCGATAGACAAGGCACGACCTCGGCTACAAATATGGGGTTGATAAACCCTAAAGAGGAGGCCAAGACGTCCATCTACAGAGCACATCATCTCTACAGCCGCGAAGGCAAGATCTCATACCTAGAAGACCATCTTCACTGCTGTGCCTAACCAGAGCCGAATCCATGTGATCACTATCGACCAGAGGAAGTTCTATGCTCACTGCAGCACGCCTAAAACTCTACATATTGGCTCAGGCCACGGTCTCCATCTCATCAGCAGGAATTCTCCATGCTCATAGAAGAACACAAGGACTCCATGCTCAGTGCAACTTACCGACGAGTCCACCATCTGTTCCGGCCCTGCGCCCTCTAGAACCGACAAATCCTATCAACTACAAAGCCACGTGATCCTTAGGCCATGTGCCCATTAGGCTACGTGCCTCTCAGGCTACGCGCCTCCATTAGGCTACGTGCTTCCTCAAATACATGAACTACGAACAGCTTGATCCCCCACTAAAGGGTACGTAGGCAATCCCCACTGAAGGATGCAGCTATAAAACCAAACACCTTCCATGGTCCCACGCTTAGACACCCGAGGACAGACCCTGGAGCTAGGACCATCCATATTCATCAAGAAGACCCTGCGCTCTCCACTACAGACATGCAGTTCTTGCCTAACAACCGGCCTTCCCGATATCTTGCATATTTACATGTTTTTAGCATTTATATCTTGTTCATTTTGATCATATAGTTTGGAATTAAGCATCTTTAGGCTCATTTTGCATTCATAAATCTTTATCAGGTGTTGGAGAGTGCTATGGAGTGAATGGAGATGTTTGGAAGCATTGTCAACATGTGAGGAGGCCTTAGAAAAATCTTGTGGTTCTATGCTTTTGTGGAGACATAGAAAATGGAGTTATATTTCCAATGGAAGTTGTTTCACGTTATTTGGAGCTATATTGGAGGAGTTATGATCAATTTACTAGAGGCATATCATCCTTGGTCGAGGATCTGGTCGGGTAGGACTGGCCGGGTAGGACTGGCCGGGTAGGACTGGCCGGGTAAGGCTACCCAGGCGCATTGGACAAGAGCTGGTCGAGGAGGAACTGGCCGTGTAGAATGGACCAGGGAGATCTACCCGGGCGCGTTGGAAGAAGAACTGTCCGGGTAGAACGAGCCGGGGAGGCCTACCCGGGCGCAAGAAAGGCTGGTCGAAGGCGCTTTCCGGCTGGGTAGAATGGACCAGGGACAGCCAATCTGGTCTACCCTGACCGCTTTTCTCACCCTTTGGTCGACCTTGAAGTGCTCCAAGGACATTTTGGTCATTTGTCTTTATGTTTTAAGGGCTTTCAAGCCTCATATAAATACTTATGTAATCCCAAAGTTGTGACTTAACTTCTTTTCTCTCAAGAACACTTTTAGATCTTAAATAAAGTTTGGATCTTGAATCCTTCTTCATCTATTTCTTTTGTGTTTACTAGATTATATTCATCTATAATCATGTTTAACCTTGTATCATCCATGGTTTTAAGGTTTTCCATATCTATTAGTGAGTAGATCTATCTAGGGTTCATGGGCTTGGGAGATTAAGGGTGATTAGGTGTAGATCTAAGATGTTCTAGGGTAGATCCTTCTTGATCCTTTCTTGTAGAGTGTTCTTCTTCCTATTTTGAAGTTGGCCTCTTCAAAATAGAGCTATAGGCATTTCATGCCCAGAAGGTGTTCTATGAAATGTCTGAACCAACCCTTCAATGCTTTTAACATCCTTTACCTAAAGGATTAGTTGTTAAAGGTGTTGAGATAGCTAATAGACTTGTTCTTATTGATTGCTTTCATATTATTCAACCTAAGGGATTAGATGCTTGAGATATGTTAGTGAATGAGCATTCATCTAGGGATAGAGCTTGCTTAGGATTGTGTCTAGGCTTAAGGTGTTAGGTTGATTGAAAGTTTGCCATCTTAGATTGAAGCTTGATCACCCTAGTCAATTCCCTTGTCCCAAGAACCTCCTTGCCTCATATTGAAAAGAAAGTTCACTCTTCTATTGCATTTTTAGTATTGTCTTAGTTCATAATCATCTTCACTCAATGGTTGCACTTAGATTAAGCATGACCTTGCATTCCCTTTGCATTAGAATCACTTAGGATTGGATTGCCATCTTGTATACTACAACATTTGATTGGACCCTTGAAAAGTCCGTCATCACTTCCCTACTACCACCAAGGCGCTGACGATACGCACCGACCCATACCCATATGGGATTACCCTCAGAGTATGATCTCCTGACTTATCCACGACTGAAGCAGGAGAAAGACAATGACGACCAGTCTCCTTCTTCCTATCATTCCGTAATGCTGAGCACGAATCAGTTGTACACGAAAATACCCAAACACTCACATCACTCACCAAATGAGCAACTTTCTTTCTTATGATACAACCACAAAGGACCTCTTATTCACTTTTCTAAGCTCTAACTCTTTTTGTTTTCCCTTCCCCACTATCTTATTGAATCTTTCTTTTTCTTTTTTTTTTGCTTTTTTCTTTTCTTTTTCTTTTCTTCCCTTTTTTATAAGGGAGAAGGTTTAAAACAATACTCAAGCGCTATCTTATTTGTCTTTTCTAGGTCCCTGGGGTTCTTGTTTCTCATGACACTCTTTTGTTCACCAATCTCAGCATTATCACTTCCCAAACCCAAAATATAAACCTTTAAGAAACAAAGACCCACTCACCATCCTAGAGGCTAGCTCAAATGAGGACCCTATGCTAGCAAGAGATAACAAATCCATGTTGCTCCCAATACTCTCATGATTTTACACATGACAAAACTATCAAAAGAGGCCCCACTCATGCAAATCAATGTAGGCTACAAAGAATGGATAGGGTTCAAGTGTATGGAAGGGCCATTTGGGTTAACAAAGAGTGGTACAATGGGGAAAGATAACCCAAATGTGTATAAGATCCATGATCAAGTATGCAAATTCCCATATGCAAGAGAAAGTAAGTTCATTCAAGTCTAAGTTCAGGTTGGAGCTGGTTTCAAGAACAATGCAAATATCAAGCAAGCAAGCAAGTTTAGAGAAGAGTTTTCATGGCTCAAAGCATGCAAACAAGTTTTCTTTACAAGGCAATGCTCCATGTGCAATTGAATGCAACCTATATGCTCTAGACTCAATCTTAAAGATGCAAGTGATGCAACTACATGATTCAAAAAATTTAAATTTTTTTGGTTTTTCTATGCATATATGAATGTACAATGCAATGCATGAGACTCTCAATCACAAAGCAAACATGATCAAATAGCTGGTACCTCCCCACACTTAAATCACACAGTCTCTGTGTGAGTAAGAGAGAAGGAGATACCCCAACAAGACAAAAGAAAATGCATATACAAGAAGGGTTGGAGTAATACCTAAGAAGGAGGTTTGGGCGTGGTGTTTGGTGTCAGGACTAGGAGCTGGCTTGGTTCATAGCAACTAGAGGAGGCTGCTACATGGCAATCATAAGGCTCAGGGGCTTCACCACCTTTCTTCTCTCCTCTAGTGCTAGGCTAAACCTGAAAACCTCAACAACTTTTATTAAAAACTTAAAGAAAAAATAAATTTCAAAGCTATGTACAAGGATAACCATGGGACTTCCTCACAAGTGAGCTTGTTTTGAGTCACTAACTTGACTATCTTGTCTCTTGAACTAGTGAGAAGGAGGATCCTTCCCACCTTCAAGGGTGATGGTGAGGACCTGAGAGAGAAGCTCTTGAAGCTTGATTGGGTCATCTTGGAGCTGAGGAGTGATGATGGCTCTAGCACTTGAGAATGGTGTGGACTTGCCCTTATGCTTGATCTTGTAATCAATGACACAATCCTTGAGCTTCTTTGGTTGGAAAGTGAGAGTGTGTGGGATCAGATCAAGAGGTGGAGGATTAGGTTCTTTCACCATCTTCTTCTTGCCATTAGTGGCCTTTGAAGCTCCACTCATCCCCTCTCTTTTAGCACTTTCTAAGTGCTCAACACACAACTCCGTAGAAGACTCTCCAGCAAGGCCTTCTTTCTTGCAAACAACCACTTCATGTTGAGGTTTCTCAACAGCTTTGGCACCACAAGTGATTGTCCCACAATAGCCGACATCCAATGGAGATTTTAGAGGATAGGAGACAGATTTGTTCACATGCATGAAGGTGACCTTCTTGTTTGGAAAGTCAATGCATGCTCCAACTGTAGTGACGAAAGAAGTGCCAAGGATCAAAGGGACTCTCTTCTCAGATGCCATCTTCAAAACAGTGAGGTCAATGGGTATGGTGCAGGATCCAATCTTCAAGGGGAAGTCCTTGATGATGCCAATTGTGTTTGTAGAAGAAGAATCCCCAAAGGTGAGAGAAGAAGTGTCTGGCTCCATGCTTTCAATCCCAAGACATTTCACCATATCCAAGGAAATGACATGTCCGGATCGTCCGAGATCTACAATGAAACCCATGTCCGGATCGTCCGAGATCTACAATGAGTCTTCCGTAAAGCCTTCCCGATTGTTAAAAAGATTCGTCTTTTAACACATCTAAAGCTCGAAGCCTCGTTGCTCACATCCCTGAAGACGGAAAGTCTACAAATCCAAGTCCATCGCAAATTCCCGATACTCGAGGAGTCTTGTTGGATTAGAAACGATTATCTCGAAATCAACGGCTAACAATCTTCCCGAACTCAAAGATTTCCGCAAACGACTAACGGGAAAGATCGAACAACAAAACCCACAGGCGGCAGGATGGCCTGGCGCCCGGCGGCACCGGCCTGGCGCCCGGCGGCACCGGCCTGGCGCCCGGCGGCACCGGCCTGGCGCCCGGCGGCACCGGCCTGGCGCCCGGCGGCACCGGCCTGGCGCCCGGCGCACGCTGGACGCTGGCCAGCCTGGCGCCCGGCGGCACCGGCCTGGCGCCGGTGGCACCGCCACGCTGGCCGCCTGATGCCGGCACGCTGGACGCTGGCTATCCTGGTGCCGGCGGCACCGGCCTGGCGCCCGGCGGCACCGGCCTGGCGCCCGGCGGCACCGGCCTGGCGCCCGGCGGCACCGGCCTGGCGCCCGGCGGCACCGGCCTGGCGCCCGGCGGCACCGGCCTGGCGCCCGGCGGCACCGGCCTGGCGCCCGGCGGCACCGGCCTGGCGCCCGGCGGCACCGGCCTGGCGCCCGGCGGCACCGGCCTGGCGCCCGGCGGCACCGGCCTGGCGCCCGGCACCGGCCTGGCGCCCGGCGGCACCGGCCTGGCGCCCGGCGGCACCGGCCTGGCGCCCGGCGGCACCGGCCTGGCGCCCGGCGGCACCGGCCTGGCGCCCGGCGGCACCGGCCTGGCGCCCGGCGGCACCTCGACCTGGCGTCGGTCCGGCCCTCGTCCTGGTCTCGGTCCTATCATGCCGGTCCGATCCCATCTTAGCTTGTTCGATCAATCCACACAAGTTTGGTAACGATCACGGTTATTCTAGAACACCAATATCTCGACTATACAAGGAATGGGGTTCCTTCGAAACACCAAACCTTCAAAGACCGTTCTTCGAAAACCGTAAAAGCGCCTAAGCGGCCCAGCGTGGCTAAAGCGGCCAGCTTACGATTTTCGAAAAGAAGGATAACTATGACGGTTTATCTTTATCCTCACATAAGAGATAAATTTCAAGTTTCCAGAAGATAAATGTCAAGTTTCCGAAGATAAATGTCAAGTTTCCGAAGATAAATGTCAAGTTCCCGATAAACACGAAGATGGACGAAAATGGAAAAAGCCCGATTCAGCCCGCGAGAAGATAGACCGCCTTAAGAGGAGTATATATGAGAGCTTTGAGCAAGAAGCAAACCAGATCACAAACTTTCAGAGCACTTAGCACTTAGGCGATTTAGCATTCTTTTACGTTTTCACTAGCGAGCTGCGACTCAACTAGGATAGACTTAGGCGACCAGACTAGCGGACTCCTCGACAGCTCTTACGGCCGATTTCTTTTCTTGTTGTACCGCTCAAGCGAGAATTCAGAAATAAGATCTCTTTCGCCAACTTTACGATTTCTTTTTCGCAACTTTTATCTCTATTGATTGTTTCGTAGCGCCCAGCAGATATCCGGAACTTCAAGGAAGATCGGGTTAACTTCGGTTTTCCTCCACATATCTTTATCGGAAATTGACGGTGCGAATTCGGTTCCCACAGTTTGGCTAGAAGGAGGGGGTTACGGATCTATCTATCTCGCAACTGCACACGCTCGATCATGTCTACCGACGTCACCAAAGATCAACCAGCGCTAGACGGAACACCCGTCGACGCCAACATTGAGAAGACTCCAGCTGGAGATGCGTCCGAAGTCACTGCTGATGCAAACACCGAGGCGCCAGGCAGATGAAGGAACTGCACCTCCGCCAGGCTCGCGAACAACAGGACAAGCTGATAACCTCGCCGCGAAAACAGGTCGACACCTTAATCGCGAGCAAACTGCCGCCGCTGATCCACCAAGGCACGCCGCGGCAGAAGACTCGACTTCGGATCTCCCGAAGTACGAGAAAAAGATGCCCCGAAAGAGCCCACTCTCGAGGAAACGGCTCCGAAAGGACAGCAAACGACCTCGAGAACCTTCCACTCCGCCACGGAAACAAGGAAAGAATGCCGAGAGCATTGATCTAGATATCAGCGACCAATCGGATCCTTCCGATGAAGACGCTGACAACCACCCCAGGAGGACCCGAAGCCATTCTGCTCGGCCGAAGGTATCCTTCGATAGCCCATGACAGAAGAGGAAGAAGAACTCTACTGGATGGAGCAGGAAGAACTTCGCGGAAGATCAAACTCGATCTATCGCGCCAAGCGGCAAACTCGAGGAACGCCGTAGCAATAGCGAGATCCATGATCTCCAGCGAATCTCTAAAAAGACCGTCCGGTGAAAGCGTGAAATCGCGAATCCATCAGCGACCAGTTCCGGCCTCGATCGATAGACTTCTCGAGGAAGCACGGAAAACACCGCTCACCACCCGGATCACGAAACACGCGATCTCGCACCCGTGGAAAATCAAAATCTCGGTCTATGATGGTACGACGGATCCTAAGTCGCACCTGCAGTCTTTCCAGATCGCAATGGGCAGGTGCGTAAACTCCGGAGCTAACGACGCTGGTCATTGTCTTCTTCGCCGAGCACCTCAAAGCGCTGCTTCGAGTGGTTCTCCCGCTCAAAAGGAACTCCATCGGAAGCTTCCGCCAACTGGCCTCGGCGCTTTCAAACATAACTCCATGTTCATCGACAGAAACGTCCCGAATGGATCTATGGAGTCTAGCTCAGAAGGAGGACGAAGTCACCCGCGACTTCATGCGCGGTTTCTGCTGGTGATGGCTGAGTAATGTGCATCAGCGACAATGTCGCAATCGACGCTCGAGGAAAACTCTCTCGTACAAGTCAGTTCGAAGTGGATACTACCGAAAAGCCGCGGACAATCCAGGATACTTACAAGGGAACGGACTTCATCATCATGAAAGAAGAAATGAAGCTTCTATCGCAGTAAGCACGGACCACAGAAAACGCCAAAAAGAAAACTCTCGTAACACAATAACGCCCATCATGAAGGAAGACGCCCAAGCGCATAACTACGCCATCAACTCGAGCAAGGCAGAACCTCCGGAAACACCTGGACCAGGAACCAGTACAAGGATAATTCCACCGCGAAGTTCCATCAAACCGAGGTCACTCCATCGCTAACCGCAAGTTCGGCGCCGACTCGCCGCAAAGCTCCTCACCGGCGAACTATCAAAGGTCAAGAGTATAAAGGACTTGCTCCTGGACTCCGACCGCCAAAACCAACAAAACTGTCTCCCAGGACCGCTACACGAAAATCAATCGGGGAAAACGCGAAGAAGACAGATCACTAAGGAACAACAGCAGCAGAGGGTAAACATGATCATCTGAGGATCACAGTTCTACCAAGACTCTGTCTCGTCGATAAAGCCTACGGGTGAGCCGCAGACAAGTTCCAACTGGTTCCCAGACAGCGATGTTCCTAACCACACGACGCTGAGGAACAGGAGACCGTGGAATCGACAAACCTCACTGCGATCCTTTGGTAATCGACCTGGTAATCCAGGATCTCGTCGCCGATTCTCATCGATACAGGAAGCACGATCAACGCCATCTTCCGCGACACCTCTACAGGATGAAGATCCCACTTGGGAAGTCGCCCCTGAGCCAAAACCTTTGACCGGTTTTGCCACTACCATGACCGGAGAATTAAACTCCCACCATGGCAAAGGAAGTTACAAAGATCGCCGAAGTTTGCAGTATTCGACAACCCGCCATCTACAACGCCATCATGGGAACCCTTTGATCAACTCCATGAAGGCAGTACCATCCACATATCACCTCGTATAAAGTTTCCGACTACCGAACCGCAGCCATCTCGGTAGTCGAAACAATCGAAACTCGTTACCTAGCCGAAGTTCAAACTGCGAAAAGATCGGAATGCCCCTGCGCCAACCCGAAGCGAGCAAAGGAATCACACAACATTCCCGAGGACTAAGAAAGATGATCCAGAATCATCCGAACAGGCAACGATTCAAGACAGCGACAAAGCCTCGAGTCAACCGCCATAAAGCTGTCAGCTCGACTTCGACAAACCAATCCCAACCAGCACGATCGAACGGCAACGCGACGGGAGTAAAAACGCTATGACAACTATCAGAACTACGAGATGGCTTGATCCTCGAAAGAGGTGTGAGGCAGCTCGTCGAACCCGGCGAAGTTCAGCTATCCCCTCACCAAAAAGGGGACTGCGCGTATACTCCTATACTCACAAAACCAAAAATCCAAGACATGTACCTAACTTCTCGAAATTTTAATAAAATTCTTTCTATCTTTTATGCTCACTTAAACGATCAACGCCGAAAACGAAAATCATATCTTCAAAAGAAACGAGACGCCGCAACTTTAAAAGATAACAAAACTTCGATCATCCGCAAAAGACAGTCCACCTGCGACTTAAACACCACTCCGATTATTCCCGACGACGCCAAGACAAGAAACGCTTCACTCAATACAAAATCGTAGTCAGACCTACAAGGTCCCCTTACATCCGACAAGGATATCATAGCTATACAAGAAACCCAAAATTTTGGTTTAGCGCCCTGATAAACTCCGAAGATAGCTCGATTCTTTTAACACAAGTCATATAACGGCGACTACCGGACTTTAAACGAAAAGAATCAGGAAGAAATCACTAACAGGCAAAACGAAAGCCGATCAGTCATCGCACAGCCTTAAAGCTGAGAGTAAGCCTAGGTCTTGCCCTAAACCCAGTCTTGCTGGATCTTGACATCTCACAGACATAGTATCGTATACGAGATCCCAAAACATGTCTCTTATCGCTACACCTAAAACGCCGCTAAAAGTAGCATACGGACCAAGCGACAAAAAGAGTTGGGATCTGAAGTGACTACTGCATCCTTCCCTCTACACTTGGCGAAAGTATAAATCAAAACAAAAGTCGAAATCTCGCAAATTTTCATATTCATAAAAGCCGCAAAGACGGCAGGATTCAAAGCCACCAACGGCCAGTCCCAAAACATAAGAATGCAACCTCCAACGGTCGCAGAATAAAACTCTTAAAAATGGCCACACACGGCCAAAAAATACGATTCACAAAAGAAAGTCAACATTGAGAAATCCGGATGCGGAAATCCCAAATGAACTAGCAGGCTGGTCCACTTCCTCATTCACGCCTTGGCGTTCCCACCACCCTCGGCGTTCTCATCGGCTCCGGCCTCCACCGTATCCTCGAAACATCGATAGGTTCCCATAGTCTCCGGACTCTTTCTTCTACCGGAGGAACCAAGGACTCAGCATGAGCACACTCGGCCATGAAATCCTTCATCTCAGCAACCTCGGAATCGAAGGAGAAATCTGGGTTCTGAGACTTGTAGAGGTTTACGACCGAACCCCGGCACTCGCGGAAATCACCAACAAACTCCTGAGCTTCTTTAAAACATTGAAACTCAGCAGCAAACGATTCCGCCCGCCTCGCCACCTCAGCTGCGACCATCCTTTTTCCTCTCCTTTCCGCCCGAACGAGAGCTCGAGCATGAAGCTCAGCTTGCTTCGCTCTGCGCCTTTACCTCTTGTCGGAACGGAAAAGCTCTCGCTCGCTTCTGTGGTCTTGAAGTTAGCAATCCTGGATTTCGCGAGCTTCGAGTCAAAGCGCCTCGCTAAACACTCGTAGTCCCTGCATAAACTCAAGATCAGCAAGCATGCTTATATACAGATTCGAACGTAAGGTTAAGAAGTTCGAAGGGCCAAACCTCGTTGACACGTTGGGAGCCCTCAGCGAAAACCCGTAGTTTCACCTCATCCTCCAGCGACTCGTCAGTAACAAACTCCGGAGGAAGGCAATCAAAGAAGTTGTTGGGGAGTGGAAAATCGCTGGCTCCGCCTTTTTCTGTTGGAGCAAAACTAGGGTTTTCTCCCAACGGTGAAGGATCTTCCGAGCCTTCCCCATCCTCGATTTCCTTCCCCTTGTGAGATCTCTGTCTACGCCTCCGAGTAGGAACTTCGATGACCGGTTCGGCATCATACGATGGGACAGGATCTCGACCGATAAAATCTTACCGCCTCAACTGCTCGAGGGTGAAGGCCTTCCGAAAACGCCTTTGACGAAGAAGATCTCTCTTGACAAAGAGATCACCGTGAAAATGCGCGATAGGGTTGTTCCCTACAAAGCAAAACTTTTCACTAAAACTCGCACTTCCAAACAGGTGAAATAGACAACAGGGTTTTCATCGTATTACCTCGGTTGAAGTTCCATGCTTGCGGAAATAGATGGAGGCAGCTCTCCTCGACAGACTCACCATCTATTTGGACGAAGAAGAAACGCTCCTGCCACGATTTGGGATTCGAAGTAGTCCCCTGAATCACGGCCATATCCTTCTTAGGCAGCATGGAGTAGTAACCGCCGCCCTCGGCCGGCCGAAAGTGCCCCAAAGACCTTCGAAATCATCGACCAAGATCAACCCGAAGTTCATAGCTAGCAATCAGTACGCCAAGCCAACTCTCCAAGGCAGGAACCTTGAGCTGGTTGATCGAAAAGTTCAAGCGTGAAGCGCATCTAACAATGGCACCAGGGATCGGGAACCACATACGGCAGTATGTAAAGAAAGCTTCATAACATGTACAGAAACCTTGCAGAGGATTCCTTGCACTCTCGTTGCCAACGGGAATCCGGACTTTGACTCCTTCAGGAACCTTGTAAAAATCTCGAATAACCTTGAGATATTTACGAGAAACCGAAGCTCAGCGTGAAAGGAGCACCAGGCTGCCTCGCAGGTCTCCTCGAACAGGATCTCTGGCAGTGTTGGGGTGAACCTACAAGGACTTCGGTATCACGCATTCTTCGTTTCCTCTTCGACCAACTCCTCCTGCTTCACCGTCACATGGGCAGGAGAGTCATCCGAGGATGATTGGGAAGAAGAGTTTCTCTTTGAGGACATTGAAGACATTGCTCTTAAAGAGAGAGAAAGGATTTTTGAGAGAGAGTAAATTTCTTATGATGAAGTAAGAATGAGATTTCTTACTCCATCCTTATAAAGGAGGTAAAATCACTATTTACCCGACTTTCGCAAACGACACGCCTCTACACCTTCCCATACGGCATACCGCAAGCTAGGATCCGACAGGCACTACGGTTCCTAGCTAGCTGGGGCTAACTGTTGGGGTCAAAATCGGTCAATGGCGAAATCGTTACCGAAAGTCCTCGAAAGAAAAGCCAAGCGACGATCAAAGCCAAGAAACGGGTCGTCGCTCGATAAAACTCACAGGAAGGCTCGTCCACTCCCATCTGGCGCTAGCGGCGAGGGTCCTGGCGCCGGTCCGTGCAATCATCTCATGATCTCGGGAAAATGCGGCATCTTGGTCCCTTGAAACCCATGACCGGATCGTCCGAGATCTACAATGGGTCTTCCGTAAAGCCTTCCCAATTATTTAAAAGATTCGTCTTTTAACACATCTAAAGCTCGAAGCCTCGTTGCTCACATCCCTGAAGACGGAAAGTCTACAAATCCAAGTCCATCGCAAATTCCCGATACTCGAGGAGTCTTGTTGGATTAGAAACGATTATCTCGAAATCTACGGCTAACAATCTTCCCGAACTCAAAGATTTCCGCAAACAACTAACGGGAAAGATCGAACAACAAAACCCACAGACGGCAGGATGGCCTGGCGCCGCGAACGCTGGACGCTGGCCAGCCTGGCGCCGGCGGCACGCTGGACGCTGGCCAGCCTGGCGCCGGCGGCACTCGCCTGGCGCCGCGAACGCTGGACGCTGGTCGGCTCATGCCGCGACACCGACCTGGCTCGGGCGGCACGCTGGACGCTGGCCAGCCTGGCGCCGGCGGCACGCTGGACGCTGGCCAGCCTGGCGCCGGCGGCACCTCGCCTGGCGCCGGGCGAACGCTGACGCTGGCCAGCCTGGCGCCGGCGAACGCTGGACGCTGGCCAGCCTGGCGCCGGCGGCACTGCCACGCTGGCCGCTCATACCGGCGCACTCCCAGCCTGGCGCCGGGCGAACGCTGGACGCTGGTCGCCTGGCGCCGGCGGCACTCGCCTGGCGCCGGTCCACGCCCTCGCCCTGGTCTCGGTCCTATCATGCCCGGTCCGATCCCATCTTAGCTTGTTCGGATCAACACGCAAGTTTGGTACGATCACGGCTATTCTAGAACACCAATATCTCGACTATACAAGGAATTGGGTTCCTTCGAAACACCAAACCTTCAAAGACCGTTCTTCAAAACCGTAAAACGCTTAAACGCCTAACGCGGGCCAAAACGCCCGCTTACGATTTTCGAAAAGAAGGATAACTATGACGGTTTATCTTTATCCTCACATAAGAGATAAATGTCAAGTTTCCAGAAGATAAATGTCAAGTTTCCAGAAGATAAACGTCAAATTTTCCGAAGATAAATGTCAAGTTTCCCGATAAACACGAAGATGGACGAAAATGGAAAAAGCCCGATTCAGCCCGCGAGATTAAGAGGAGTATATAAGGAGAGCTTTGAGCAAGAAGCAAACCAGATCACAAACTTTCAGAGCACTTAGCACTTAGAGCGATTTAGCATTCTTTCTGTTTTCACTAGCGAGCTGCGACTCAACCAGATAGAGTTAGGTGACCAGACTAGCGGACTCCTCGACAGCTCTACGGCATTTCTTGTTGTACACGCCAAACGAATTCAGAAATAAGATCTCTTTCGCCAACTTTTACGCATTTTTTTCGCAACTTTTATTTCTATTGACTGTTTCGTGTGCGGCCCAGCAGATATCCGGGACCTTCAAGGAAGATCGGGTTAACTCGGTTTTCCTCCACAGATCTTTATCGGAAATTGACGGTGCGAATTTCGGTTCCCACAGCACTCTTCTCAACTGGTGTCTCAGTCTTTGGCTCATCCCTTTTCAGAATCCTTACTTCAACCTTCTTGGCAGCTTGCTTCACAACCTTAGCTTCAGCTGTGGCCACAACCAATCTCTGAACATTTTCAATCTCAGTCCCAAGAACTAGCCTTTCAATCTCATCCACCTCTTTCTCATAATCACTTAGCTCAATCTCTGAAGAAGTAGTAGAGAGGACAACATTGCAAGACTCCTTGGAATTCTTCTCTGGTTTTCCTGGTAGAGATCCCATTTGGCTCTTGGAAGATGAAGACATAGAGGCAACTTGGCTCTCCAAAGTTTTGAGATGAGAAGCAAGTTGCATGTACTTGTTGTTGAGGTCAGAATATGGCCCATAAATCTTTGCATGGATGTTCTTGAACTCATCTCTAATGTTCTTAGCATTTCCCTCTTGAGCTTCTAAGAATTGCTTGAACATGGACTCCATATTTGAGCTTGGAGCTTGAGCTTGAGAAGAGCTTCCTTGAGGCTGAGTCGACTGATTGGCTTGAGGATAGTTTTGCTTGGCTTGGTAACCTCCTTGCTGATTGTTGAAGTAAGGCCTTTGCTGATAGTTGTTTTGGTACTGAAAATTTGGCTCTTTCCTGTACCATGTGCCATTAGCAATGATGAAGCACAGCTCCTCTTGACCTTCTAAACCATCAACCTGATTAGTCCCAGCAGGCTGCTTTTATTTCTGGTTCCCAACGGAGTTAATCTGCTCTTGCTTAGCCTTCTATGCAAGAATCCTGTCCAACTTCTCTTGGAGAGATTTCAGCTCCTTCCTTGTGTGCTGATCATATTCATAAGTGCCTCTGCTCCTTCTATCATGCTCGTCACTGTATACTGAATCACTCTTGGCCATCTCCACCAGCTCTTCTGCATCCTGCTCAGTTCTGCCCAAGAAGAACCCATTGCTGGCTGTTTCAAATCTGCTCCGGAACTCTGGAAGAGCACCTCTGTAGAAGGTACTAAGAAAACTCTCCTTGGTGAAGCCATGATGTGGGCATTGAGACCAATAGCCCTTGAACCTCTCCAATGCTTCACTAAAGCCCTCTAGGTTTTTCTGCTGAAAGCTAGAGATCTAATTTCTGATCTTGGCTGTCCTTGAGGTAGAGAAGAACTTCTCTAGGAATGCCCTCTTGCACTCATTCCAAGTTGTGATAGAGTCACTTGGAAGAGCCTTGTCCCATTGATGTGCTTTGTCTCCCAAAGAGAAGAGAAACAGCCTAAGCTTGAAAGCATCTTCAGATACTTCATTAGTCTTGGACAAGCTATAGTAGCTATCAAATGTGTCCAAGTGATCAAGTGGATCCTCCACAGCAAGGTCATGAAACTTGTTGTTCTCAATTGTTGGTCTCAATCACGTTCAGCAACCCCGGATTGATCTCAAAGTTGTTAGCTTCCATAGCTGGTGCTCGGATGCTCAGCCTATGACCGTGAATGTGGGGACGGTCATAGGTACCAATAACTCGAGCTGGCCGCTGTGGGTGTTGTTCTTGGCGTTGTGGGCGAAGATTGTCAGCTCCTTGACCATTACCATCGTGAGCAACTCTGTCTTGAGGTTGATGCTGGTGTTCATCCATCTCAAACCCCAACCTCTGAATGTGAGCATGTTGCTCTTCTTCTCTTCTCCTTCTTGCTATTTCCCTCTCAAGTGTAGCAATATCTTCAACAGTGGAAGCCAGGTTTGTTGCACCTCTGCTTCTTGTGTTCATACAACTGAAATGCAAAGGGAGAGGAAAAAGGAGAATCAATAACACAATAAAAGAAAAATGATTTAGTCTCAAGCAAGTGACTATGTTGGGGTCAAAATCGGTCAATGACGAAATCGTCACCCGAAAGTCCTCGAAAGAAAAGCCAAGCGACGATCAAATTCAAGAAACGGGTCGTCGCCCGATAAAACTCACGGAAGGCTCGCCCACTCCCATCTGGCCAACGGCGAGGGTTCTGGCCCCATCAATGCGATCGCCTCACGATCTCGGCAATGACAGCATCCTGGTCCCTTGAAATCCATGTCTGGATTGTCCGAGATCTACAATGAGTCTTCCGTAAAACTTTCCCGATTGTTTAAAAGATTCATCTTTTAACATATCTAAAACTCGGAGCCATATTGCTCTCATCCTCGACGACGGAAAATCTGAAGATCTAAGTCCATCTCAAAATCCCGATACTCGCGGAATCTCGTTGGAAACAATTATCTCGAGATCTACGACTAGAGACCTCCCAAAACTCGAAGATTTCCGCAAACAACCGACGAGGGAAAGATCGAACAAACCCACGGACGGCAAGACGCCTGGCACCAGCAGCACGCTGGACGCTGGCTACGCCGGGCGGCACTCGCCTGGCGCCGCGGCACGCTGGACGCTGGCTGGCTCTGGCGCCGGGCGGCACTCGCCTGGCGCCGGGCGCACGCTGGACGCTGGTTGGCTGGCGCCGGGCGGCACTCGCCTGGCGCCGGGCGGCACTCGCCTGGCGCCGCGGCACGCTGGACGCTGGCTGGCGCCGGGCGGCACTCGCCTGGCGCCGGGCGGCACTCGCCTGGCGCCGCGGCACGCTGGACGCTGGCTGGCGCCGGGCGGCATCGCTGGACGCTGGTTGGCCTGGCGCACTCGCCTGGCGCCGGGCGGCATCGCTGGACGCTGGCTGGCTCTGGCGCCGGGCGGCATCGCTGGACGCTGGCTGGCGCCGGGCGGCACTCGCCTGGCGCCGCGGCACGCTGGACGCTGGCTGGCGCCGGGCGGCACTCGCCTGGCGCCGGGCGGCACTCGCCTGGCGCCGGGCGGCACTCGCCTGGCGCCGGGCGGCACTCGCCTGGCGCCGGGCGGCACTCGCCTGGCGCCGCGGCACGCTGGACGCTGGCTGGCGCCGGGCGGCACTCGCCTGGCGCCGGGCGGCACTCGTAAGCTTGAAAGCATCTTCAGATACTTCATTAGTCTTGGACAAGCTATAGTAGCTATCAAATGTGTCCAAGTGATCAAGTGGATCCTCCACAGCAAGGTCATGAAACTTGTTGTTCTCAATTTGGTCTCAATCACGCTCAGCAACCCCGATTGATCTCAAAGTTGTTAGCTTCCATAGCTGGTGCTCGATGCTCAGCCTATGACCGCGGAATGTGGGACGGTCATAGGTACCAATAACTCGAGCTGGCCGCTGTGGGTGTTGTTCTTGGCGCTAGGCTAAGATTGTCAGCTCCTTGACCATTACCATCGTGAGCAACTCTGTCTTGAGGTTGATGCTGGTGTTCATCCATCTCAAACCCCAACCTCTGAATGTGAGCATGTTGCTCTTCTCTTCTCCTTTCTTGCTATTTCCTCTCAAGTGTAGCAATATCTTCAACAGTGGAAGCCAGGTTTGCACCTCTCGCTTCTTGTGTTCATACAACTGAAATGCAAAGGAGAGGAAAAAGGAGAATCAATAACACAATAAAAGAAAAATGATTTAGTCTCAAGCAAGTGACTATGTTGGGGTCAAAATCGGTCAATGACGAAATCGCCACCGAAAGTCCTCGAAGAAAAGCCGCCGACGCATCAAATTCCAAGAAACGGTCGCCGATAAAACTCACGGAAGGCTCGCCCACTCCCATCTGGCGCCAACGGCGAGGGTTCTGGCGCCCATCAGTATCGCCTCACCATCTCGGCAATGACAGATCCGTCCCTTGAAATCCATGTCTGGATTGTCCGAGATCTACAATGAGTCTCCAGAAACTTTCCCATTGTTTAAAAGATTCATCTTTTAACATATCTAAAACTCGGAGCCATATTGCTCTCATCCTCGACGCACGAAAATCTGAAGATCTAAGTCCATCTCAAAACTGATACCGCTGTAATCTCGCGGAAACAATTATCTCGAGATCTACGACTCAGAGACCCTCCTAAAACTCAAAGATTTCCGCGAAACAACCGACGAGGGAAAGATCGAACAAACCCACGGACGGCAAGACGGCCTGCACCAGCAGCACGCTGGACGCTGGCTACGCGGCACTCTCGCCTGGCGCCGCACGCTGGACGCTGGCTGGTCGCTGGCGGCACCTCGCTCTGCGCCGGCGGGCTGACGCTGGTTGGCTGGATGCCTGGCACTTCGCCTGGCGCCGGGCGGCACTCGCCTGGCGCCGGGCGGCACGCTGGACGCTGGCTGGCTTGGCGGGCGGGAATTCCCCGCCCATGCTGGCGTACGCTGGACGCTGGCTGGCCTGGCGCCGGGCGGCACCGCTCATACGCTGCACGCTGGACGCTGGAATGGCCTGGCGCGGCGGTTCGCCTGGCGCCGGTACGCTGGACTGGTTACCTGGCCGCGGTATCTCGCCTGGCGCCAGCGGGCACGCTGGACGCTGGCTGGCTACGCGGGCGCACTGCCACGCTGGTCGCCTGGATGCCGGGCGCGGTTCTGCCCATACCGGGCGGCACTGCCACGCTGGTCCGCCTATGCCGGCTGCACTGCCACGCTGGCCGCCCGGCGCCGCGGCAATTCGCCCTACGCGGCACTGCCACGCTGGCCGCCTGGCGCCGGGCGTACCCTCGCCAGCGCCGTATGCACCTGCCGCTGGTCGGCCTGGTGTCGGTCCACGGCCTCGCCCCGTCTCGCTCCTATCGCGTCTCGGTTCCATCCCATTTTAGCTTGTTCGATCAATCTACGCAGTTTGGTGATCATCACGTTATTCTAGAACGCCACTCGACTAAACAAGGAATTGAGGTTCCTTCGAAACACCGGTGACCTTCAAAGACTGTCCTTTCAAAACCGTGAAAACGCTTAACGTCTAACGCCGCCAAACGCCCACGACGATTTTCCGAAAAGGAGGATAACTATGACGGTTTATCTTTATCCTCACATAAGAGATAAATGTCAAGTTTCCATAAGAGATAAATATCAAGTTTTAAGATAAATGTCAAGATTTCAAGATAAATGTCAAGTTTCCGATAAACACAAAGATGGACTAAAATGGAAAAGCCCGACTCAGTCCGCAGAAGATAGACCGCCATAGGAGGAGTATATAAAGAAAGCTTGGAACAAGAAGCAAACAAGATCACAAAACGCCCAGAGCACTTAGAGCAACTTAGCATTCTTTTTCTGTTTTAACTAGCCGCGCACTCAACCAGATAGACTTAGGCATCAGACTAGCTTAACTTGCCGACAGCTCTCGTGAGCCAAGGCTCTTACCTGTTGTTCACGCCAAACGCTGATTCGAAATAAAATCTTTTGCTCTATTCTTTTTCTACGCATTTTTGTTCCGCTTTCATATTTTCTTTGTCGAACTGATTGTGTCGCAGTGCGCCCAGCAGATATCCGGACCTTCGTGGAAGGCTTGGTTCACTTGGCTTTCCTCCAAATCAACTTAATTTGACGGTGCAATTTCGTTCCCACAGTTTGGCGCTAGAAGGAGGGGGTTACGGATCTATCTATCTCGCGAACCGCACACGCCGATCATGTCAGCCGACGCCACCAAGGATCAGCCAGCGCTAGACGGAACACCCGCCGATGCCAACGCTGAGAAGACTCCAGCTGGAGACGCCCACAGTCACGCTGATGCAAACACCGAGGCGCCAAGCAGATGAAGGAACTATTTACCGCCCAGCGCTGGCGAACAACAGACAAGCTGATAACCTCGCCGCAAAACAGGTCGACACCTTAACCGGGGAGCAAGTTGCCGCTACGATCCACCAGGCACGCCATGGCAGGAGACTCGACTCTCGATCTCCGGCACGAGAAAGATGCCCCGAAGAACCCACTCGGGAAACGGTTCGAAGGACAGCAAACCACTCGCAGAACCTTCCACTCCGGCCGCGGAAACAAGGAAAGCGACTTCGAAAGCGATCGATCTAGATGTCAGCTAATCGATCGGATCCTTCCGATGAAGACGCTGACATCCACCCAGGAGAACCCGGCCAGTCCGCCGCAGACGGTATCCTTCGATAGGCCCATGACAAGAGGAAGAAGAACTCTACTGGATGGAGCAGGAAGAACTCGAAGATCAAACTCGATCTATCACCACCAGCGCCGACAGGTTCGAGGAACGCCGGCGGCAATAGCAGATCCATGATCTCCGTGGAATCTCAAAAGACCGTGGCTGAAAAGCGTAAAATCGCAGATCCATCAGTCAGGACAGTTCCACCGAGATCGATAGACTCTCGAGGAAGCACGAAAACACCGCTCACCACCGGATCACGGAACACACGATCTCAGACCCAGGGAAGATCAAAATCCCGATCTATGACGGTACGACGGATCCTAAGTCGCGACCTGCACTCTTCCAGATCGCAATGGGTAGGTGCAAACTCCCCGAGCGCGAACGGACGCAGGTCATTGTCTTCTTCGCCGAAAGCACCAAGGGTGCTGCGCCGAAAGTGGTTCTCCGCCAAAAGGAACTCCATCGAAGCTTCCGCCACCTCGGCGTTTCAAACAGTACTCCATGTTCATGGATAGAGAAACGTCCGACGCGGGATCTATGGAGTCTAGCTCAGAAGGAAGACGAAGTCACCCGCCACTTCGCGTAAGGTTCAAACTGGTGATGGCCAGAGTATCGGCATCAGCGCATAATGTCGCAATCGACGCTCTGAGAAAACTTCTGGTACAAGTCGGTTCGAAGTGGATACTACTGGAAAAGCCGCTGACAATCCAGGATACTTCCACAAGGCAACAGACTTCATCATCATGGAAGAAGAGATGAAGCTTCTATCGAAGCACGGACCGCAGAAAACCGGCCCAAGAAGAAACCCTCTCGTGAACGCACAAATACGCCCATCACGGCGGAAGACGCCCAAGGCGCAGCATAACTACGCCATCAACTCGAGCAGGGCAAAACCTCCGAAACACCTGGACCAGGAACCAGTACAAGGATAACTACCGCGAAGTTCCACGAGACCGAGGCCACTCCATCGCTAACCGCAAGGTTCTCCCGGCCGCGAAAACTCCTCACCGGGCGAAGCTATCAAAGGTCAAGAGTATAAAGGACTTGCTCGACTCAATCGCCAAAGACTAACAAAACTACTCCAAGACCGCATCGATCAAAACCAATCGGGGAAAAGCGAAGAAGACAGATCTACCAAAGGAACAAAGCAGTCGCCAGAGGGTAAACATGATCATTGAGGATCACAGTTCTACCAGGACTCTGTCTCATCGATAAAATACGGGCTTAAAAGCCGAGACCAGTTCCAACTGATTCCTGACAGCGATGTTCCTAACCACAATCGCTGAGGAACACGAGACCGCCTAATCGACAAACCTCACTCGCACTTTGGTAATCGACCTGGTCATCCAGATCTCAAGTCGGCCGATTCTCGCCGATATGGAAGCACGGTCAACGCCATCTTCCGCGACACCCTCTACAGGATGAAGATCCCACTTGGGGAAGTCGCCCCGAGCCAAAACCGCTGGACGGGTTCTCGCCACTACCATGACCTCGAAAATTAAACTCCTACCATGGCGGGAAGTTACAAAGATCGCCGAAGTTTGCAGTAGTCGACAACCCGCCATCTACAACGCCATCATGGGAACCCCATGGATCAACTCCATGAAGGCAGTACCATCCACATACCACCTCGGTATCAAGTTCCCGACTCGACCGAACCGCATTATCCGGGTAGCCGTAAACGCCGAGACTCGCTACTCCAGTCAATTCAAACCGCGAAAGATCGAACGCCCATGCGGTCAACTCAAAACGAGCAAAGGAATCACACAACATTCCCAAGACTCGAGGAAAAATGATCCAGAATCATCCGAACAGGCAACGATTCAAGAAGGCGACAAAGCCTCTCAATCCACCCCGTAGGACCGACAGTCAATTCTCGCACACACTGATCCGACCAGCACGATCGAACGGCGACGCACGGGAGTAAAACGCCCAGCAAACCATCAGAACTACGAGATGGCTTGATCCCCAAAGAGGTATCGAGGCAGCTCGTCGAAACCCGACGAAGTTCAGCTATCCCTCACCAAAAGGGGACTGCGGGATACTTATACTCCCACAAAACGCCAGAATCCGATATGTACTTTTAAACTTCAAAAATTTTAATAAAATTCTTTCTATCTTTTATACTTACTTAAACGCGATCAACGCTCGAAAACGAAAATCATATCTTCAAAGAAACGCCAGACGCAAGAACTTAAAAAGATAACAAAACTCAGATATCCGCAAAAGACAGTCCACCAGCGACTTAAAATAAACTCACGCCCGCCGACATTCCCACGGACGCCATAAGAAACGCTTCACTCAATACAAAATCGTAGTCAGACCTACAAAGGTCCTCTTACATCCGACAAGGATATCATAGCGCTATACAAGAAACCCAAAATTTTGGTTTAGCTGCCTCGGATATTCGAAGATAGCTCGATTCTTTTAACACAAGTCATATAAGCGGCGATTAGTCGCTGACTTTAAACGAAAAGAATCAGGAAGAAATCACTAACAGGCAAAACAAAAGCCGATCAGTCATCGACAGCCTCAAAGCTGAGAGTAAACCTAGGTCTTGCCCTAAACCCAGCCTTGCTGGATCTTGACATCTCACGCATACAGTATCGATAATGAGATCCCAAAACATGTTTCTTATCGCTACACCTAAAACGCCGCTAAAAGTAGCATACGGACCAAGTTTAACAAAAGAGTTAGGATAATGGCGACTACTCGCGATCCTTCCTCTACACTTGACTAAAGTATAAATCAAAACAAAAGACTAAATCTCGCAAATTTTCAGATTCATAAAAGCCGCAAAAGACGGCAGGATTCAAAGCCACCAACGCCAGTCCCAAAACATGAGAATGCAACCTCCAACGGTCGCAGGATAAAATTATTAAAACGCCACACACGCCAGGAAATTCAATTCATGAAGGAAGTCAACGCTTGAGAAATCTGGATGCAGAAATCCCAAATGAACTAGCAGGCTGGTCCACTTCTCATTCACCGAGCATTCCCACCATTCTCTGCATTCTCATCAGCTCCAACCTCATGTATCCTCGAAACCTCGATAGGTTCCCATAGTCTCCGACTCTTTCTACCGGAGGAACCAAGGACTCAGATGAGCACACTCGCCATGAAATCCTTCATTTCAGCGATCTCGAATCGAGAGAAATCTGGGTTCTGAGACTTGTAAAGATTTACGAATCAACCTCGCACTCAAGGAAATCACCAACAAACTCCTAAGCTTTTAAAGCATTGAAACTCAGCAGCAACGATTCCGCCTCGCTTGCCACCTCCAAGCGACTATCCTTCTTCTTTCCACCAGAGAGCCCGAGCGTGAAGCTCAGCTTGCTTCGCTCGTGGTTTCACCTCGACGGAACCGAAAGCTCTCGCCCACTTCTGTGGTCTTGAAGTTAGTAATCCTGATTTATGGAAACTCGAGTCAAGCTACCGCTAAACACTCTTAGTCCCTGCATAAAACTCAAGATCAGCAAGCATGCTTATATACGATTCAAACGCTAGGTTAAAGAAGTTCGGCGGGCCAAACCTCGCTGACACGCTAGAGCCTCGGCAAAACCCGTTGTTTCTCCTCATCCTCCAGCGACTCATCAGTAGTAAACTCCGGAGGAAGGCCATCAAAGAAGTTGATAGGTGGAAAACCGCCGCTCCATCTTTTTCCGCTGGAACAAAACTAGGTTTTCTCCCAACGGTGAAGGGTTTTCCGAGCCTTCCCTATCATCGGATTTCCTTCTTACGACCTCTGTCTGCGCCCCCGAAGGAACCACGGTAACAGGTTCGATGGCCGACGACGGAACAGAACCCCGACCGATAAAGGTTAACCGCATCTCGATCCGCTCGAGGGTGAAGGATTTCCAGAAAACGCCTTTGACGAAGATCTCTTGACGAAAAACGCTACCAGGCAAATGCGCGGTAGGGTTGTTCCCTACAAAGCTTAAAATTTTGTCAAAGACACGACCAAAAAGTGAGATAGATAACAGAATTTTCGCCATATTACCTCTAAAGTTCCATGCCCGCTGAAATAGATGGAGGCAGCTCTCCTCGACAGACTCGCCATCTATTTGAACAAAGAAGAAACGCCTGCCACGATTTGGGATTCGGTAGTCCCCTGAATCACGGCCATATCCTTCTTAGGCAGCATGGAATAGTAACCGCCACTCCCCTCACGCCGAAAGTACCCCAAAGACCTTCAAATCATCGACCAAGATCAATCCCAAGTTCAGAAGCTAGCAATTAACGCCAAGCCAACTCTCCAAGGCAGGAACGCTGAGTTGGTTGATCGAAGTTCGCGTGAAGCGCATCTAACAATGGCACCAGGAATTGGGAACCACATACCCAGACGTGAAGAAAGCTTCGAACATGTAAAGAAATCTTATGGAGGATTCCTTGCACTCTCGCTACCAACGGAACCAAATTTGACTCCTTCAGAACCTGGTAAAAATCTCAAGAACCTGAGATATTTACGAAACCGAAGCTCGCAAAAGGAGCACCGGCTGCCTCGCAGGCCTCTTCGAACAGGATCTCTGGCAGTGTAGGGGCTTAACCACAAGGGCTCGGTAATACGCTTTTTTCCTCCTCGACCGACTCCTCCTCGCACCGCTACATGAGCAGGAGAGTCATCCGAGGATGAATGGGAAGAAGAGTTTCTTGAGGATCTGAAGACATTGTTCTTAAAGAGAGAGAAAGGATTCTTGAGAGAGAGAGTAAAACCTTGTGATGAAGTAAGAATGAGATTTCTTACTCCATATAAAGAAGGTAAAATCACTATTTACCCCGATTTTTGGCAGACGATTACATCTCAACACCTTCCATCGTTATGGCCGCAGCTAGATCCGACAGGCTCTACGGTTCCTAGCTAGCTGGGGCTAACTGTTGGGGCAAAACGGTCAATGACGAATCGTCCACCGAAAGTCCTCGAAAAGAAAGCCGCTGACATCATTCAAGAAACGGTCGCCGCCGATAAAACTCACTAAGGCTCGCCCACTTCCATTCGCGCCAACGGCGAGGGTTCTGGTTCATCAATGCGATCGCCTCACGATCTCGGCAATGACAGCATCCTGGTCCCTTGAAATCCATGTCCGATTGTCCGAGATCTACAATGAGTCTTCCCGAAAACTTTCCATTGTTTAAAAGATTCATCTTTTAACATATCTAAAACTCGAGCCATATTGCTCATCCTCGACGACGGAAAATCTGAAGATCTAAGTCCATCTCAAAATCCCGATACTCAAGGAATCTCGGAAACAATTATCTCGAGATCTACGACCAGAGACCCTCCCAAAACTCAAAGATTTCCGAAACAACTGACGAGGGAAAGATCGAACAAACCCACGGACGGCAAGACGCCTGGCACCAGCAGCACGCTGGACGCTGGCTGGCGCCGGCGGCACCTCGCCTGGCGGGCGGCACGCTGACGCGGCTGGCTGGCGCCGGGCGGCACTCTCGCCTGGCGCGGCGGGCACGCTGACGCTGCTGGCCTGGCGCCGCAGGGTATTCTCGCTCATGGGCACGCTGGACGCTGGCTGGCCTGGCGCCGGCGCACTGCCTGGCGCCGGGCGGCACGCTGGACGCTGGCTGGCTCGGCGCCGGGCGGCACTGCCTGGCGCTCGGCACGCTGGACGCTGGTCGCCTGGCGCCGGGCGCACTGGCCTATGCCGCGCACCTGCCACGCTGGTCGCCTATTGGGCGGCATCTGCCACGCTGGCCGCCTGGCGCCGCGGCATTCGCCTACGCCGCGGACCATTACCGCTGTCTGGGCCGGGCGGCACTGCCTGCGCTGCACCTGCCGCTGGTCGGCCTGGTGTCGGTCCACGGCCTCGCCCCGTCTCGCCTTATCGTGTCCGCTCCATCCCATTTTAGCTTGTTCGATCAATCTACGCAAGTTTGGTATGATCACGTTATTCTAGAACGCCACTTCCTCACTAAACAAGGAATTGAGGTTCCTTCGAAACACCGAGACCTTCAAAGACTGTCCTTCAAAACCGTGAAAACGCTTAACGTCTAACGCCGCCAAACGCCCACGACGCATTTTTCCAAAAGGATAACTATGACGGTTTATCTTTATCCTCACATAAGAGATAAATGTCAAGTTTCCATAAGAGATAAATATCAAGTTTCCAAGATAAATGTCAAGATTCAAGATAAATGTCAAGTTTCCCGATAAACACAAAGATGGACGAAAATGGAAAAGCCCGACTCAGTCCGGGCGAAGATAGACCGCCATAGGAGGAGTATATAAAGAAAGCTTGAAAAGAAGCAAACAAGATCACAAAACGCCCAGAGCACTTAGAGCAACTTAGCATTCTTTTTCTGTTTTCACTAGCGAAGCGACTCAACCAGATAGACTTAAGCATCAGACTAGCTTAACTTGCCGACAGCTCGTAGCCAAGGCTCTTACCTGTTGTTCACGCCAAACGCTGATTCGAAATAAAATCTTTTGCTCTATTCTTTTTCTTACGATTTTGTTCCGCTTTCATATTTTCTTTGTCGAACTGATTGTGTCGCGCGCCCAGCAGATATCCGGACCTTCGTGGAAGGCTTGGTTCACTTGGCTTTCCTCCAAATCAACTTAATTTGACGGTGCTAATTTCGGTTCCCACAGTTTGGCGCTAGAAGGGGGTTACGGATCTATCTATCTCGCGAATGCACACGCCATCATGTCAGCCGACGCCACCAAGGATCAGCAGCGCAGACGGAACACCCGCCGATGCCAACGCTGAGAAGACTCCAGCTGGAGACGCGCCCACAGTCACTGCTGATGCAAACACCGAGGCGCCAAGCAGATGAAGGAACTATTTACCGCCAGCGCCTGAACAACAGACAAGCTGATAACCTCGCCGCGAAAACAGGTCGACACCTTAACTGCGAGGAGCAAGTTGCCGCTGATCCACGAGGCACGCTGGCAGGAGACTCGACTTCGATCTCCGGCACGAGAAAGATGCCCCGAAGAACCCACTCGGGAAACGGGCTCGAAGGACAGCAAACGACCTCGCGAACCTTCCACTTCGCGGAAAGGCGACTTCGAAGATCGATCTAGATGTCAGCGATCGATCGGATCCTTCCGATGAAGACGCTGACATCCACCCAGGAGAACCCGGCCAGTCGCCGCGCATCAACGGTATCCTTCGATAGGCCCATGACGTAAGAGGAAGAAGAACTCTACTGGATGGAGCAGGAAGAACTCAGGAAGATCAAACTCGATCTATCGCCACCAGCGCCGACAGGTTCGAGGAACGGCGGCAATAGCGTAGATCCATGATCTCCGTGAATCTCTCAAAAGACCGTGGCTGAAGTGAAAGCGTAAAATCGCAGATCCATCAGGCCAGTTCCGCCTCGAGATCGGACTTCTCGAGGAAGCACGAAAACACCGCTCACCACCGGATCACGGAAACACGATCTCAGACCAGTGGAAGATCAAAATCCCGATCTATGACGGTACGACGGATCCTAAGTCGACCTGCACCTTCCAGATCGCAATGGGTAGGTGCAAACTCCCGGAGCCGAACGGACGCAGGTCATTGTCTTCGCCGAAAGCACCTCAAGTGGTTCTCCGCCAAAAGGAACTCCATCGAAGCTTCGCACTGGCCTCGCTTTCAAACAGTACTCCATGTTCATGGATAGAGAAACGTCCGACGTGGATCTATGGAGTCTAGCTCAGAAGGAAGACGAAGTCACCCGCCGACTTCATGCGCAAGGTTCAAACTGGTGATGGCCAGAGTAACGGGCATCAGCGATAATGTCGCAATCGACGCCTGAGAAAACTCTGGTACAAGTCGAAGTTCGAAGTGGATACTACTGGAAAAGCCGCTGACAATCCAGGATACTTCCACAAGGCAACAGACTTCATCATCATGGAAGAAGAGATGAAGCTTCTATCGCAGAAGCACGGACCGCAGAAAACCGGCCCAAGAAGAAACCCTCTCATCAAATACGCCCATCACGAAGGAAGACGCCCAAGGCGAAGCATAACTACGCCATCAACTCGAGCAGGGCAAAACCCGAAACACCTGGACCAGGAACCAGTACAAGGATAACTCCTACTGCGAAGTTCCACGAGACAGGCCACCCATCGCTAACTGCAAGGTTTCGGCGCCGCCGCGAAAACTCCTCACCGCGAAGCTATCAAAGGTCAAGAGTATAAAGGACTTGCTCCTGGACTCGACCAAAGACTAACAAAACTACTCCAAGACCGCATCGCCGAAACCAATCGGGGAAAAGCTGAAGAAGACAGGACGACTAAGGGAACAACAGCAGTCGCCAGAGGGTAAACATGATCATGGAGGATCACAGTTCTACCAGGACTCTGTCTCATCGATAAAAGCCTACGGGCTAAAAGCCGAGACCAGTTCCAACTGATTCCTGACAGCGATGTTCCTAACCACACAATCGCTGAGGAACACGACCGCCGGAATCGACAAACCTCACCGCGAATTTTGGTAATCGACCTGGTCATCCAGGATCTCAAGTCGGCCGCGATTCGCCGATACTGGAAGCACGGTCAACGCCATCTTCCGCGACACCTCTACAGGATGAAGATCCCACTGGGGAAGTCGCCCCGAGCCAAAACCGCTTGACGGGTTCTCGGCCACTACCATGACCTCGAAAATTAAACTCCCACCATGGCAAGGAAGTTACAAAGATCGCCGAAGTTTGCAGTAGTCGACAACCCGCCATCTACAACGCCATCATGGGAACCCCATGGATCAACTCCATGAAGGCAGTACCATCCACATACCACCGGTATCAAGTTCCCGACCGACCGAACCGCAGCCATCCGGGTAGCCAGAAACAAGACTCGTTACCCAGCCGAATTCAAACTGCGAAAGATCGAACCCCATGTCAACTCAAAACGAGCAAAGGAATCACACAACATTCCCAAGACTCGAGGAAAAATGATCCAGAATCATCCGAACAGGCAACGATTCAAGAAGGCGACAAAGCCTCTCAATCCACCGCCGAGGACCGACAGCTCGACCCCAAGACACACCACTGATCCGACCAGCACGATCGAACGGCGACGCACGGGAGTAAAACGCCCGCAGCAACCATCAGAACTACGAGATGGCTTGATCCTAAAGAGGTATCGAGGCAGCTCGTAAACCCGACGAAGTTCAGCTATCCCCTCACCGGGGACTGTGCGATACTCCTATACTCCCACAAAAACGCCAGAACCGATATGTACTTTTAAACTTCAAAATTTTAATAAAATTCTTTCTATCTTTTATACTTACTTAAACGGATCAACGCTTCGAAAACGAAAATCATATCTTCAAAGAAACGCCAGACGCCGCAACTTCTTAAAAGATAACAAAACTCAGATATCCGCAAAAGACAGTCCACCAGCGACTTAAAATAACTCCACTGCCGATTGGCCCCGACGGACGCCATAAGAAACGCTCACTACAAAATCGTAGTCAGACCTACAAAGGTCCTCTTACATCCGACAAGGATATCATAGCGCTATACAAGAAACCCAAAATTTTGGTTTAGCGCCTCGATATATTCGAAGATAGCTCGATTCTTTTAACACAAGTCATATAGGCTAATTAGTCGCTGACTTTAAACGAAAAGAATCAGGAAGAAATCACTAACAGGCAAAACAAAAGCCGATCAGTCATCGCACAGCCTCAAAGCTGAGAGTAAACCTAGGTCTTGCCCTAAACCCAGTCTTGCTGGATCTTGACATCTCACAGACATAGTATCGATAACGAGATCCCAAAACATGTCTTATCGCTACACCTAAAACGCCGCTAAAAGTAGCATACGGACTAAGCGACAAAAGAGTTAGGATAATGGCGACTACTGTGATCCTTCCTCTACACTTGACTAAAGTATAAATCAAAACAAAAGACTAAATCTCGCAAATTTTCAGATTCATAAAAGCCGAAAAGACGGCAGGATTCAAAGCCACCAACGCCAGTCCCAAAACATGAGAATGCAACCTCCAACGGTCGCAGGATAAAATTACTAAAAACGCCACACACGGCCAGGAAATTCAATTCATAAGGAAGTCAACGTTGAGAAATCTGGATGCAGAAATCCCAAATGAACTAGCAGGCTGGTCCACTTCTCATTCACCGAAAGCATTCCCACCATTCTCGGATTCTCATCAGCTCCAACCTCTATCAGATCCTCGAAACCTCGATAGGTTCCCATAGTCTCCTCGACTCTTTCTTCTACCGGAGGAACCAAGGACTCAGCATGAGCACACTCGCCATGAAATCCTTCATTTCAGCGATCTCGAATCGAGAGAAATCTGGTTCTGAGACTTGTAAAGATTTACGATCAACCTCGCACTCGCGAAATCACCAACAAACTCCTAAGCTTTTAAAGCATTGAAACTCAGCAAACGATTCACCGCCTTCGCCACCTCCGCCATGTAATTATCCTTCCTCTCCTTTCCACCAGACAAGAGCCCGAGCTGAAGCTCAGCTTGCTTCGCGCTCTGTGCCTTCACCTCTTGACGGAACCGAAAGCTCTCGCTCCACTTCTGTGGTCTTGAAGTTAGCAATCCTGGATTTGCGGAAACTCGAGTCAAGCTTCGCTAAACACTCTTAGTCCCTGCATAAAACTCAAGATCAGCAAGCATGCTTATATACGATTCAAACGCAAGGTTAAAGAAGTTCGGCGGGCCAAACCTCGCTGACACGCTAGAGCCCTCGCAAAACCCGTTGTTTCTCCTCATCCTCCAGCGACTCATCAGTAGTAAACTCCGGAGGAAGGCCATCAAAGAAGTTGATAGGTGGAAAACCGCCGCTCCATCTTTTTCCGCTGGAACAAAACTAGGTTTTCTCCCAACGGTGAAGGGTTTTCCGAGCCTTCCCATCATCGATTTCCTTCTTACGGAGACCTCTGTCTGCGCCCGAAGGAACCACGGTAACAGGTTCGGCGTCAGACGACGGAACAGAACCCCGGACCGATAAAGGTTAACCGTCATCTCGATCCGCTCGAGGGTGAAGGATTTCCAGAAAACGCCTTTGACGAAGAAGATCTCTTGACGAAAACGCACAGGCAAATGCGGTAGGGTTGTTCCCTACAAAGCGAAAATTTTGTCAAAGACACGACCAAAAGTGAGATAGATAACAGAATTTTCGCCATATTACCTCTAAAGTTCCATGCGCGAAATAGATGGAGGCAGCTCCCTCGACAGACTCGCCATCTATTTGAACAAAGAAGAAACGCCCTGCCACGATTTGGGATTCGGTAGTCCCCGAATCACGGCCATATCCTTCTTAGGCAGCATGGAATAGTAACCTCACCCCGCCGGCCGAAGTACCCCAAAGACCTTCAAATCATCGACCAAGATCAATCCCAAGTTCAGAAGGCAATTACGCCAAGCCAACTTCCAAGGCAGGAACGCTGAGTTGGTTGATCGAAGTTCAAGCGTGAAGCGCATCTAACAATGGCACCAGGAATTGGGAACCACATACTGCAGACGTGAAGAAAGCTTCAGAACATGTAAAGAAATTGCGGAGGATTCCTTGCACTCGCTACCAACGGAACTGGAATTTGACTCCTTCAGAACCTGGTAAAAATCTCAAGAACCTTGAGATATTTACGAAACCGAAGCTCGGCGCAAAAGGAGCACCGGCTGCCTCGCAGGCCTCTTCGAACAGGGATCTCTGGCAGTGGGGCGAACCTACAAGGGCTCCGGAATACGCATTCTTTTTTCCTCGACCGACTCCGCCACCGCTACATGAGCAGGAGAGTCATCCGAGGATGAATGGGAAGAAGAGTTTCTCTTTGAGGATCTTGAAGACATTGTTCTTAAAGAGAGAAAGGATTCTCGAGAGAGAGAGTAAAACCTTGTGATGAAGTAAGAATGAGATTTCTTACCCATATAAAGAAGGTAAAATCACTATTTACCCCGATTTTGCAGACGATTACATCTCAACACCTTCCCCATCGGCTATACCGCAAGCTAGATCCGACAGGCTCTACGGTTCCTAGCTAGCTGGGGCTAACTCTGGGGGTCAAAATCGGTCAATGACGAAATCGCCACCGAAAGTCCTCGAAGAAAAGCCAAGCGACGATCAAATCAAGAAACGGTCGCCGCCGATAAAACTCACGGAAGGCTCGCCCACTCCCATCTGGCGCCAACGGCCAGGGTTCTGCGCCCATCAATGCGATCGTCTCACGATCTCGGCAATGACAGCATCCTGGTCCCTTGAAATCCATGTCTGATTGTCCGAGATCTACAATGAGTCTTCCAGAAACTTTCCGATTGTTTAAAAGATTCATCTTTTAACATATCTAAAACTCGAGCCATATTGCTCTCATCCTCGACGACGAAAATCTGAAGATCTAAGTCCATCTCAAAATCCCGATATCAAGGAATCTCGTTGGAAACAATTTCTCGAGATCTACGACTAGAGACCCTCCCAAAACTCGAAGATTTCCGCAAAACAACTGACGAGGGAAAGATCGAACAAACCCACGGACGGCAAGACGCCTGGCACCAGCAGCACGCTGACGCGGCTGGCGCCGGGCGGCACCTCGCCTGGCGCCGGGCGCATCGCTGGACGCTGGCTGGCCTACGCCGGGCGGCACTCGCCTGGCGCCGCGGCACTCCTCGCTCATGCGGCATTGACGCTGGCTGGTTTGGCGCCGCGGCACTCGCCTGGCGCCGGGCACGCTGGACGCTGGCTGGCTCTGGCGCCGGGCGGTATTCGCCTGGCGGCGGCACGCTGACGCTGGTCGGTTTGGCGCCGGGCGGCGTTCGCCTGGCGCGGCTGCATCGCTGGACGCTGGCTGGTCTGGCGCCGGGCGGGTATTCGCCTGGCGCGGCGCACGCTGGACGCTGGCTGCGCCCATGCCGCGGCACTGCCACGCTGGCCGCCTGGCGCCGCGGCACTTCGCCCTGCCGGGCGGCACTGCCACGCTGGCCGCCGATACCGGGCAGACTCCGCCACGCTGGGCGGGCCTGGCGCCGGCGGCACTCCGCCTGATGCCGGGCGGCACTCCGCACGCTGGCCGGTTTGGCGCCGGGCGGTATTCGCTATGCCGGGCGGCACCCGCCGCTGGTCGGCCTGGTGTCGGTCCACGGCCTCGCCCCGCCTCGTCCTATCGCGCCCGCTCCATCCCATTTTAGCTTGTTCGATCAATTCACGCTAGTTTGGTATGATCACGTTATTCTAACGCCACTTCCTCGACTAAACAAGGAATTGAGGTTCCTTCGAAACACCGGAGACCTTCAAAGACTGTCCTTTCAAAACCGTGAAAACGCTTAACGTCTAACGCCGCCAAACGCCCACGACGATTTTCCGGAAGGGAGGATAACTATGACGGTTTATCTTTATCCTCACATAAGAGATAAATGTCAAGTTTCCATAAGAGATAAATGTCAAGTTTCCATAAGAGATAAATGTCAAGATTTCAAGATAAATGTCAAGTTTCCGATAAACACAAAGATGGACTAAAATGGAAAAGCCCGACTCAGTCCAGAAGATAGACCGCCATAGGAGGAGTATATAAAGAAAGCTTGGAACAAGAAGCAAACAAGATCACAAAACGTCCGTGAGCACTTAGAGCAACTTAGCATTCTTTTCGTTTCACTAGCCAAGCACTAACCAGATAGACTTAGCGATCAGACTCAGCGAACTTGCCGACAGCTCTCAGAGCCAAGGCTCTTACCTGTTGTTCACGCCAAACGCTGATTCGAAATAAAATCTTTTGCTCTATTTTTTTTCTACGCATTTTGCCGCTTTCATATTTTCTTTGTCGAACTGATTGTGTCGTGCGCCCAGCAGATATCCGGACCTTCAGAAGGCTTGGTTCACTTGGCTTTCCTCCAAATCAACTTAATTTGACGGTGCTAATTTCGGCCCACAGTTTGGCGCTTAAGGAGGGGGTTACGGATCTATCTATCTCGCGAACCGCACACGCCGATCATGTCAGCCGACGCCACCAAGGATCAGCCAGCGCCAGACGGAACACCCGCCGATGCCAACGCTGAGAAGACTCCAGCTGGAGACGCCCACAGTCACCGCTGATGCAAACACCGAGGCGCAGATGAAGGAACTATTTCCGCCCAGCGCTGGCGAACAACAGACAAGCTGATAACCTCGCCGCGAAAACAGGTCGACACCTTAACTGGGCGAGGAGCAAGTTCGCCGATCCACCGAGGCACCGGCAGGAGACTCGACTCGATCTCCGGCACGAGAAAGATGCCCCAAAGAACCCACTCAGGAAACGGCTCGGAAGGACAGCAAACGCACTCGCAACCTTCCACCCCCGCCAAGGGAAAGAAGCGACTTCGAAAGATCGATCTAGATGTCAGCGACCGATCGGATCCTTCCGATGAAGACGCTGACATCCACCCAGGAGAACTCCGGCCAGTCCGGCCAGACGGTATCCTTCGATAGGCCCATGACAAGAGGAAGAAGAACTCTACTGGATGGAGCAGGAAGAACTCGCGGAAGATCAAACTCGATCTATCACCACCAGCCGACAGGTTCGAGGAACGCCAAGCAATAGCTAGATCCATGATCTCCGGAATCTCAAAAGACCGGGCTGAAGTGAAAGCGTAAAATCGCAGATCCATCAGGCACCAGTTCCGCCGAGATCGATAGACTTCTCGAGGAAGCACGAAAACACCGCTCACCACCGGATCACGAAACACGATCTCAGACCCAGGGAAGATCAAAATTCCA
The DNA here is from genome assembly GCA_016771965.1 of Brassica carinata. Taxonomy (NCBI): domain Eukaryota; kingdom Viridiplantae; phylum Streptophyta; class Magnoliopsida; order Brassicales; family Brassicaceae; genus Brassica; species Brassica carinata. Next base: position 26,356,022 of record CM028694.1, on the reverse strand, counting down.
CTATGACGGTACGACGGATCCTAAGTCGCGACCGCACTCTCTTCCAGATCGCAATGGGTAGGTGCAAACTCCCGGAGCGAACGGACGCAGGTCATTGTTCTCTTCGCCGAGCACCTCAAGGGTGCTGCCGAGTGGTTCTCCGCCAAAAGGAACTCCATCGAAGCTTCCGCCAACTGGCCTCAAGCTAAACAGTACTCCATGTTCATGGATAGAGAAACGCCCGACGGGATCTATGGAGTCTAGCTCAGAAGGAAGACTAGGCCACCCGACTTCAGCGGTTCAAACTGGTGATGGCAGAGTACGGCATCAGCGACATGTCGCAATCGACTCTGAGAAAAACTCTGGTACAAGTCGAAGTTCCGAAGTGGATACTACTGGAAAAGCCGCTGACAATCCAGGATACTTCCACAAGGCAACAGACTTCATCATCATGGAAGAAGAGATGAAGCTTCTATCGCAGAAGCACGGACCGCAGAAAACCGCTGGCCCAAGAAGAAACCCTCTCGTAACGACAAATACGCCCATCACGGCGGAAGACGTCCAAGGCGAAGCATAACTACGCCATCAACTCGAGCAGGGCAAAACCGAAACACCTGGACCAGGAACCAGTACAAGGATAACTCCTACCGCGAAGTTCCACGACCAGAGGCCACTCCATCGCTAACTGCAAGGTTCTTCGGCGCCGCTCGCCGCGAAAACTCCTCACCGGGCGAAGCTATCAAAGGTCAAGAGTATAAAGACTTCTGCTCGACTCGATCGCCCAAAGACTAACAAAACTACCTCCCAAGACCGCATACGACCAAAACCAATCAGGGAAAAGGGAAGAAGACAGACGACCAGGGAACAACAGCAAGTGTGAGGGTAAACATGATCATTGGAGGATCACAGTTCTACCAGGACTCTGTCTCATCGATAAAAGCCTACGGGCTAAAAGCCGAGACCAGTTCCAACTGATTCCTGACAGCGATGTTCCTAACCACACATCGCTGAGGAACACGAGACCGCCTGGAATCGACAAACCTCATCAGCGAACCTTTGGTAATCGACCTGGTCATCCAGGATCTCAAGTCGGCCGATTCTCGCCGATACTGGAAGCACGGTCAACGCCATCTTCCGCGACACTCTACAGGATGAAGATCCCACTTGGGGAAGTCGCCCCGAGCCAAAACCGCTGACGGGTTCTCGGCCACTACCATGACCTCGAAAATTAAACTCCCACCATGGCGAAGGAAGTTACAAAGATCGCCGAAGTTTGCAGTAGTCCACAACCCGCCATCTACAACGCCATCATGGGAACCCCATGGATCAACTCCATGAAGGCAGTACCATCCACATACCACCTCGGTATCAAGTTCCGACCGACCGAACCGCAGCCATCCGGGTAGCCAAACGGTGACTGCTACCCAGCCGAATTCAAACTGCGAAAAGATCGAACGGCGCGGTCAACTCAAACGAGCAAAGGAATCACACAACATTCCCAAGACTCGAGGAAAAATGATCCAGAATCATCCGAACAGCAACGATTCAAGAAGGCGACAAAGCCTTGAATCCACGTAGGACCGACAGCTCGACCCCACACACCACTGATCCGACCAGCACGATCGAACGGCGACGACGGAGTAAAAACGTCCGCAGCAACCATCAGAACTACGAGATGGCTTGATCCTAAAGAGGTATCGTGAGGCAGCTCGTCAAACCCGACGAAGTTCAGCTATCCCCTCACCAAAAGGGGACTGGGTGCGATACTCCTATACTCCCACAAAACGCCGAACCGATATGTACTTTTAAACTTCAAAAATTTTAATAAAATTCTTTCTATCTTTTATACTTACTTAAACGCATCAACGCTCGAAAACGAAAATCATATCTTCAAAGAAACGCCGAACTTCTTAAAAGATAACAAAACTTCAGATATCCGCGAAAAGACAGTCCACCAGCGACTTAAAATAAACTCACTCGATTGGCCCCGGACGGACGCCATAAGAAACGCTTCACTAATACAAAATCGTAGTCAGACCTACAAAGGTCCTCTTACATCCGACAAGGATATCATAGCTAGCTATACAAGAAACCCAAAATTTTGGTTTAGCGCCTCTGATATATTCGAAGATAGCTCGATTCTTTTAACACAAGTCATATAAGCGGCTGAATTAGTCGCTGACTTTAAACTAAAAGAATCAGGAAGAAATCACTAACAGGCAAAACAAAAGCCGATCAGTCATCGCGACAGCCTCAAAGCTGAGAGTAAACCTAGGTCTTGCCCTAAACCCAGTCTTGCTGGATCTTGACATCTCACGACATAGTATCGTGATACTTAGATCCCAAAACATGTTTCTTATCGCTACACCTAAAACGCCGCTAAAAGTAGCATACGGACCAAGCGACAAAAAGAGTTAGGATAATATGACTACTCATGATCCCCTCTACACTTGACGAAAGTATAAATCAAAACAAAAGACTAAATCTCGCAAATTTTCAGATTCATAAAAGCCGCAAAAGACAGGATTCAAAGCCACCAACGCCAGTCCTAAAATATGAGAATGCAACCTCCAACGGTCGCAGGATAAAATTACAAAACGGCCACACACGGCCAGGAAATTCAATTCATAGAAGGAAGTCAACGCTGAGAAATCTGGATGCAGAAATCCCAAATGAACTAGCAGGCTGGTCCACTTCCTCATTCACGCTCGAGCATTCCCACCATTCTCGGATTCTCATCAGCTCCAACCTCTACAGATCCTCGAAACCTCGATAGGTTCCCATAGTCTCCGGACTCTTTCTTCTACCGAGGAACCAAGGACTCAGCATGAGCACACTCGCCATGAAATCCTTCATTTCAGCGATCTCGAATCGAGAGAAATCTGGTTCTGAGACTTGTAAAGATTTACGATCAACCTCGCACTCGCGAAATCACCAACAAACTCCTAAGCTTTTAAAGCATTGAAACTCAGCAGCAACGATTCGCCGCCTGCCACCTCCGCGCACTATCCTTCTTCCTCACAGACAAGAGCCCGAGCTGAAGCTCAGCTTGCTTCGCGCTCTGTGCCTTCACCTCTCGACGGAACCGAAAGCTCTCGCCCACTTCTGTGGTCTTGAAGTTAGCAATCCTGGATTTATGGAAACTTCGAGTCAAGCCTCGCTAAACACTCTTAGTCCCTGCATAAAACTCAAGATCAGCAAGCATGCTTATATACGGATTCAAACGCAAGGTTAAAGAAGTTCGGCCAAACCTCGTTGACACGCTAGAGCCCTCGCAAAACCCGTTGTTTCTCCTCATCCTCCAGCGACTCATCAGTAGTAAACTCGGAGGAAGGCCATCAAAGAAGTTGATAGGTGAAAACCGGCCGCCCATCTTTTTCCGCTGGAACAAAACTAGGTTTTCTCCCAGCGGTGAAGGGTTTTCCGAGCCTTCCCTATCATCGATTTCTTTCCTTACGACCTCTGTCTGCGCCCGAAGGAACCACGGTAACAGGTTCGATGTCAGACGACGGAACAGAACCCCGGACCGATAAAGGTTAACCGCATCTCGGATCCGTTCGAGGGTGAAGGATTTCCAGAAAACGCCTTTGACGAAGAAGATCTCTTCAAAACGCTACCAGGCAAATGCCAGGGTTGTTCCTCACAAAGCGAAAATTTTGTCAAAGACTCCGAAAAGTGAGATAGATAACAGAATTTTCGCCATATTACTCGTTAAAGTTCCATGCCGCGAAATAGATGGAGGCAGCTCTCTCGACAGACTTCGCCATCTATTTGAACAAAGAAGAAACGCCCTGCCACGATTTGGGATTAAGTAGTCCCCGAATCACGGCCATATCCTTCTTAGGCAGCATGGAATAGTAACCGCCACTCCCCCGAAAACCCCAAAGAAAATCATCGACCAAGATCAATCCCAAGTTCAGAGCTAGCAATTGTAATGCCAAGCCAACTCTCCAAGGCAGGAACGCTGAGTTGGTTGGATCGAAAGTTCAAGCGTGAAGCGCATCTAACAATGGCACCAGGAATTGGGAACCACATACCAAAGACGTAAAGAAAGCTTCGTAACATGTAAAGAAATCTTGCGGAGGATTCCTTGCACTCGTTACCAACGGAACCAAATTTGACTCCTTCAGAACCTGGTAAAAATCTCAAGAACTCGAGATATTTACGGAAACCAGCTCGGCGCAAAAGGAGCACGGGCTGCCTCAGAGGCCTCTTCGAACAGGGATCTCTGGCAGTGTAGGGCGAACCTACAAGGGCTCGGTATCACGCATTCTTTTTTTCCTCGACCGACTCCTCCCGCCACCGCTACATGAGCAGGAGAGTCATCCGAGGATGAATGGGAAGAAGAGTTTTCGAGGATCTGAAGACATTGTTCTTAAAGAGAGAAAGGATTCTTGAGAGAGAGAGTAAAACCTTGTGATGAAGTAAGAATGAGATTTCTTACTCCATATAAAGAAGGTAAAATCACTATTTACCCGATTTTTGTGCACGATTACATCTCAACACCTTCCCCATCGGTTATACCGCAAGCTGGGATCCGACAGGCTCTACGGTTCCTAGCTAGCTGGGGCTAACTGTTGGGGTCAAAATGGGTCAATGACGAAATCGTCACCGAAAGTCCTCGAAGAAAAGCCGCGACGATCAAATTCAAGAAACGGTCGCCGCCGATAAAACTCACGGAAGGCTCGCCCACTTCCCATCTGGCGCCAACGGCGAGGGTTCTACCATCAATGCGATCGCCCTACCATCTCGGCAATGACAGCATCCTGGTCCCTTGAAATCCATGTCTGGATTGTCCGAGATCTACAATGAGTCTTCCGTAAAACTTTCCGATTGTTTAAAAGATTCATCTTTTAACATATCTAAAACTTCGAACCATATTGCTCTCATCCTCGACGACGGAAAATCTGAAGATCTAAGTCCATCTCAAAATCCGATACTCGAATCTGGAAACAATTATCTCGAGATCTACGACTAGAGACCCTCCCAAAACTCGAAGATTTCCCAAAACAACCCGGCGAGGGAAAGATCGAACAAACCCACGGACGGCAAGACGCCTGGCACCAGCAGCACGCTGGACGCTGGCTGGCCTGGCGCCGGGCGGCACTCGCCTGGCGCCGGCGGCACGCTGACGCTGGCTGGCCTGGCGCCGGCGCACGCTGACACGGCTGGCCTGGCGCCGGCGGCACGCTGACACGGGCTGGCCTGGCGCCGGGCGGCACTCGCCTGGCGCCGGGCGGCACTCGCCTGGCGCCGGCGGCACTGCCTGGCGCCGGCGCACGCTGACACGGGCTGGCCTGGCGCCGGCGGCACTGCCTGGCGCCGCGGCACGCTGGACGCTGGTCGGCCTGGCGCCGGCGGCACTGCCTGGCGCCGCGGCACGCTGGACGCTGGCTGGCCTGGCGCCGGCGGCACTGCCTGGCGCCGGGCGCACGCTGGACGCTGGCTGGCCTGGCGCCGGCGGCACGCTGACACGGGCTGGCCTGGCGCCGGCGGCACCGGCCTGGCGCCGGCGGCACCGTCAGCGAGCAAGGGATGAACTTTCTTTTCAATATGAGGCAAGGGGATTCTTGGGACAAGGGAAATGACTTTGGGTGATCAAATTTCAATCTAAGATGGCAAGCTTTCAATCAATCTAACACCTTAAACCTAGACACAATCCTAAGCAAGCTCTATCCCTAGATGAATGCTCATTCACTAACATATCTCAAGCATCTAGTCCCTTAGGTTGAATAATATGAAAGCAATCAATAAGAAAAAGTCTATTAGCTATCTTAACACCATTAACAACTAATCCCTTAGGTAAAGGATGTTAAAAGCATTGAAGAGTTGGTTCAGGCATTTCATCAAACACCATCCAGGCATGAAATGCCTATGGCTCTATTTTGAAGAGGCCAACTCCAAAATAGCAATAAGAACACTCTACAAGCAAGGATCAGGAAGGATCTACCCTAGAACATCTTAGATCTACACCTAATCACCCTTAGTCTCCCAAGCCCATGAATCCTAGATAGATCTACTCACTAATAGACATGGATAACCTTAAAACCATGGATGATTCAAGGCTAAACATGATTAGAGATGAAAATAATCCAATAAACACAAAAGAAATAGATGAAGACGGATTCAAGATCCAAACTTTATTCAAGATCCAAACGTGTTCTTGAGAGAAAAGAAGTAGTTCTCACTTAGGAGATTACAAGAGTACATATAGGAGGATTGAAAGCCCTTAATAACATAAGAGAAAAAACCAAAAGGGCCTTGGCATCATTTAATCTCGACCAATAGGAAAATAGGGGGAAAAATGCTCAGGGTAGATGGCTTTTTCCAGCCCGCGCGTCCTGACCTGCGCACGTCCGTCCTGCCCGTCCTGTCCTGTCCCGCGCGGGTGACGCTCCCTGCGCACGTCCAGCCGCGCACCAACCCGTGTCCGTTCTGTCCTGTCCCGCGCGGGTGAAGCTCCCCGCGTACGTCCATCCGCTCACCAGTCCATGTCCCAGCTCTCCTCCAGCTGCGCGGGTGAAGCGTCCTGCGCATGACCAACCGCACACCGACCGTTTGTTCGTGCGTCCGTCCAAGCATCAACAAGGCCGCGCAGGTAGGCTGACTCACGGCCTCTATCCCGCGCACTTTTAAGTGCTGGCTTTGTCTCCCTTTGTCTGGCCGCGCGGGTGAGTGTCTCCGCGTCGTCCAACCCGCGTCCAAGCCGTCCTGTCCGAGTTGTCCAAGGACCCGGGTAAGTGTTCCTGATCCATTTTCCGGTGTCCGTCTGTCCGTCCGTCCAAAGGTAGGGCACATTCATGGTCATTGGTTCAGTTTGTCCAAGCTTGGCCAAACTCCATTCTTCACTTCTTTTTGGATCACAAAGCTCCCAAACACCTCTAATCACTCCATAGCACACTCCAACACCTCATATAGACTTATGAATGCAATATGGACCTAAAGATGCCTAATGCCTAATCTATATGGTCAAAATGCACAAGATATGAAGGCTAAAAAATTGTAAATATGGAAGATATCATTAAGATCTGATCTAAGGTGGCAAGCTATGAATCAAACATTCTCCCTATGCCTACACACCAAACAAAACAATCTCTATCTCTAGATGAATGCTCTTTTGGAAGAGTAACTCAAGCATCAAATCTCTTTGGTTGAATATTACTAAAGCAAACATGGAGAACAAGTCAAATAGCAATCTTAGCCCCTTTAGCAACTAATCTCTTAGGCAAAGCAAGCTAGAAGAATTGAAGAGTTGGTTCAGGAATTTCATCGAACACCTCTCTGGCGTGAAAGCCAATAGATCTATTTTGATATGGTTTAGACCAAAATAGCATTGAGAACCATTAACAAGCAAGGAAACAAGTAGATCTAACACTAAAGACCATAAATCTTCACTTAAACACCCTAATCACCCTAGCCCATGAATCCAAAGATGATCTACTCACTAATCCTCATAATTCCTCTTAAACCCATGAAGGATTCAAGCTTAATCATGTAAGGGAAGAATTAAAACACTCAAGGACACAAGAACAAGATGAGATTTAGATTCAAGATCAAACTTTCTACAAAGAGTTTTGTGTTTCAAAAGAGAATAAAACTTAGATATCCCAAAGAGGATTACCAGAGTATTTATATGAGGCATGAATGCCCTATAAACATAAAGAGAAAAGTCTAAAAAGCCCTTGGAGTCACTTAAGTTTTGACCAATAGGAAACCATTAAAAGGAAGAAGCTCGACCCCACGTGGTGCCTACCCGCGGCCGTCTCTCGTCCGAGGCTCGTCCAAGCCGCACGGGTAGGAGAACCCGCGTCCATCCAGCCGTGTCCAGGTCTCGTCCAGCACGTCCCGTCCAGCCGCACGGGTTGTCCAACTCGCGTCTGTCCACCCGCGGCCGTCCTCGTCTGTCCCTTCTCGTCCTGGCCGCGCGGGTCATTCATCCAGAGGCGTCCAGGCCGCGTCCCGTCTAAGCCTCCAGCTTCAAGATGAGGCCGCCTGGGTCATTCATCCGGAGGCGTCCAACCCGGTTCAGGATCGTCCTGGCTCATGGTTTGGTTTTTCTAGGCATGGCCAAACTCCATTCTTCACCCCCTTTCGGATCACAAAGCTCTCAAACACATCCAATCACTCCGTAGTACACTCCAAAACCTGATATAGACTTATGAATGCAATATGGACCCTAAAGATGCCTAATTCCTAATCTATATGATAAAAATGAACAAGATATGATTGCTAAAAACATGTAAGAATGCAAGATATCACTAGTTCGTCTCGTTTTCTTGGGGGGGGAGATTTATGCTAGGTTTTTCTATTCCTTCTACAGGGATTATTCTTTTCATTATAGAATTAGAAGTTCAAGCGAGGGCGGCAAGGGCATCTGCCGATGTATTTTCACCTCTGGGAATTCTTATTAGTTTGAACTCATCAAACTGCTGCACAATCTCGCGCAAAACCGCAAGATAGGCTTCCATTCTTTCGTGCTTTGCTTCTCATTCTTGGTGAAATTGGGTGGTGACTAGCTATGAATCACTGAAGGCGCTGATTTTCGGACCCCGACATTCAGCGCGAGACAGAGTCCGGCGATTAGGGACTAATACTCTGTTTTGTTATCGGACGCATTGAAGCCTAGGTGGAACGATTGTTCAATCATCTCTCTCGTATGAGATTCGAGCTGGATCCTGATCCCGGATCCATGTTAAGATGATGCTCTGTCGATGTGAAGTATCCATTCATTTTATGTCTCTGAGTCCCCGTCTTGGGGGATGAGTTTGATGACGAAGTCGGGTAGTACTTGTAACCCTGAGTTGGTACTCGATGTCGTATTCGCTTAGTTCAATGCATATTCTCTATTTTCCATTCTTCTTTTTAACCACCCCTGGGATGGCAAGCCAGTTGGGATATTGTACCTCCTGAATAGACCTGATTTTTTAGGATTTTATCATCCTCGTTGTTGACTACTTTAGCTCATTCGTGGCCCAACTTTCTACGGTTCTGGTTTATCGGTTTAAATATAGATTCTACATTTAGGTCGTGCGAGGTAATATTGATATTGATTACTGGCAAGTCCTCAGCCAACCATGCAAACTTTTGGATGTTCTTTCTTAGAAATATTAAGATATCATTTTCATTTCTTGAGGAAGATCGTTTTTACACATTTTTGGGGAAACGATCGTCGAGGTCGTTGCGAAGAGAAGGTCACGTCCTTCAGATCGTTTTTGTTCTGTAGTTCTGGTTTTTTGGAAACTATTCATATAGCACACTCGAGAGGATTTCGGACATCCTGAAATGATATTTTCTTTGTTAAGGAAGATGAATTTTACACACTGATGGTAGCTCGATTGTATGGCTGATACGATGCCCAAATTACCCTAGAGCAACCTTACTCTCATCAAAAGAGGTCAAGTTGTAGTACTTAGGGATCGAACCCACAGGGAACGATGGAACACAATAGATCTTATTATAACTAAGCTAGGTCAAAGATTTCAAAGCAGTAAATTGCAAGTAACTTAAAACCGGTGAGCAGGACAATTACTCAAGTGATTGATTTGGGTGTTAAATAAGATGATGAAGGTGTTAGATCTAGGATTACTATTCAGGTTATCAGGATTAAAATAGTATGAATGCTTATATGAGATGCTTACATGATATTAAAGAACCCAACGAAGCAATAGCCCGACTGTCGTCGCCGACTATCTTACACTAGAATTGATGAATCTCCATCGAGTATTCACCAAAAGGCGTCAATCGACCTGCCAATGAAGGTATAGATCGATGATGCCTCTCGTATATCGATCGATGACTCAATAGGAGTATCGACCGATACGATACTAGCGAGCTTTAAGCGTGTGGTTGAATACAGTTCACTAGAGAATTTGCCAAGTCAGCTGTCGCTTGTTCCCAGCAGAATTCTTAGCTCAGAGAAGATAGATCCAAGGATGTTATCTCTATATTCATGTATAGGTTAGCTACTCCTACACAAGCATTAAGAATGATCTTCTAAGATGAATATCACATGCTCAAGTATTCATATTTTCGGCTAATCCCTCAACCTATTTGAATCCTAAATCCAACAAAGGTGTTTACTCAGACATAGCTGAGTAGAACATCATAACAATAATAATAAAATGCATAGATAGAATAGAATAGAAATAAAGGTGTTCAAGAAAGCTCTCAATATATGTAACTCTCTCTCTCACAAAACAAAGAAAGGTAGAAAAGTAGAAGAGACTAAGAAAAGCTAAAAGAAAGACTCTGTAAAAACCTATATCTTTGCCAAAACACTTAGGCAATACTTAAATACTTATGAATAATTAGGTTAAAACTCGTCATGGGCATTCTGGTAAATAGGTGATTGCTTGGGCTTTAAGTCGTCTGTGATCAAAATGGGCTTCTGCGGCTTGAATATCATCGATTACACAGGATGTTTATCGATCGATGCATCTCTCTCCGTGTCGACCCTGTGGGGGTCGATATGGCCTCCTCAGGTGATATCTCTAAAATGCTCCTAAAACATCATCTTTCTTCCAAATGCTCCTGAACCTGAAAATATGCTAAATAGACTCCAAAACATACTAGATATATCCTAAAACTCTCAAATATCAGGGGTAAAATCGGGTCAAATATAAGGTCTATCAACTCCCCCAGACTTAACCTTTTGCTTGTCCTCAAGCAAAGACAATGGTTGTCTCTCTGATAAGCTATTAGGAAAAACAGAGACTCAAAAGAATACAAAGATCTTAGTCATTTCTTTCTAGTAGTGCAAACCAAATCAAAGTCATCCTAACTACAAAAGTACATTATACCATATCTTAGTATAGCAACCAAATTCATCTAGCCAGCAACTTAGCAAATCCTGAATGACTCACCCCTAACCTGATTTCTTTGCATAAATAAAAATGTAGGCTTTACCTTGGGAATGTCAATCAGAGGACACATTGAATCTTACTCAAACAAGTTTCTGAACACACAGGTAGTCTTCTCTGATTCCTTTCTTCCCTTTCTCTCTTCTCTGATTCCAAATGGTTTCAATCCCAATGAACAATGATGGAGTACATCTTGTTCATCTTATTGACCTCTATATCTTTTCTTTTATTGACAAAGTGTAGGCAAATAATGGGGTCTTTGGTAATTTACCTATCCCTTGCTTCCACTGTAAGACCTGATCCCGGCCAACTAGGCCGCGGTCGACGCCTTACGTCGCTCGGTCTATACACTGACCGAACCTCTAAATTTTTTTCGCCCTTTATTCAAAACATCGCCCATAGGCGAGGGCTAACTCAGATCTTAGCTCAAGACTACCGTAGTCAATTCCTAGCTTAGATCAATTCAACACATGCATGGCGGAATAACAACTATATCCATTGGTCTACAACCAATCTAGCACTGGTCGGTCGAATCACCTAGCCTTGGTTAGTATACACAGCTACCACTAGCTCCAAAGGGTCGATCCTGAACCAGACCAAGTCATACAAATCCGAGGTTCCATTCCCTAATCCATTTTATCTAGATCTAAGCAACATTGCAAGATCATACCTTTGCCACATCCACTGAGCTTGTTACCTCTTTGTCTCAGCTGACTTAGCTTGCTTATACCTGCATAAATGTTGGGGTCAAAATGGGTCAAAACGCAATCAACACCCAAAAGTCCTCGGAAGGAATCAAGTGGCCGAACAAAACCAAGAAAAACTAGTTACTCGGCGAAGCGCGGATGGGATGATCGCATCGTAGTCCCGACACCAGCAGGAATGGCCACGGCCTAGCCGGCGCCGGCTTCGCCGATGCTGGCCGAGCGCCCGGCTTCGCCGTGCTGGCCGAGCGCCCGGCTTCGCCGATGCTGGCCCGGCGCCCGGCTTCGCCGATGCTGGCCCTGGCGTCGGCGCCCGGCTTCGCCGTGCTGGCCGAGCGCCCGGCTTCGCCGTGCTGGCCGAGCGCCCGGCTTCGCCGATGCTGGCCCTGGCGTCGGCGCCCGGCTTCGCCGATGCTGGCCCGGCGCCCGGCTTCGCCGATGCTGGCCCGGCGCCCGGCTTCGCCGATGCTGGCCGAGCGCCCGGCTTCGCCGATGCTGGCCCGGCGCCCGGCTTCGCCGATGCTGGCCCGGCGCCCGGCTTCGCCGATGCTGGCCCGGCGCCCGGCTTCGCCGTGCTGGCCGGCACCGGCCGCGGCGCCATCGTCTATGTCAAGTTCGAGCCCAGCGATTGCCTCACTTGGAGTCGCGACCTTCTCCCATAAAACCGTCTCGACAACTAGTCCAACTATCGTTTTGTATCTTTGCTCAAAGACTCACCGATCAACTCCTTGAAGACAAGAAACCTAAGAACCTCATTTAGTCTTGGTGAAATAAATCGGAAGGCCGGAAGACCACCAAAGGTTAGGTTGGCGAATTGATTTCGATTCATCGTATAAAAGCGATCCGCGGTTATTCTGGAAACACCAGTCATCTAGACTATCACGAGGAGTTGGGGTTCCTTGACAAAACAAGTACCACAGCAGGCTAGTTTCTCGTGAAATCGTAAAATGTCCACGGTCGAAACAACGGCCCCAAAAGGCCCGAACGGGACCAAGCGGCCCTACGACTTTCAGGAGATCAAGTCGAACTGGACATGGCCCATGTTTATCTTTACATAAAGAGATAAATGTCAAGTTTCGAAGATAAATGTCAAGTTTCTTGAAGATAAATGTCAAGTTTCGATAAACATGAAGACCGGCGAAAATGGAAGAAGCCGATTAGCGATAGATTGACCCAAGGAGGAATAGACCGTCTAAGAGGAGTATATAAGGAGAGCTTGGGGCGAGGAGCAAAGGGGGAGAACTTTTGAGAGCAACATAGCACTTAGAGCAACTTAGGCACTTTTTTTGTTTTTACTAGCGAGTTGCGACTCAACTAGGTTAGATATAGGTGGCTGGACTAGCGAACTCATCGACAGCTCTTGTAGCCGATCTCTTTTCTGTTGTTCACGCTTAAACGCGAATTTGGAAAAAAAGACATTTTGCTCTATCTTTTGTTCTTACGATTTTCATATTCTGATTTACTATATCTCCGTTATATTGATTGTGTCATGTGTGGCCCAGCAAATAACCGGGACCTTCAGGGAAGGCTAGATTTACTTGGCTTTCCTCCAATTCAACTAAAATTGACAGTGCGAATTTCGGTTCCCACAATAAACTCTCCCCTTGGGTACTTAGTCATTCAGCCAACCATCCCCACAGACTAAGTACCTTCGGGAAGTCTTCAGCTGCAAAAATGACCTCAAGCAAACATGCTCCAAAAATTAATTAAAATTCATGAAAATTCATGGTAAATCCCAACTAAGAAGAATCCATAATCAGAATCTATAGAACCGGCCTTGATCCTATAGATCTCGGCCAAATTCAGTCAAACCGGCCATGACTGACCACCTTCAAATCAATAAGGTAAAACCCAATAAAATTCATGATAAATCATGATAAATCACCACTAAGAATAATCCATGGTCAGATCTCAATGAATCCCTCTGGATTATATAGATCTCGACCATGACCAGTCCGGCCGATGGCCAAGGACTTCATACCTGAACCGGCCAAGGCCTGGTTTAGTACCACCATGTCTCATGTGTGTGCTCCCTGGAACCAAGTCCTTTCATGGACTAACAAGGCCCATCAGATCCTAAGTCAATCAACCAACCACCCCACATGACTCAGAACTGATGAGTCTTCACACTTCCTAACCAGACATGGAACCATGTCCCACTGAACCTGATTAGTGTTGCTCTTACCACCGGTGCATCCTTTGATCAATCAGATCAGACACCTTGATCCACCATCCATGGATCAGGTCGTCCATCCTTGCCCATGATCAGATCACACACGGTCTTCCTTGTATAAACACACCAGCACAATACTTGTGGTTCATACCACCACGTACTAGCCTTACTCCTCTCCTTTGCTTGCTGTTGGATCCAAACGAATTGAACCTTGCACTCCACATGGTTCCTATGATACTAGGACCCCCATGTGTCTCATCAATGGGTCGGATCCATGGTTCACACCATGATCAAACCCAACATCAAACCATGAACCATCATGGATCACTATCCAATGAACAGCATCTAACTATCATCCCACATGGATGAAGTAGATCAACAATGATCCGCCCCTCCTCTAAGGGTCCTGGATCCTTAGTTTACATCATAATATATGGTCTTCAAGGGGCGTGCCTTACCTTGGCTTAACAGCACCACAAGAGACAGAAGTATAAACCAGAAATTAATCATAAACATGTTATCTTATCAATGATGATTGTAGATCTTGTGTCATCCCTTGTCATGGACGACCATTCTTCTACAAAGCATGCCTCCATCAAGTCTTATCACATATCTCCAGTATTGGTAAGATCCAATCAAGGGTCGTACGAAACTGCCCATCCATGGAACTCACATGAAACCAGTTTCTGCACTGCATCCACCTTCAAGGCTGTGCATGCCTTTCAGAGTGGAGTCTGGCCTTCTCCCTTTTCTCTTAACCATATGCGTGTGTTCCCAGGCTATAGAAGAAGCCCAGGGAATGATCATCCATGATCAAAACCCATCCAAAAGTCGTTCATCACTTCCCCCTTTGTTTCCCATGAAACTGCCTTTCCACACACATCTGCCTTCAAGGCTGTCTCTGCCCTTGGAAGTGGAATCCGGCCATCCCTCTTCTTTCCAGGATATTTGCGTGTCTTCTATGTATGTAGAGGAAGCCTATGGAATGGCAAACAATAATCAAAACTCACCAGAGGGTCGTTCTCAACTCCCCTCTTGATGGCCCTCAAACCTGCCCCTTTGCTGCCTTCATATCTCTCTCCCTTTCTCTCTGGAAGTTGTCTGAGTTTTCTCTCTTATCGCCCTGAATATTTTCGACAGACACAAAGAAAATAGAAGGGAAATTGATCCCCCAACCTTCCATAACCGCCTGGGAGGCAGTTACCAATTCCTTAGATCCAAAAGGGCAGTTTCTCCCTTTCTCAACCGCCCGTAACCGCCCTTTGGCAGTTTCTTTCTTTTCTTCCTTTCCATAAAATCGTCCACTGAGCCTTAGCTTACACTCCTGGAAGCTTGCCAACTCCCTGGTCCGTGCCTAAGACAAACCACCTTGCACCCGGACCATCCGCTCACCCCGTAACCGCCTCACCCGACCAGACTGGTCCGGACCAGAACACTTCCTCCAACTGATTTGAGCTGACTACCAACTGTTCCCAGCTGAGTGAGAGATTCCTCCAGATCCTGTGAGCTGATCACACTTAAGTGAGCTAATTTCCAGCTGCACCTAGCTGATCTAGCTTGATCCAGACCTCGTCCAGCTCTCGGATCACTCGTCCAGCTCCTTTACACTTGTTTCTTTCACATCCTGGTTAAGTCTCAGCTTCCTGATGCCCTTAACCTTCCTTATTGGACCATGATACACTTGTATCAAGGTCTTACGACCTGACTGGTGCGTCTCCTCGCACCATGGTCCGTCCGGACGATCCTATCTAGGATCGGGGACATGACATCCACAATGTGTGATCATTCCTTTGAATCAGATTAATGGGGTCCTTGGTAAATTACCTATCCCTTTTCATATCAGGAAATCATTTCAATCTTTTCATCTTTGGTGGATGCTGAAGAGAGAAGAGAAGGGAATCAGAAACACACAGACTTTTTATTACCTTCCAGAACTTGCAGGAGGAATCCGATCCAATGTATACCAAGCCCCAAGACAAGCAGGTAATGTCAGTATTAGGTTGGAGGTTAGCTTTGGTTCCTTCAAGCATTCTTACCAAGTGCTAGCATAGTAGACTGGTTGATCCACTTTAGTATCTCTAGTCTTTCTGCAATCAAATGAATCTAAGACTGGTCTAGAAAGTGATTAGATGACAAGTATTGAACTAAATAGATCATTGCCCCTTTCTAAACTTAATAAAAATTTCAAATAGGACTCAAAATAGTAGATAAACAATAGATAATCATTAGTAATCCCCAGACTTAAATTACACTGTCCCCGATGTAAAAGCGATCGTAGTTTTAAAATCAAAACATAAATCACGAGAAATTGAACAAGTTAGAGCGTTATACCTGACCGATACCATATCGATCGATGTGGATGAACTTCGTGTCGATCGTGGTGGATGTAGCATCGTCGTCGATGTCGACTTGGTAGATGTCGGTGTGGGAACCGAAATTCGCACCGTCAAATTAAGTTGATTTGGAGGAAAGCCAAGTGAACCAAGCCTTCCTGAAGGTCCGGATATCTGCTGGGCGCTGCGACACAATCAGTTCGACAAAGAAATCACAGCGAAATAAAAATGCGTAGAAAAAGAATAGAGCAAAAGATTTTATTTCGAATCGGCGTTTGGCGTGAACAACAGGTAAGAGCCTTGGCTCACGAGCTGTCGGCAAGTTAGCTAGTCTGATCGCCTAAGTCTATCCTGGTTGGTCGCGGCTTCGTAGTGAAAACAGAAAGAATGCTAAGTTGCTCTAAGTGCTCGGGCGTTTTTATCTGGTTTGCTTCTTGCTCAAAGCTCTCCTTATATACTCCTCCTATGGCGGTCTATCTTCTGCGGGCTGAGTCGGGCTTTTCCATTTTCGTCCATCTTTGTGTTTATCGGAAACTTGACATTTATCTTGAATCTTGACATTTATCTTCGGAAACTTGATATTTATCTCTTATGGAAACTTGACATTTATCTCTTATGTGAGGATAAAGATAAACCGTCATAGTTATCCTTCCTTTCGAAAATCGCACGTACCGCTTGGCCGCTAAGCAATGCTTTAGGCGCTTTTACTTTTGAAGGACAGTCTTTGAAGGTCTCGGTGTTTCGAAGGAACCTCAATTCCTTGTTTAGTCGAGGAAGTGGCGTTCTAGAGTAACCGTGAGCATACCAAACTGCGTAGATTGATCGAACAAGCTAAGATGGGATCGAACCGGGCATGATAGGAGCGAGACGGGGCGAGGCGTGGACCGGCGCCAGGCCAGCCAGCGTCCAGCGTGCGCCCGGCGCCAGGCGAGTGCCGCCCGGCATGGGCGAGTGCCGCGGCGCCAGGCGAATGCCGCCCGGCGCCAGGCGAAGTGCCGCCGGCGCCAGGCCAGCCAGCGTCAGCGTGCCGCCCGGCATCAGGCCAACCAGCGTCCAGCGTGCAGCGGCGCCAGGCGAGTGCCGCGGCGCCAGGCGAATGCCGCCCGGCGCCAGGCGAGTGCCGCCGGCGCCAGGCCAGCCAGCGTCCCGTGCCGCCCGGCGCCAGGCGAATGCCGCCCGGCGCCAGCCAGCGTCAGCGTGCCGCGGCGCCAGGCGAATGCCGCCCGGCGCCAGGCCAGCCAGCGTCCCGTGCCGCCCGGCGCCAGCCAGCGTCCCGTGCCGCCCGGCGCCAGCCAGCGTCCAGCGTGTCGCCCGGCGCCAGGCGAGTGCGCCCGGCGCCAGGCCAGCCAGCGTCAGCGTGCCGCGGCGCCAGGCGAGTGCCGCCGGCGCCAGGCGAGTGCCGCCGGCGCCAGGCCAGCCAGCGTCCAGCGTGCCGCCGGCGCCAGCCAGCGTCCAGCGTGCCGCCCGGCGCCAGGCGAGTGCCGCCCGGCGCCAGGCGAGTGCGCCCGGCGCCAGGCGAGTGCGCCGGCGCCAGGCGAAGTGCCGCCGGCGCCAGGCGAGTGCGCCCGGCGCCAGGCGAGTGCCGCCCGGCATGAGCCAGCCAGCGTCCAGCGTGCCGCCGGCGCCAGGCGAGTGCCGCCCGGCGCCAGGCCAGCCAGCGTCAGCGTGCCGCCCGGCGCCAGGCGAGTGCCGCCGGCGCCAGGCCAGCCAGCGTCCAGCGTGTCGCCCGGCGCCAGGCGAGTGCCGCGGCGCCAGGCGAGTGCCGCCGGCGCCAGGCCAGCCAGCGTCCAGCGTGCCGCCCGGCGCCAGGCGAGTGCCGCGGCGCCAGGCCAGCCAGCGTCCAGCGTGCCGCCCGGCGCCAGGCAGTGCCGCCGGCGCCAGGCCAGCCAGCGTCCAGCGTGCTGCTGGTGCCAGGCCGTCTTGCTGTCTGTGGGTTTGTTCGATCTTTCCCTCGTCGGTTGTTTTGCGGAAATCTTCGAGTTTTGGGAGGGTCTCTGATCGTAGATCTCGAGATAATTGTTTCCAACGAGATTCTGCGAGTATCGGGATTTTGAGATGGACTTAGATCTTCAAATTTTCCGTCGTCGAGGATGAGAGCAATGTGGCTCGAGTTTTAGATATGTTAAAAGATGAATCTTTTAAACAATCGGAAGGTTTTACGGAAGACTCATTGTAGATCTCGGATAATCGGACATGGATTTCAAGGGACCAAGATGCTGTCATTGCGAGATCATGAGGCGATGCATGGATGAAGCGCCAGGACCCTGCGCCGTTGGCGCCAGATGGGAGTGGGCGAGCCTTAGTGAGTTTTATCGGCGGCGACCCGTTTCTTTGGATTTGATCGTCGCTTGGCTTTTCTTCGAGGACTTTTGGTGGCGATTTAGTCATTGACCGATTTTGACCCCAACAGTTAGCTTCCCCCAGCTAGCTAGGAACCGTAGAGCCTGTCGGATCTAGCTTGCGGTATAACCGATGTGGGAAGGTGTTGAGATGTAATCGTCTGCGAAAATCGGGGTAAATAGTGATTTTACCTCCTTTATATGGAGTAAGAAATCTCATTCTTACTTCATCACAAGGTTTTACTCTCTCTCAGAATCCTTTCTCTCTCTTTAAGAACAATGTCTTCAAGATCCTCAAAGAGACTCTTCTTCCCATTCATCCTCGGATGACTCTCCTGCCCATGTAGCGGTAAAAGCGGGAGAGTCGGTCGAGGAGGAAAAGAATCGCGTATTACGAGTCCTTGTAGGTTAGCCCCGACACTGCCAGAGATCCCTGTTCGAAGAGGCCCACGAGGCAGCCGGTGCTCCTTTGCGCCGAGCTTCGGTTTCGTAAATATCTCGAGGTTCTTGAGATTTTACCAGGTTCTGAAGAGTCAAATTTGGATTCCGTTGGTAGCGAGAGTGCAAGGAATCCTCCATAAGATTTCTTTACATGTTCTGAAGCTTTCTTCGTCTGCCGTATGTGGTTCCCAATTCCTGGTGCCATTGTTAGATGCGCTTCACTGCCGAACTTCGATCAACCAACTCAAGCGTTCCTGCCTTGGAGAGTTGGCTTGGCGTACTAATTGCTAGCTTCTGAACTTCGGGATTGATCTTGGTCGATGATTTGAAGGTCTTTGGGGTACTTTCGGCCGGCCGAGTGGCGGTTACTATTCCATGCTGCCTAAGAAGGATATGGCGTGATTCAGGGGACTGCCGAATCCCAAATCGTGGCAGGGCGTTTCTTCTTTGTTCAAATAGATGGCGAGTCTGTCGAGGAGAGCTGCCTCCATCTATTCCCGAGCATGGAACTTTAACGAGGTATCTGACGAAAACTCTGTTGTCTATCTCACTTTGTCGGAAGTCACGAGTCTTAACAAAATTTCCGTTTTGTAGGGAACAACCCTACGCGCATTTGCCTGGTAGCGTTTTTAGTCAAGAGATCTTCTTCGTCAAGGCCGTTTTCTGGAAATCGTTCACCCTCGAGCGGATCGAGATCGCGGTTAAGCTTTATCGGTCCGGGGTCCTGTTCCGTCGTATGGCCTTGAACCTGTTACCGTGGCTCCTACCGGGCGCAGACAGAAGAGTCGTAAGGGGAAGGAAATGCGGCGATGGGAAGGCTCGGAAAACCCTTCACCGTTGGGAGAAAAACCTAGTTTTGTTCCAGCGGAAAAACGAACCAGCGGTTTTCCACCTAACAACTTCTTTGATGGCCTTCCTCCGGAGTTTACTACTGATGAGTGGCTGGAGGATGAGGAGAAACAACGGGTTTTGCGAGGGCTCCCAGCGTGTCAGCGAGGTTTGGTCGCCGAACTTCTTTAATCTTGCGTTGAATCCGTATATAAGCATGCTTGCTGATCTTGAGTTTTATGCAGGGACTAAGAGTGTTTAGCGGTAGCGGCTTCGAGTTTCCATAAATCCAGGATTTAACTTCAAGACCACAGAAGTGGGCGAGCTTTTCGGTTCCGTCAAGAGGTGAAGGCACAGAGCGAAGCAAGTTGAGCTTCGGGCTCGTCTGGTAGGAAGGAGAGGAAGAAGGATAGTGCATAGCGGAGGTGGCAAGGCGAGGCGGAATCGTTGCTGCTGAGTTTCAATGCTTTAAAGAAGCTCAGAGTTTGTTGGTGATTTCAGCGAGTGCGAGGTTGGTCGTAAATCTTTACAAGTCTCAGAACAGATTTCTCTTCGATTCGACATCGCTGAAATGAAGGATTTCATGGCGAGTGTGCTCATGCTAAGTCCTTGGTTCCTCGGTGAAGAAAGAGTCCGGAGACTATGGGAACCTATCGGTTTCGAGGATCTGATGGAGGTCGAGCCGATGAAACGCGCCGAGAATGGTGGGAATGCCGGTGAATGAGAAGTGGACCAGCCTGCTAGTTCATTTGGGATTTCTGCATCGGTTCTCAGCGTTGACTTCCTACGTGAATTGAATTTTCTGGCGTGTGTGGCGTTTTAATAATATCCTGCGACCGTTGGAGGTTGCATTCTTATGTTTTAGGACTGGCGTTGGTGGCTTTGAATCCTGCTGTCTTTGCGGCTTTTATGAATATGAAAATTTGCGAGATTTAGTCTTTTGTTTTGATTTATACTTTCGTCAAGTGTAGAGGAAGGATCGAGTAGTCGCCATTATCCTAACTCTTTTGTCGCGGTCATTATGCTATTTTTAGCGGCGTTTTAGGTGTAGCGATAAGAGACATGTTTTGGGATCATTATCGATACTATCTCTGTGAGATGTCAAGATCAAAGGCTGGGTTTAGGGCAAGACCTAGGTTTACTCTCAGCTTTGAGGCTGTCGCGATGACTGATCGGCTTCGTTTTGCCTGTTAGTGATTTCTTCCTGATTCTTTTAGTTTAAAGTCGCGACTAGTCGCCGCTTATATGACTTGTGTTAAAAGAATCGAGCTATCTTCGAATATATCAGGAGCTAAACCAAAATTTTGGGTTTCTTATATAGCGTATATGATATCCTTATCGGATGTAAGAGGACCTTCGTTAAGGTCTGACTACGATTTTGTATTGAGTGAAGCGTTTCTTATGGCGTCCGTGGGGCCAATCGGCCAGTACGTGAGTTCGCTGGTGGACTGTCTTTTTGCGGATATCTGAGAGTTTGTTATCTTTTAAGAAGTTGCGGCGTCTGGCGTTTCTTTTGAAGATATGATTTTCGTTTTCGAGCGTTGATCGTTTAAGTAAGCATGAAAGATAGAAAGAATTTTATTAAAAATTTGAGAAGTTAAAGTACATGTCTTGGTTTTTGGCGTTTTGTGAGAGTATAAAGTATCGCGCAGTCCCCCTTTTTGGTGAGGGGATAGCTGAACTTCGCCGGGTTTGACGAGCTGCCTCACACCTCTTCGAGGATCAAGCCATCTCGTAGTTCTGATAGTTGTGCATGGCGTTTTACTCCCGTCGCGTTGCCGTTCGATCGTGCTGCTGGTTGGGTCGGCGGTTTGTCGCGAAGTCGAGCTGTCGGCTTTTATGGCGGTTGACTTCGGAGGCTTTGTCAGCTGTCTTGAATCGTTGCCTGTTCGGATGATTCTGGATCATCTTTCTTGAGTCCTCGGGAATGTTGTGTGATTCCTTTGCTTTCGTTTGGGTTGGCCTTAGGGCATTCAGATCTTTTAAGTTGAACTTCGGCTAGTAGCGAGTTTTGATTGTTCGACTACCGAGATGGCTGCGGTTCGGTCAGTCGGGCTTTATAACGAGGTGATATGTGGATGGTACTGCCTTCATGGAGTTGATCAAAGGGTTCCCATGATGGCGTTGTAGATCAGGGTTGTGAGTACTGCAAACTTCGGCGATCTTCTTAACTTCCTTGCCATGGTAGGGAGTTTAATGAATTAAGTAGTAGTAGCCAAACCAGTCAAAGGCTTTGGCTCGGGGCGACTTCCCGTGGGATCTTCATCCTGTAGGGTGTGCGCGGAAGATGGCGTTGACCGTGCTTCCGTATCGGCGAGAATCACGGCCGACCGAGATCTGGATGACCAGGTCGATTACCAAAGTCGCGGTGAGGTTTGTCGATTCCGGCGGTCGTCGTTCCTCAGCGATGTGTGGTTAGGAACATAAGCTGTCGGGGAACCAGTTGGAACTGGTCTGGCTTTTAAGCGTGTAGGCTTTTATCGATGAGACAGAGTCCTGGTAGAACTGTGATCCTCCGATGATCATGTTTACCCTCGGCGTACTGTTGTTCCTTAGTGATCCTGTCTTCTTGGCGCTTTTCCCTATCGGTTTTGGTGGCGCGGTCTTGGAGACAGTTTTGTTGAACTTTGGCGGAGTCAGGAGCGAAGTCCTTTATACTCTTGACCTTTGATAGCTTCGCCCGGTGAGGAGTTTTCGCGTGAGCGGTAACGGAACGCGGTTAGGATGGGAGTGACCTCGGTCTCGTGGAACTTCATAATAGGAGTTATCCTTGTACTGGTTCCTGGTCCAGGTGTTTCGGAGGTTTTGCCTTGCTCGAGTTGATGGCGTAGTTATGCTGCGCCTTGGGCGTCTTCCGCCGTGATGGGCGTATTTGTAGATTCTGAGAGGGTTTCTTCTTGGGCCAGTTTTCTGCGGTCCGTGCGCGATAGAAGCTTCATCTCTTCTTCCATGATGATGAAGTCTGTTGCCTTGTGGAAGTATCCTGGATTGTCGCGGCTTTTCGGTAGTATCCACTTCGAACCGACTTGCCGAGAGAGTTTTTCTCGAGCGTCGATTGCGACATTATTAAGCTGATGCACATTACTCTGGCCATCACCAGTTTGAACCAACGCGAAGTCGGCCGGGCCGACTTCGTCTTCCTTCTGAGCTAGACTCCATAGATCCGCGTCGGACGTTTCTCTGTCCATGAACATGGATACTGTTTGAAAGCGCCGAGGCTGGTTGGCGGAGCACCAGATGGAGTTCCTTTTGAGTCGGAGAACCACTCGCGCTTTGGAGTGCTTCGGCGAAGAAGACAATGACCTGCGTCCCGTTCGGCTCCGGGAGTTTGCACCTACCCATTCGCGATCTGGAAGGACTGCGGGTCGCGACTTAGGATCCGTCGTACGTCGTGGAGCGGGTTTTGATCTTCCCTGGGTCTGAGATCGTGTTTCCGTGATTAGTGGTGAGCGGTGTTTTCGTGCTTCCTCGAGAAGTTTCATCTCTTCTTCCATGATGATGAAGTCTGTTGCCTCGGAGAGGTATCGATATGTTTGTCCGCGCTTTTCCAGTAGTATCCACTTTCGAACTTCGACTTGTACCAGAGAGTTTTTCTCAGTATGCCGACATATTGTCGCTGATGCCTGTTACTCGCCATCACCAGTTTGAACTCGCGATGAAGTCGCGAGCCGACTCGCCTTCCTTCTGAGCTAGACTCCATAGATCCACGCCGGACGCTTCGTCCATGAACATGGAGTATTGTTTGAGAAACGCCGAGGTTGGCGAAACTTCCGATGGAGTTCCTTTTGAGTCGGAGAACCACTTCGCGCAGCACCTTTGAGGTGCTCGAATAAGAGAAGACAACGACTGCGCCCCGCTCCCGAGTTTGCACCTCACCATTGGCGAAGGACTGCAGGTGCGACTTAGATCCGTCAGACCGTCGAGACCGGATTTTGATCTTCCCTGGTCTGAGATGCGTTTCCGTGATTCGAGTGGTGAACGGTGTTTTCGCGGCTTCCTCGGAAGTCTATCGATCTCGGGCGAACTGGTCGCCTGATGGATCTGCCATTTTACCGCTTTCACTTCAGCCACGGTCTTTTGAGATTCACGAGATCATGGATTCGCGATACGCCGGCGTCCTCGAACCTGTCGACGCTGGTCGCGATAGATCCGAAGTTTGATCTTCCGAAGTTCTTCCTGCTCCATCCAGAGTTCTTCTTCCTCTTCGTCATGGGCCTATCAAAGGATACCGCCTCGCCGGCCGGACTGGCTTCGGTTCTCCCGGGTGGATGTCAGTTTCATCGGCGGTCCGACGGTCGCTGATATCTAGATCGATGCGCCGACGCCGCTTTCCGTTTCCGGCGAGTGGAAGGTTCTGCGAGGTCGCTTGCTGTCCTTTCGAGCCGCTTTCTGAGTGGGCTCTTTCGGGCATCTTTTTCTCGCTTCGAGATCCGGTCGAAGCTCCTGCCGCTGGCCTTTGGTGGATCCGCTGCAACTTGCTTCGCAGTTAAGGTGTCACCTGTTTTGGAAAGAGGTTATCAGCTTATCCGTTGTTCCGCCCGCCGGGCGGAGGTAAACAGTTCCTTCATCTGCTCAGCTTCAGTGTTTGCATCAGCAGTGACTGTGGACGGCTCCAGCTGGAGTCTTCAGCGCTGGCATCGACGGGTGTTCCGTCTGGCTGGCTGATCCTTGGTGGCGTCGCTGACATGGTCGAAGCGGTGCAGCTGGTAGATAGATAGATCCGTAACCCCCTCCTTCTAGCCAAACTGTGGGAACCGAACGCGACCGCCAAATTAAGTTGATTTGAGGAAAGCCAAGTGGACCAAGCCTTCCTGAAGGTCCGGATATCTGCTGGGCCGCACAAGAACAATCAGTTCGACAAAGAAAATACGAAACGAAATAAAAATCGTAGAAAAAGAATAGAGCAAAAGATTTTATTTCGAACCGCTTGAGCCGCTAACAAAGGTAAGAGCCTTGGCTACCAGAGCTGTCGGCAAGTTCGCTATAGTCTGATCGCCTAAGTCTATCCTATTGAGTCGCTAGTCGCTAGTGAAAACGAAAAGAATGCTAAGTTGCTCAGTGCTCGACGTTTTTATCCGTTTGCTTTTTGCTCAAAGCTCTCCTTATATACCTCCTATGACGGCTATCTTCTCGCTGGCTGAGGCTTTTTCCATTTTCGCCCATCTTTGTGTTTATCGAAACTTGACATTTATCTTCTGGAATCTTGACATTTATCTTCCTGAAACTTGATATTTATCTCTTATGGAAACTTGACATTTATCTCTTATGTGGGGATAAAGATAAACCGCCATAGTTATCCTTCCTTTCGAAAATCGCGACGTTTCGCTTTGGCCGCTAGCAATTTTAAAGTACTTTTTCAAAGGACAGTTTCAAGTCCCTTTCGGAAGGAACCTCAATTCCTTGTTTAGTCGAGGAAGTGGCGTTTCAGAGTAACCGTGATCATACCAAACTTGCGCGATTGATCCAACAAGCTAAGATGGGATCGAACCGGCATGATAGGACGAGACCGGACGAGGGCGCGGGATCGACGCCTAGTATTTACCAGCTGACGTACCGCCGCGCCAGGTCGAAGCCGCTGGCGCCAGGTCGCCCGCGGATTGGTGCCGCTGGCGCAGGCCGCCTGCGGATGGCGCCGGCCAGGATTGCGCTGCCGTGATTAGTGGTGAGCGGTGTTTTCCGTGCTTCCTCGAAGTCTATCGATCTCGGTGGAACTGGTCGCGATGGATCTGCCATTTTACGCTTTCACTTCAGCCGGTCTTTTGAGAGATTCACGGAGATCATGGATCTCGCTATTGCCGCCGGCGTTCCTCGAACCTGTCCGGCTGGTCGCGATAGATCGAGTTTGATCTTCGAGTTCTTCCTGCTCCATCAGTAGAGTTCTTCTTCCTCTTCTGTCATGGGCCTATCAAAGGATACCGCTGCTGAAGCGGACTGGCCGGGTTCTCACAGGGGTGGATGTCAGCGTCTTCATCGGAAGGTCGATCGATTGGCTGATATCTAGATCGATCTTTTCGGCGGTAAACTTGTTTCCGCAGCCGGGTGGAAGGTTCTCGCGAGTCGTTTGCTGTCCTTTGGAGCGTTTCCCGGTGGGCTCTTCGGGGCATCTTTTCGTGCCGGAGATCAGTCGAGTCTCCTGCCGGCGTGCCTTGGTGGATCAGCGGCAACTTGCTCGCAGTTAAGGTGTCGACCTGTTTTGCGGCGAGGTTATCAGCTTGTCTGTTGTTCGCCAGCGCTGGTGATGCGATTCCTTCATCTGCTTGGCCTCGGTGTTTGCATCAGCAGTGACTGTGGGCCAGCGTCTCCAGCTGGTCTTCTCAGCGTTGGCATCGGCGGTGTTCCGTCTGGCGCTGGCTGATCCTTGGTGGCGTCGGCTGACATGGTCGGCGTGTGCAGTTCGCGAGATAGATAGATCCGTAACCCCCTCCTTAGCGCCAAACTGTGGGAACCGAAATTCGCACCGTCAAATTAAGTTGATTTGGAGGAAAGCCAAGTGGACCAAGCCTTCCCTGAAGGTCGGATATCTGCTGGGCGCACAAGACACAATCAGTTCGACAAAGAAAATCACAAAGAAATAAAAATGGTAGAAAAAGAATAGAGCAAAAGATTTTATTTCCGAATCGCGTTTGGCGTTAACAAAGGTAAGAGCCTTGGCTCTGAGGCTGTCGGCAAGTTAAGCTAGTCTGATCGCCTAAGTCTATCCTGGTTAGTGCGGCTTCGCTAGTGAAAACGAAAAGAATGCTAAGTTGCTCTGAGAGATGCTGGGCGTTTTTATCTGGTTTGCTTCTTGCTCAAAGCTCTCATATATACTCCTCCTATGGTCTATCTTCTAGGGCTGAGTCGGGCTTTTCCATTTTCGTCCATCTTTGTGTTTATCGGAAACTTGACATTTATCTTCTTGACATTTATCTTGGAAACTTGATATTTATCTCTTATGGAAACTTGACATTTATCTCTTATGTGGGGATAAAGATAAACCGTCATAGTTATCCTTCCTTTTCCGGAAAATAAATGCGTGGGCGTTTTGGCGCGTTGGGCCGTTAAGCGTTTTACGGTTTTGAAGGACAGTCTTTGAATCACCGGTGTTTCGAAGGAACCTCAATTCCTTGTTTAGTCGAGGAAGTGGCGTTCAAGTAACCGTGATCATACCAAACTTGCGTGGATTGATCGAACAAGCTAAGATGGGATCGAACCGGGCATGATAGAGCGAGACCCGGGCGAGGGCGTGGACCCGGCCGAGCCGACCAGCAGCGGCAGATGCGGCGCCAGGCGAATGCCGCCCGTATGAGCCGGCCAGCGTGGCGAGTGCCGCCCGGCATAGGCGTAGTGCCGCGGTATGGGCCGAATGCCGGCGTAGACGCCCAGCGTCCAGCGTGCGCGGCGCCAGGCAAACCAGCGTCCGATGTCGCGCCCGCATGAGCGAATGCGCGGCGTAAACCAGCCAGCGTCCAGCGTGCATGCGCCAGGCCAGCCTGCGTCCAGCGTGCGCCCGCCAGGCGTGCCGCGTATCGACCAACCAGCGTCAGCGTGCCCGGCGTAGGACCGTCAGCGTGCGGCGCAGGCGAGTGCCGCGGCGCCAGCGAGAATGCCGCGGCGCAGCCAACCTGTCAGCGTGCCGCCCGGCGCTTGAGCGTGGTGCCGCCGGCACCAGGCCAACCCGATGTCCAGCGTGTCGCCCGGCGCCAGGCGAGGTGCGGCGCCAGGCAGCCAGCGTCCAGCGTGCCGCATGAGCGGCGTGCCGCCAGCGCAGGCGAGTGCCGCCGGCATGAGCGAGTGCACGCCGCTAGCCAGCGTCCGCGTGCTGCTGGTGCCAGGCGTCTTGCCGTCTGTGGGTTTGTTCGATCTTTCCCTCGTCAGTTGTTTTGCGGAAATCTTTGAGTTTTGGGAGGGTCTGATGGTAGATCTCGAGATAATTGTTTCCAACGAGATTCTGCGAGTATCGCGATTTTGAGATGGACTTAGATCTTCAGATTTTCGTCGTCGAGGATGAGAGCAATGTGGCTCGAGTTTTAGATATGTTAAAAGATGAATCTTTTAAACAATCCGGGAAGGTTTTCTGGAAGACTCATTGTAGATCTCGGATAATCCAGACATGGATTTCAAGGGACCAAGATGCTGTCATTGCCGAGATCATGAGGCGATGCATGGATGGGCGCAGGACCCTGCTGTTGGCGCCAGATGGGAGTGGGCGAGCCTTCCGTGAGTTTTATCGGCGGCGACCGTTTCTTTGGATTTGATGCGTCGCGGCTTTTCTTTCGAGGACTTTCGGGTGACGATTTCGTCATTGACCGATTTTGACCCCAACAGTCGGTCGATAGTGAAGGTAAACGTCTACACGATTTATTTATTTATTTTTTTGCATAGATAGTAATGAAAGAAAATAAAGTACCTGATAGTAGTGGATTGCCTCCCACTCAGCGCTTTGTTATAGTCATTTAGCTTGACTTTGGAGGTTGAATTGCTAGTTGGCGTGAAAGGAGTTGTTTCCTTGTGTGCAAACATCCTCTGTTCTGTGGACTTAGTGGCAATGAAGCTTCTTGTGGCATCATCTGACTTGGTCCATCTCTTCTTCATGTCTTCTAACTCATCTTTCAATAAGTGTAGCCTCTCCTGTAGATCATCAATGTTGAACTGCTGCTCTTTAAGCTGATCATATGTCTTCAATGATGTTTCTGGCAGTTCTTCATGTAGCACATCCATTCTGTCCGAAAGGTACTCTTCTCGGACTGATGGTGTATCAGTATCGATCGATGCAGTTGCTTCGACGTTGATCTATGTCTTGATGCCCTCGTCGATCGATGCATGTGGTGCCATATCGGTCGATGTGAAGTGTGATGGGCGAGTTGCAAGTTGTCTCTCGATAGCTGTGATCTTGTCTTCTATTTCTTCTGTTCTTGTCTGCAGATGTGCAATACTGTTATCAAAAGGATAGTAGATGTCATCATACCTCTTGTAGGATCGTTTCTCTGAATGATATAAAGCTTCATAGATCTCAGCTATCATCTTGTTGACTTCTATCTTTGTGTAGGTAGCTTCTCTTCTGTGAAAGGTTGGCTCTTCTCTTGTGTCTGACCAACGTCTCTTCTTGTTCAGATATGTATCATAGGCTCTAGCTCCATACTTGGTGTGTAATGGAATTCCTTGTTCCATCCATCGTCCATATCGATCGATCGGTAGTGTGTGGTGTCGATCAATTTTGACCACTCCTGCCTGTTGCGAAGTACATGCAATTCCTTTGGCAGCAATGTAATGCCATCGATTTTCCATCTGAGGTTGGAACTGAGGGTTGCGTAGAATAGATCAAGAGCATGTTCCAATGTGAATTCTGCCCATTTGTTGTCTGTCTTGGCAGTATCTAGAATCTTCGTCCTCATGGTGTTGAATTCTTCTTTGAGATAGGTATCGAGCGATGTGTTCTCCTTGCTGTCGATCGATTATTTCTGATGCTCGGCTGGTTCCTGGTCAGGATCGATCGATGTGCTGGTAGGCATGTCGGTCGATGGCGATGTCTTTAGGTGAAAATCAAGCTGGTTCTGAATCGTGCCCATATCCTGCTGGAAAGCATCCATACGTGATTCAAGTGCAATCACATCATCAATCATTGGGTAGTAGGAACTACCAAACTTCTCCTCATAGGAATCTAACTTCTCTTCCAATCTGGTAAAGCGTATGTCGATCGATTGCCTGTAGTGACTATCGATCGATGTAGGATGAGCGTCGGTGGATGGAGACCATCTCATCGGTCGATGTCTTGTGCGGAAACTCATGGGAGGTGGAGAGTTTCCATTGCTTCCATGCTCCATCTCCTTGTGGTCTTCTTCTCCTCAAAATGTTGACATCTTCTGCAAGGTTCTCCATTGTCTGAGTGAGGTATGTGATCTTTTTATTTAGTGGTTGGTAGACACTATCAAGCTTCCACTTGAAATCATTCATGGAATCATACTGAATGGTGTAGATATCATTGAGCTTCTCATCCATCTTTGCTCTGCTGTAAGGATCTGGATCTGCCTGTGTAGCTGGTGTGAATCTTTCGCGATGCTCTGCTGTAAGCTGGTGTCCATCCTTAGCTCTTGCATTGCCTTCTGGATCTCTGTAAATACCAAACTCATCAGGTGTTAGAGATGCATGATCTAAATCATTATCTTTATTAAGATCGAATGGTAAAGGTTGTGTATTGATCGATGCAGTAGGGCTCTTGTCGATCGATTTCGTGTTGTAGAGTCGATGGGGAAGATTGCAACTGAAGTCTTCTCCATGTGGCTTAGGGTTGGATGGTGGCTGATGCATCTTTTCTTCTTCTAGGGTTTTTGAATTGGTTTCTTCTTTTGTGTGAGAAGCTGCTTCTACCCCGTGGCTCCTTATATAGTGGTTATCATCCACCAAGTTTCCAAATTTGAAATTTCCATTCTTCTCTTGGTCGGTTTGACTGGTATCGATCGATACGTCTTCTTGTGTGTCGATCGATTCTTCTTCGTGTGGCCCTCGTCTTGGTTTAGTATCGATCGATGCTGGTGATGTCGCGTCGATCGATGTCGGTAGCATGGTTCTATGTGAACTTGATCCATCTCTAGTGAGATTTTCCTGCTGGTTTGTAGCTGGCTCTTCCTCAAGTTCTTCATTGCTTTCTTCCACTTGTTGGGAAGGTGTAGTAGTCTCTAGAGCTAAAATTGGATAGCATTGTGCTGGCCAATCATCTCAATCCTTGAAACTGTGGAGTGTCGATCGATTAGGTGTATGTTGGTGTCGATCGATATAGCTTTGCTTGGTCTCGAAATTGGTTGAATGCTGGTGTAGCATGATGAATATGATCTGGATGGAATGAACTGCTGAGGATCATACTGAGTAGGCCCTTCATCTTCATGAAAGTAGAGACTTTCTTTGTCTTCCCATAAGGCTTCATCATCTCTCTCCACTATAGGGTGGTTCACATTCTCTTCGCTGCGGATGTATGAATATGGTATGTTCCTGTTGTAGTCCTCATCATACTCTTCTTCTCTACGGATGAAAGAGTATTCTATATCTCTTTCCCTCATGTAATCCTCATCATAATCATCTTCTATTGTGTCCACTGCATATGCTGGCTGATAGTAGTCTGTTTCCCAACTCCCTATTGAGTAGTTACCTGTAAAATCATCAACTTCAAACATAGGTGTACTATCAATGATGTGGAATGGAAACTGTTGCATGTATCGATCGATGTGATAACGGACTCGTCGATTGATGTGAGATCAATTGGGTCGATCGATGCATCTGTTGTTGTGTCGGTCAATTCCGAGTACTCTATCTCATACTCTTCACAGTAACATGTAGCTACGAGTATTGCTTCATCTGGAGGCTTCTGGTAGGGTGCTGGAGGTCTTATAACCTTGACTGGGTCATAGTAAACCTCTGGGTTAATGAGTGTCAAACACAACTGGCTGGTTTGCAAATTCAAGATGGCTCCCACGTAGCTAGGAAGCTCTTCCAGTAGTAGAAAATTCCAATTTAACTTGATGTCTAGGACATGAAAGTCAATTGGAACTAGAGCATTACCAATCTGTACCTCAAGGTCTCTGATGATTCCCATGGAACTCCTCCTAGAACAATCTACAAAGTAGAAGGATTCTTTGGAAGGTTCCACCTTTAGACCTAGTTGGTCTGCCATAACCTTTGGTAGGATGCTGACTGATGCTCATGTATCACATAGGGCATGTGAGAATTTAATGCCTTGTACTAGGTATGAGATGATGAACTCCCCAGGATCACTCTTCTTCTTCAATGTCATCTTCCTTAGGAAATCCTCTCTGATCTTGTTGAACATCTTCTCAATATCAGCCTCTTTTACCTTTGTTTCTCTGAAGAATATCCACAATCTGTGCGTGTAATATGCTTCTTCAAAGGGTTTCTCTGCTGGAATCCTTAGAACTCTCTTCTTGAAATTTTCCAACTCTTTCTCATTGGCTTCCCTTTTAAGGTGCTTAGGAATCTTCTCTTTCCTTTTTCTGGTTGTTCCCTTTGCAATTTCCTTTTCAATCTCCATAGGCTCCAATGTATCCTCAACTTCTTCTGGTGGGTTACTTGCAGGTTTGGGTCGGGATTTATTTGCATAGAGTAGGGCAGCATCTATCCTTGGTAGCTGAACTCGCTGTTTGATGGTGGTAAATCGATCGATGTCTCGTTGGGTGTGTCAATCGACATCTGGTTGTGTGTGTCGATCGATATCGGTTTCGTCTGGTCGATCGAAGAAAGGGTGGAGTGGGTTTGGGTGTCTCGCTGCGAACTCTGCGTGTGTCATAATCCGGATTGGTTTGGTCGTAGCTGTAGACTCGATAGACTCTGTCGATCGTGTTATCTCGAACATCGATTGATATTCTTCTTCGAAGGTCGATCGATTGCTCTCGTCTTGCGTCGATCGATGCGAGTGAGAGCTGTTGATACTCATGGTGCTCTCAGTTTCAAAGTCTTCCTCCTGAAGCTCTACATCTCCATCCATATGCCAGAATTCATCTACTGTGATGGCATTGATACGGTGTCTGATGAGATCTTCCTCTCTCCCTTTTATGAAGGCTTCTTGCCTCTTAATAGCTTCTGCTATTTGAATCACCTGTGTCTCTAGCTTCTTCACATGGGTGCTCAAGGTGTCAAACTTCACATTCAGGCTATTGTATGCAGCATCTATCTTTCCATTGAAATCCACAGTAAGCCTCTGCTGACCCTCTAGAACTGAATCAAGCATTGCTTGATCTTTTTCTGGTAGGTGGTGGTGGATTACGATAGAAAGAATTGTTGAGATTCTTGTTGTTGCTGTAGTTGCTGTTGCTGAAGGGTTTCTGGTACTGTGAATTCTGATTGTAGTTGCTCCTCTGACTGTAGTTGCTCCTCTGATTGTTTCCATAGAAGTTCATGTTTCCACTCTGGTTTCCAAATCTCTCTGATCCTCCTATGAAATTCACTTCTTCTTCATATCCTTCTTCATCAGTTCCTATAGCTTCTACATCTTCTGCAAAGCTGACCTGCTTCCTTAGAAGCTTGTGAACACTGTCTAGCTTAGCTTTCATATCCTCTAGCTGCTCCTTCTCAAGAGCATTAGCTAGTCTCCTTCTCTCATAATCAGTGTTCTTGGTGCTATTGCTAGTTGCCAAGTTCTCAATAAGTCTCACAGCCTCCTCTGGATTCCTGGTGGTGAAGTTTCCTTCACTAGCTGTGTCTAGTGCTGTCTGGTAGGTTAGGTCTAAACCTCTAAAGAAAGTGCTGAGCAGCTGCACTTCATTGAATCCATGGTGTGGACAATCTCTCTGGTAGGACTTGAAACGAACCCAACAATGTTTGAAAGGTTCTGCAGGCTTCTGCATAAATGTAGCAATCTTGCTTCTTAGCTCCTCTTCACGTGCCTCATCAAAGAAATTAATCAAGAAAGCATTCTTGATGTCATCCCAGGATGTGAGAGTTCCTGGTGGTAGTTGCTTAAGCCATTGCAAAGCTTCTCCAGTGAGAGAATACTTGAAAAGCTTGCAAAGTAGGTAGTCAGCTGGGACTCCATTGGTTTATATAGCAAATATGAGATCCTCGTACCTCTCTAGATTGTCCATAGGATGCTCAATGGATGCTCCACTGTAGGGTGTCTGTCCTACAAGTGTGTAGTATTGAGGCTTCACCTCATAGTCAGCCCTCAGCGTATGCGGAGGGCGGATAGCAGATCTGTTGGCATAGAATAGGTCTGGGCGGTTGTAGTCAGCCAGTGATCTGTTTCTGTTGGCTTCTTCTACAACTCGAGCAGTTGCTGCAGCAGCTTCAGCTTCTGGATCAGGGTTTGCAGCCCCTGATCATTGATTCTTTGACCTGCTGCATTACACAGGTGGCCTTCTTGGTCCGCGCGGGTTACAATCGTTATCTTCCCTAAGTATCGTGTGGCGACCATGCTTGCGTGATTTGGTATCGATTGATGTATGACTTCTGTATCGGTCGATGTCGGGTGAAAGGTAGACAGGTACTGAAGTATCGGTCGATGTGGAAGGACGATTATCGGTATATGTCAGATGAGCGAGATCGGTCGATATATATGAGCGGTTATCGGTCGATGTCAGATGACGAGATCGGTTGATATTGATGAACTGTTATCGGTCGTGATGTCTAAAACTTCGGAAAGCGGATGTGAGTGAATATCGATTCGATGCACAAACTGGTGTATCGTCGATCTTGAACAGTCTGTCTGCGGATTTAACATTCAAAGCAGCTGGATCAGTAGAAAAAGTTCCTTGTTCTTCTTGCTTCTGGTTATGCTGGACATGCACCTGAAAAGAGAAAAAATTTATCAGTAACAAGTAGTAAAAGAAAACTTAGAAGTAAAATCTAATGTCAATCAAAGTTCCCGACAGCGACTGCAGGCACCAAATTTGATCTGATGCTCAAATTACTAGAGCAACCTTACTCTCATCAAAGAGGTCAAGTTGTAGTACTTGGGGATCGAATCCACGAGGCGATGGAACACAATAGATCTTATTATAACTAAGCTAGGTCAAAGATTTCAAAGCATTAAATTGCAAGTAACTTAAAGCGGGTGAGCAAGACAATTACTCGAGGGATTGATTTGGGTGTTGACTAAGATGGTGAAGGTGTTAGATCAAGGATTACTATTCAGGTTATCAGGATTATAATAGTATGAATTCTTATATGAGATGCTTGCATGATATTAAAGAACCCATGAAGCAATAGCCGGTATAGTCGCCGACTATCTTACACTAGAATTGATGAATCTCCATCGAGTATTCACCAAAAGCGTCGATCGACCTGCCAATGCAGGTATAGATCGATGATGCCTCTAGATATATCGATCGATGCAGTTGCTTCGGCGTTGATCATGTCTTGATGCCCTCGTCGATCGATGCATGTGGTGCCATATCGATTGATGTGAAGTGTGATGGGCGAGTTGCAAGTTGTCTCTCGATAGCTGTGATCTTGTCTTCTATTTCTTCTGTTCTTGTCTGCAGATGTGCAATACTGTTATCAAAGGATAGTAGATGTCATCATACCTCTTGTAGGATCGTTTCTCTGAATGATATAAAGCTTCATAGATCTCAGCTATCATCTTGTTGACTTATCTTTGTGTAGGTAGCTTCTCTTCTGTGAAAGGTTGGCTCTTCTCTTGGCGACGATAGCGTCTCTTCTTGTTCAGATATGTATCATGAGCTCTAGCTCCATACTTGGTGTGTAATGGAATTCCTTGTTCCATCCATCGTCCATATCGATCGTCGGTAGTGTGTGGTGTCGATCAATTTTGACCACCTCCTGCCTGTTGAAGTACATGCAATTCCTTTGGCAGCAATGTAATGCCATCGATTTTCCATCGAGGTTGGAACTGAGGGTTCGTAGAATAGATCAGAGCATGTTCCAATGTGAATTCTGCCCATTTGTTGTCTGTCTTGGCAGTATCTAGAATCTTCGTCCTCATGGTGTTGAATTCTTCTTTGAGATAGGTATCGGCGATGTGTTCTCCTTGCTGTCGATCGATTATTTCTGATGCTTCGGCTGGTTCCTGGTCAGGATCGTCGATGTGCTGGTAGGCATGTCGGTCGATGGCGATCTTTAGGTGAAAATCAAGCTGGTTCTGAATCGTTGCCCATATCCTGCTGGAAAGCATCCATCACGATTCAAGTGCAATCACATCATCAATCACTTTCTCATCACTAGCAATCCTTTTCCTTCATTCTTGGCTTGCTTGTTAGCCCCATCAACCACTCTCTTTCCATCCCTCTTGGCTTGTGTTTTCTTTCTCAATATTGCCAAGGCTTGCTGCCTCACGTTCCTCCTCAGATTCAGGCATGGAGCCTAACTCTTTCCCAAACCTAGCAGTCTCTTTCTGAGTAGCCTCAACCTTCTCTTGTGCAATCAAGTCCTCATCTTTTCTTCCCTTGAACCTGAAAAATTTCAAGACTTGGACAAGATTAAAGCATAAAGGAAAAATAACACTTTGGGAATGATAAGTGCTTGAATGAACACTTGCAAACCTAGTCTAAAACCAGCAACCTAGCAAGACTATCACAAAGCAATCAAGTTCCCATGTCCACAAAATTCAATTTTTTTTTTTTTTTTTTTATGAACAAGGGAACCTAATCTAGCTAATTCCAAGTAAAATCACCAAGCAACTTGAAATTGAATGTTAAACAAGCTCTAGAACATCAATTCCAATCAATCTAGACCATAATCAACCAAAAGTAAGAACCTTTTCAAAATCCCCAAATCTCATGAACCTAATTTCTTAAAATCCAAATTCAGCTCAAATTGACCAAGAAATCAACAGCATCATATATAGTCATTCCTAGTCTATTTGACAAGAATCAAGCAAGAAAAGGTTCAAAATTTCAAGTTCAAATTTTAGGGTTCATGAGCATTACAATTGAACTGAAAAGTACCATACCTTGCTTTGGAGGAAGGATTAGGATGAAAAGATTCAAGGAAATAGACTTGGGGAAGAAGAATTGGATGTGGGAAATGTTGGGGTCAAAAGCGGTTATCTCGAAATCCGCGGGTAAAGATCCATCCAAACTCAAAGATTTCCGCATGGGCGACTAGCGGAAAGATCGAACAACGGAAAACCCACGGGCCAAGGCGGCCTGGCGACCGGCACGCAGCGTCCGCGAGCCGGCCTGGCACCGCGGCACCCGGCCTGGTGCTGGCGGCAGCGTCCGCGAGCGGGCTGGCGCCGCGGCACCGCCTGGCGCGGCCGTACGCGCCCGACCTGGCGCCCGGCGGCCGCAGCGTCCGCAGCGGGCCAGCCTGGCGGCGGTACCAAACCTGGCTCGGTCGGCGGCCCTCGTCCTGGTCTCGGTCCCATCATGCTCGGTCTGATCCCATCTTGGCTTGTTTGATCGATCCTCGTGTGTTTGTACGACCCGGCTATGGAATGAACATCATTGATTCGGTTGGAATCATCCTCGATGTTTTACGACAAAACTAGAAGGATTGGATTTCACCGTAGAAGATGCCGTATAAAGCGAGATCGATTAGCGAACATCGATCCTTTAGGCTATATGGTTTATTTTGAGAAAGATAGTCTTTTAGAAATCGTATAAAGCGTTCAACAACTTAAGACAAGTCCACGGACTTACTACGATTTTATGAATTCATGCCCAATCAGGCTATGGCCGGTTTATCCGATTTCGAACATCGGATAAACATCAAGTCATCGAAAAATAGCGGAAAAACTTCGAGGATAACCGAACCGGCGAAAATGGAATATTTCCTGAAGAGATAAGCTTGGGCCCAAAGCGAGGTCCATCATCCTAAAACGGCGACCTTGGGTGGATATATAAGGAGAGCAAGAGTAGAAGAGAGGGATCGAAAATTAGACTCAGAGCATTCTTTAATCGCAACTCTCTCGTCTTTTGGAAAAACCTTGTACTCGTAGCTTTCATTTAATAAAAGCGTGCCGGGCAAATATTTCAACTCTTATTTTTACCTATTGAACTTTCGATTTAGTGTGGCAGCGCAAAGAATCCGGACCTTCAAGGAAAGTCGGGTTTACTTGGCTTTCCTCCGCAATCTTATTTATCGGAAATTGCGGTGTGAATTTGGTTCCCTGGTTTGGCTAGAAGGAGGGGGCATTCTCTAACCGAAAACCCTGTCGATCGAAATTCAGTATGGCTTCTTCATCAGCCCGCAACATCGTATCTTTAGAGGATCGAGCAGCGGCCAGTATGGCCAAACCTCTAACAATCTCCTCGTAATAGAATTCACGATCCAGGATATTGGCGTAGCAAGGGTATTAGTGGACACGGATGCTCGGCTAATATTATCTATAAAAGCACCCTCGAGAGGATGAAGCGTCGATCTAAGCATCCTTACAGGCGACCCCAGCCCGTATTGGACTCGGGAGAAATTATGACCCTGGCTCGACTAACCTCCTAGTCGAGCGGGCGCGTCAAAACGCGAATTCCTGGTGATCGATGGTCCAGCGTCGTTACAGCGATAGTTGGAACTCCTGGCTAAACTCCATGAGGAAGCGATCCCATCAACATTCCACCTATGCCTCAAGTTCGGCGCCTTTGAGTCGAAACAATACATGGTAG
This sequence comes from Brassica carinata, assembly GCA_016771965.1. NCBI lineage: Eukaryota > Viridiplantae > Streptophyta > Magnoliopsida > Brassicales > Brassicaceae > Brassica > Brassica carinata. The sequence goes on along the minus strand of CM028694.1, from coordinate 26,318,325 downwards.
TCCGGGCAGCGCAGATCTACCTGCGCTACCGAACTAAAGCGGAAAAATTCGAAATCGAGACCTCGGAAAAAGCAAGCGATTCACGACTTCGCCAGAAACCTTCTGGCAGTCCCAAAAACTGAGGCCCTGGAAGGGAAGCGTGAACCAACCTGCGAACCGGTGGTCTCAATTTGCCTCGGCGATTCCTTCCGGAGCGGTCGCGTCGAAATGAAGCTAACCTCCGCGAACCAATAAAAGCAGAGCTCATCGCATGCCTCAAAACCTCGAATGCGTTCGATTGGGCTGCGGAGGATATGCCGAGAATCGACATTAAGCGTAACATGTCACGAACTTAACATCGACCCAACTCACAAACCCGTAAACAAAAAGGCGAAAGCTGGGACCTGGCGTGCCACGCGGTCAGCGAGGAAGTCGAAAGACTCCTCAAAGTAGGGTCGATAACAGAAGTTAGGTATCGGGATTAGCTTGCCAACCCTGTCGTGGTAAAAAAGAAGAACGGCAAGTGGCGAGTCTGTGTCGATTTCCGGATCTGAATAAAGCCTGTCGAAGGACTGCTTCCCGCTCCCGCACATCGACCGATTGGTGAAGCAACAGCGAAAACAAGCTTCTGTCATTCATGGGCGCTTTTCGGTTACAATCAGATCATGATGAATCGGCGACGCGAAAAACTGCGTTCATCACGAACCACGGAGCGTATTGCTATAAAGGTAATGCCTTTCGGTCTTAAAACAGATTTGCAATATCAGCGACTTCGTCAACAGAATGTTTGCTGAGCAACTTCGGAAAAACTATGGAGTTATACATCGATGATATGCTCGTAAAATCTCTTGGCGAACACGATCATGTAGCCCACCTAGAGGAATGTTTTGCGACTCAACCAGCATAACATGAAACTCAACCCGCGAAATGTAGGTTGTGGCATCGGAGAATTCCTCGGATACCTGCGTAGCGTATCGGAATCGAGGCCAACCCTAAAAAATCGGCACTGATAGAGATGGCCTCCCGAGAACCAGCGAAGTCCAAGGCTAACGGAAGAGTCGGCGGCTTTGAACCGTTTCATCTCGGCTCTGGGATAAGTGCCTACCGTTTTCTGAAACATTGAAGGGAAACAAGAAGTTGAATGGTCGAGCAATGTGAAAAAGCTTTCCAACAGTTAAAACATTACCTGGCCACTCCACCAGTCCTCGCCAAAACCGTTGGACGGTGAACCCCTTTTCTCTATATCGCGGTTTCCTTGACAGCAGTCAGTGGCGTCCTGATATGAAAGAGCGGCGAACAAAAGCCAATCTTTTACGTAAGCAAGACATTACTGGATCGAGCTTCGATACCGCTAATGGAAAAATTAGCATTCGCCGTCATAACCTCGGCAAGCTAAGACCATATTTCCAGTCTCATACTATAGTGGTTCTCACCGTTCCCTCTGGGATAATCCTGCATAGTCGAGCCAATCTGGTAGGCTTCATAAAATGGGCAATCGAACTGAGTCATCTGACGTCGAATATCGCCCAAGGACATGTAAAAGTCCCAAGTACTTGCGGATTTCTTGGTAGAGTTACCCACTAGAGGCATGACTAGGGAACCAAACTCAACTTGGGTCCTCCGTCGTGGTCTTCGTCCAAACAAGGATCGAATCGAATCGACTCACCTCTCTAGCGGAAATCCTAGAAAAATCTTTCCGATTGGCTTTTCATGCTTCAAACAATGAGGCAGAATCTGAAGCACTTCGTCGCAGGCTTGCGGCTAGCCCATGGATTAAAATCCGTAATATTCCGCTTACTGCGATTCTCAGTTAATTAAGCCAATCAATACAGGAGAATATGAGGCAGAGGCGAAAGGATGGGCGTATCTAAAACTTCGTCCAAGAACTGGCTCGTAGTTTCGACCAGTTAAGCGACCAGAATTCCTTTCGGAAGAAGCGTCCAGGCGGCCTTGGCTGCCCTCGCCTCAAGCTCAGATCCAGGGCTCAACGGATAATCCGGTCGAATTCATCGAACATCAAGCATCGGACCACCAGTGGTGCGTCAATCTAATCGGGGAAGAGATTGAAGATGCGGAAGAAGTCGAGGATCAGCGGAAGCGGATGTGGACCAACCCGAACGGCTCGCGACAGCCCTTGGTTAGAAGCGAATCGAGCCTATATCGTGAATGGAATCTTACCCGCCCGAAAAATGGAAACCGTAAAGTGAAAAGCGACGCGATGCGTCCGCGATAGAGGGAAATTTATAAGTGGTGTTTCTCTGGTCCTCTCATGACATGCGCGAGAAGGGGAAAGGGCAAGAAGAATCATGGAAGAGGTCCATTCTGGATCATGCGGAAATCATTCTGGTGGAAGATCTCTGCAGTCAAAATCAAGCATACGGTTATTATTGGCCAACCATGGCAAAGACTGCGAGAATTAGCCGGAAGTGCGAGAAATGCCAAAGGCATGCTCCAACAATCCATCAACCAGCGGAAATCCTCTCTTCAATCTCGTCCCCTATCCTTTCATGCGATGGTCCATGGACATTGTGGGACCTATGCACCCATCAAAACAAAACTCTTCCTCCAAGTCCTCCGTATTTTTCCAAATGGGTAGAAGCAGAATCCTACGCAAGTATCAAAGACACACAAGTCGAGAACTTTGTCGGAAACATATCATAACTAGACATGGGGTCCCATCTGAAATCGTAACAGATAGGATCTCAATTTATCTCTGCCCGATTGAAGCATTCTGCGAAAAATGGAAAATACGACTTACGAAGTCAACTCCCAGATATCCGCAATGCAATGGACAGGCAGAAACCATCAACAAGACCGTCCTTGGCGGACTCAAAACGCCTAGACGCCAAGAAGAGGCGATGGGCAGAGAAGCTCGAAGGAGTTCTTTGGTGCATCGTTACAACCCAAGGCGACTACGGGTGAAACTCCATTAGCCCTCGTTCTGAGCGAATGCAGCATGATCCCGCGAGTAGAATTCCCGGATGCGGGAAGATTCCTCCCCAAAAGAGGATTTAAGCGGCTATGATGCTGGACAATCTCGACCTCATCAATGACCGCCCGCGACCAGGGACTCATTGAATCCAGAATTACCAGCAGCTGCCGCAGGTTCTACAACTCAAGCGTCGCCGCCATGAGTTCAAAGAAAGCGATTTAGTCTTATAAAGTCTTCCAAAACACTGCGAGCGAAGCGCAGGAAAACGGGAACAAACTGGGAAGGACCGTACAAAGTCATAAAAGTAGTCCGACCAGGTTCATACCAAATCGCAAACATGCAAGGCGTCAAAATCCGAGAACTTGGAATCCGATGCACCTCAAAAATACTACCACTAAACAATAAAGCGTGGTACAAAGAACTTCTGAGATGGCGATCCTAGGCAGAGTGCGTAGGCAACCCGCCAACCGTGATTCAGCTATCCCCAATTAAAAAGGGGTGGTGCGATATGCTGTATACTCCACCAATTTGAAGACTCTAAAATTTTGAAACTTTCTCCGCGACTTTTCAAATCAGCGAGCGGCCACAACAACGGATCTAGTATCCACTAGCGATTATTACATCAAAAACAAATCCGAGGAGACCAACACTTCACAAAGCAAAATGAATGTAGGCGTTTCTCCTGGATTGAATTCACGCGACCCCTTGGTCCTGCGTCCAAAGCGGAGACAACAGTTTTCGGCTGCGAACATTCACAGCGTCCCCAAAGCCATAAGCGTTTCAACACGAGATGCGGCATAAGGAAAAATCGACCTTCAGCACTGCGAGAGCGTCGCTGCGCTGAAGGACATTCTTTTCATAAAACATTGCAAGCGAAATCTTAGATCTCTGAACATACAGCACCTCAAAACTGTATCATTTCGTTGTTGCTGATCACAACAAAGCGAACTCTAACGTCCTAAACAGAATAGCAGCCCTTCAAGGGTAGGCTCTCTTACATCCGACAAGGATAAACATAGCGCTATACAAGAAATCAAAATTTTGGTCTAGCTCTTACGTAAAGTAGCTGGACTCATGAAACAAATCATATAAGCCGACAACAATTGGCGGTTTTTAAGGTGCGAGTCAGGTTAAAATGCAAGGCAAAAGCGATTTGTCATCGCCAAAGCCTCAGTCAGTAAACCTAGGTCTTGCCTAAACCCAGCCACGCTGGATCTTGACATCTCACAGACATAGTATGGTATCACGAGATCAAAATTTGTCTCTTCACTTAAGTCTGTTTGTTTCCACGAACTTCCAGCGTAAATCTGTAAGCGGAAAATCTGGCTTTATGCAAACAATAGATACGGTGATCATCGAGGGAACTAGGAATGAGGCGACAACTCACACCCTCTTTCTCATACTTCAAAAACGAAGTTCATAAATGTCGAAAGCGTTTAGTAGATTGAGACTGCAAAAGTTCAAACAAAACCCCAAGGGGCAGGGATTGAAGCCACCAGCGCCAGTCGGTAAGCACATCATGGCCTCTTAGCGGCGAAACACATAAAGCGAAATCCCAGAAGGGATTGATAAACCTAGAGCACTCCCAGGGCGTCACCTTCATCCTCACTCGCGAGGGATATAGCCTGCGCCGTCGCCTCCCTCGGTCGCGTCGCCACTACCTGCCTCGTCCGCCAGCCTGCATAATCTTCTCCGTGCGCTCCTGATCTTCTGAGTCTTGGAGGTCGGCGCAAAGGTGCATTAAACCTGCAGGCCAGCAAGGATCGAATCGAAATCTCCCTCGGTGGCAGCCCACTCTCCTGCGGGGCGATAGTCTGGTTTCCTCAAGTCCAAAGGCGGGGCCTCATTACCTCGAAGCAACTTCGAGCTCGCTCAAACTCCCCTCGATCCCGCTAAAGCCAGGTCCCTCTTGCGGATGGCTATCAAGGACTCAAACAGGGTGGCCATCCTCGTCAGGCGACCAAAAGTCATTGCGGGCATCGGCAACCTCAGGATCTCGGGCGTTCATCTCCTCATGAGTCTGGATCTTCTCGGCGGCGGACTTCAGAGGATTTGCTCCTCTTCTCCTTCTTCACCTTGAGTGCGAACTTCGCGGTCTTCCAGAGTCCGCTCAAGATCACTGATCTGAACCTCAAGCTGGGGCGTCACGCGCATGGGTGTCCTCGACAGATGCAATCGCCAAAATGCGGCTTCAGCTTCCTCGCGACGACTCCAAATCGCCGATGGCGAATGGCTTCCGACCCACACTCGCCAAGCATTCCGTCAATCAGCGACACAAACTGTCCGCAAAGAAGGAGTAAGTATCCTCGTAAAAAATAAAATCGAACCACAGAGCGATGGCCAGCGCTTGAGAAGGATTAAGCTCTCCGCTCTTCGCACCCGCTTCCTTTTGCTCGGACGCCGCACCAGCCCTTGCCCTTTCCTTGGGCAGCGGCAGCACCAACCTAGCAGCCAAGAAAAGTTCCCTCTTCGCGGGGAAGAGGCAGATTCTATCGCATCCTCTTCCAGGAGATCCGATCGGGCGGATCGAAGAACCGATGGATGGACCTGAACATCAAGAGTCTGTTGGGAACAATAGCCCCTGAAGGAGGGCATCGGATGGGACTTTGGGGCTGGGAACCGGAACAAGCGAAGCGAAGAACGAGCAAAGATCGAGAGAACCAAAGGAGTTGGAGCAGCGGAAGGAACATCAGGCGTCGTCCTCGCCAGCTTTGAGCCGCCGCAGCACGCCGGGATAACAGCGAAAGAATCAAACCCATCAATGAGGGATAGCCTCCTGAGCGGCCTGAGCGGCGGAGCTTGGCTGGCGGAACCGGCGAACTTGGCGGCCTCGCATCTCAACATCAGAATCATTCTTTTCAACTTGGGATGAAGACATTTTCTTTCTTGAGAGAGAGAAGAGAATTGAAAAGATGTGAAGAATGAGAGGAAGGCTAGCTATTTATAAGAAAAGGGGTAATGACACAGGTTTCCTGCGGAAGAATCCTTAGCGAAAATTCGATTTTCAAAAAATATTCGAATCACTTCGCCCGCAATCGTCTCCGATCTTACAAGCTGGGGGCTAACTGTTGGGGTCAAAATGGTTATCTCGAAATCCACGGCTAAAGATCCTTCAAACTCAAAGATTTCCCTACGGACGACTAGGGGGAAAGATCGAACAACGGAAAACCCGCGGACGGCAAAGGCGGCCTGGTGACCCGGCGGCCGCAGCGTCCGCGAGCCGACCTGGCGCCCGGCGGCAGCGTCCGCGAGCCGACCTGGCGCGCCGGTGGCACACCTGGCCTGGCGCCCGGCGGCGCAGCGTCACAGCGGGCGGCCTGGCGCCAGCGGCACCTGTCGCAGCAGGCCAACCTGGCGCCGGCTGCACGCGTCAGCCAGGCGGCCTGGCGCCCGGACGCGTCACCGCGAACGACCTGGCGCCCGGCGGCCGCGTCCAGCGGCCTGGCGGCGGATACCCGGCTTAGCTCGGTCGGCGGCCCTCGTCTGGTCGGTCCCATCATGCTCGGTCTGATCCCATCTTGGCTTGTTTGATCGATCCTCGTGAGTTTGATGCGACCACGGCTATGGAATGAACATCTTTCGATTCGGTTGGAATCATCCTCGATGTTTCGACAAAACTAGAAGGATTGGATTTCGTAGAAGAAGATAGCATATAGCGAGATCGATGCTTGAACATCGATCCTTTAGGCTATATGGTTTATTTTCACGAAAAGATAGTCTTTTAAATCGTATAAAGCGTTCAGCGACTTAAGACAAGTCCACGGACTTACTTACGATTTTATGAATACAGGCCCAATCAGGCTATGACGGTTTATCCGATTTCCCGAACATCGGATAAACATCAAGTCATCGAAAAATAGCGGAAAAACTCGAGGATAACCACGAAGACCGACAAAAATGGAATATTTCCTTAAGAGATAAGCTTGGGCCCCGAGGTCCATCATCCTAAGGCAAACCGACCTTGGGTGGATATATAAGGAGAGCAAGAGTCGAAGAGGAGGGATCGAAGTTAGACTCATAGCATTCTGCTAGCTTAGAAGAATTAGGGCTTAGGTGGTTAGACTAGCGGAGCAAGGCTTAGGACGTTTGGCTGTCTGCGACTCTATATTTTTTCTTTAATCGCAACTCTCTCTGTCTTTCGGAAAAACCTTGTACTCGTAGCTTTCATTTAATAAAACGCCTTCGGGCAAATATTTCAACTCTTATTTTTATCTATTGAACTTTCTCGATTTAGGTGTGGCAGCGCAGAGAATCGGACCTTCAAGGAAAGTCGGGTTTACTTGGCTTTCCTCCGCAATCTTATTGCTCGGAAGTGTGGTGTGAATTTGGTTCCTGAGAAAATTGGATGATTTGGTTGAGATTTGAGAAAGTTATGGGGATTTTAGTTCTTGGAGGCTAGAGAGGATTTTGATGTGAGGAAGGGGATGAAATGTGGAAAGAGAGGGTGATGTAGGGTTTTGGGGAAGTTTTTGGGTCAGGTGGGTCGAGTCTGGGTTGTCGGGGTCGAGTTTGGGTCAAGAAAAGGGGAAAAAAACTTACCTGGGTAGATCCGCGGGTTGTGGTTGAGTGCGCCCTTGATGCGCGGTGTGGGGAGTTTGGGCGTCGAGTGCGTCCACCAGCGTCGCGTCCGTTCCACCGTCGCGGTCTTCTCCACCCGAGTGCCATCACCGGGTGTGATCTGCATAGAGCTCCGTTCGTTCCACCGTGCGGGTGCTTCCAGCCGAGTGCTGTCACCCGGGTACGTCCCGTTCATCGTGTTCCGATCAATCCACCCCGTGCGGGCTCTTCCACCTGCATGCTACCACCCGGGTATGTCCCGTTCGTTCCAACGTCCCTACCGGTGCGGGTGCTTCAGCCCGGGTGCCATTACCCGGGTATGCTCGACCCAACCACCAAAATTTCATCTCTTTTTCTCCCGATCACTGAACCATTTCACATCTTTTGGTGTTTCCTCCATCTCAAAACCTCAGTCAATTCATTCTCAAGCTCCCAACATGGACCCAACATCTTTCAAGGGACTTGTTGTTGAAAAATAAAAATCCTAATGCAATATGTACAAGGATAACCATGGGACTTCCTTCCAAGTGAGCTTGTTTAAAGTCACTAGCTTAACTTTGCCTCCTTTGATATTAGGAAAGGGAAGCATCAGAGAGTGGGGTTGATGTCCCATCCTCCTTTGGTGAGTTGGCCATGTAAAGTTTTATCCTCTGTCCATTGACTACAAACTCTTTCCCATTCTTGTCCATCAGCACAACAGCTCCATATGTCCTTACCTCCTTGATTTGGAAAGGTCCATACCATCTAGACTTTAGCTTCCCAGGGAACAATTTCAGCTTAGAGTTGTAGAGTAGAACTTGATCTCCAGCCTTGAACTCTCTCCTTAAGATATTTTTGTCATGAAATTCCTTAGTCCTCTCCTTGTAGATCCTTGAGCTCTCATAAGCATCCATCCTTATCTCATCTAGTTCATGTAGCTGGAGGAGTTTCTTCTCTTTTGCATCTTTGATGTCAAAATTCAGAAACTTAACAGCCCACATTGCCTTGTATTCAAGCTCCACAGGCAGGTGACAAGCTTTCCCATACACAAGGTTGAAGGGTGTGGTTCCCAATGGTGTTTTGTAGGCTGTCCTATAGGCCCAAAGTGCATCATCAAGTTTATCTGACCAATCCTTCCTCTTAGTGCCAACAATCTTCTCCAAGATGCCCTTGATTTGCCTATTTGAGACCTCCACTAGGCCACTTGTTTGGGGATGATAAGGTGCTGCAACCTTGTGCTTGACCCCTTTCTTCTTTAGGAGGCCTCCTAGTAGCTTGTTGATGAAGTGTGAACCTCCATCACTTATCACCACTCTAGGCACTCCAAATCTTGGGAAGATTATGCTTTTGAACATCTTGACTACCACTCTTGAATCATTTGTAGGGCTGGCCAATGCTTCCACCCACTTAGACACATAGTCAACAGCCACCAAGATATACTTGTTCCCATATGAAGAAGGGAATGGTCCCATGAAATCTATTCCCCAAACATCAAACACTTCCACCTCAAGGATTGGGTTTTGAGGCATCTCATTCCTCTTAGTGATGTTCCCACCCTTTGGCAAGAATCACACTTTAAGATGAAATCTTGTGTGTCCTTGAACATGTGTGCGACCAAAACCCAGCTTGTAGAACCTTAGCCACTGTCTTGAAATTAGCAAAATGGCCTCCATACGAAGATCCATGGCATTGTGTTAGGATTCCATCAACTTCTTCTTCAGCCACTGCTCTTATATAGGTGATCCTTGCAAGGATGTAGAAAGGAGCTCATCCCAATAATACCTCTTCAATTGTGGAACTTCTTCTTGGCATATCCCAAGATCAAGTGGTTCCTTCCCGGTGACAAGGTAGTTAGCGAAATCTGCATACCAAGGTTCCTTCTCCTTTGATGCCTTGACCTCTTCAATCTTCTTGCGGTCTCTGAACTGCTACCACTACCCTAATAGCCATGATCTCCTCCACGAAGTCTTTCATCAATAGGGATTCCACCTTCAATCCTCAACCTGGACAAGTGATCAGCAACTCCATTCTCAATCCCGGCTTGTCTCTGATTTCCAAGTCAAACTCTTGAAGCAAAGAATCCACCTCAATAGTCTTGGTTTGGCATCCTTCATTGCTAGGAGATGTCTCAAAGCTGCATGGTCAGTATACACAATGACCTTGGAACCCACCAGGTAGCTTCTGAATTTTTCAAAGACAATGGCCAGCATCTCTTTTTCAGTTGTGGCATACTTCATTTGTGCATCATTCAGGGTTTGGCTAGCATAATAAATCACATGAGTCTTGCCATCCTTCTTCTGCCCAGGACAGCCCCAACCCAAAGTCACTAGCATCACATTATCTCAAAGGGAGGTCCCAATCAGGTGGCTGGAAAATAGGAGCACTAACCAGTTTACCTTTCAGCTTCTTGAAAGCTTCAAGACACTCTGAGTCAAAGCTGAAAGTGGCTTCTGCACAGTAGCTTGGTCATTGGCCTAGAAACCATTGAGAAGTCTTTGACAAATCTCCTATAGAACCCAACATGGCCTAGGAAACTCTGATGTCCTTCACTGTCTTTGGTGGGGTAGACTAACCATCACCTCAATCTTAGCCTTATCCACCTCAATACCCTTTTCTGAAATCTTGTGTCCAAGTACAATCCCTCTTTCACCATGAACTGGCACTTCTCCCAATTCAGCACAAGGTTAGTGTCTTCACATCTCTGTAGGACCCTGCACAAGTTGGACAAACAAGCAGCAAGCGAAGATCCGTGAGCAGAGAAATCATCCATGAACACCTCCACTACATCCTCAATGAGATCGAGAAGATAGACATCATGCACCTTTGAAAGGTTGCTGGAGCATTACATAACAAATGGCATCCTTGATATGCAAAGGTGCCATAGGGCATGTGAATGTTGTCTTCTCTTGATCATTGGGATGTATGGGGATTTGGAAGAATCCTGAATACCCATCAAGAAAACAATAGAAAGGGTGGTTTGCAGAATTTAGATGCAGAATTTAGCTTTCTATAATCAATACACATCTTGTGGCCAGTTATGGTTCTAGGATGTATCAATTCTTCCTTGTCATTCTTAACCACAGTGATACCACCTTTCTTTGGAACTACATGCACAGGAGATACCCATTTTGAATCTGAGATAGGGTATATAACACCAGCATCTAAGAGTTTAAGAATCTCTTTCTTTACAACATCTTTCAAGTTAGGATTTAACCTTCTTTGATGTTCTATAGAAGTCATTGATTCATCCTCAAGATGTATCCTATGCATGCACAAAGAGGGTGATATCCACTGATATCTTCTAGTGAGTAGCCTATTGCTCTTCTAAACTTTTAAAGTTCATTCAAGAGTTGAGAAAATTCATGTTCACTAAGCTCACTACTCACAATGACAGGTAAGTTTCATTGGGACCAAGAAATGTGTACCTTACACCATGGGGAAGGGGTTTAAGCTCCACTTTTGGTGCCTTGAGTTCACTCCAATCACCTTGGTAGGTGTCCTCTTGCTGAGTGGCTGAGGAATCCTGCTGAGTTTCTTGTTGTAGCTCCTCAAACTGATCCATCCCAACAACCCTTTTGTGTGAATCCAGCATGTTCCCATAGGCAGCACTCTCCTTGTTCTCCACTACTTGGGTTTCCCTATCAATGGTAAGAGCATGTTGAAGGGAATCCTCAAGTGCCAACTCTTCTAGTAGCTCATCAGCTAAAGCTTCCATCTCCTCAATGTAAAGATTTGGCCTTGGACAGTTGGCCTCTTCATAATCTCATTGATGTCAAAGTGGAGGATGTGCTCCTTGCCCAAGTGAAGATGAATCTTGCCTTCTTTCACATTGATTATTTCTCCTGCTGTGGCTAAGAATGGTCTCCCAAGGATCAAGGGATCTTTAGCTTCCTCATCCATCTCTAGCACCACAAAATCAGTAGGAATCTCACAATTCCCCACCATCACAGGGGGATCCTTCAAGACACCAATGGGAAACTTCACGGCGATCAGCAAGTACCAAAGATAGTTTGCACTTCTTGTATTGGCTGAATCAAGCTTCTTGGCAACTGATAGAGGCATGAGGCTAACACTTGCTCCCAAGTCACACAAACATCTCTCAATCAAAGGACCAATGGCACAAGGTAGGGTGAAGCTTCCTGGATCCTCTAGCTTCTTAGGAATTGTCAATCTTTGGATGATAGCACTGCACTCATGAGTAAGGACCATCATTCCTTCCATTTCCTTCTTCTTAGCAGCCACAGCATCCTTCAAGAACTTGCTGTATTGAGGGACAAGCATGAAGGCATCTATGATGGGCATTGTAACCTGAACTTCATTCATTTGCTTCTCAAAGAGTGCCTTGTACTTTTCCAACAATTGTCTCTTAAACCTTCAGGAAATGGCAGCTTAGGTTCATAGGGAGGAGGAACAAAAGAAGATCCCTTTGTTGGAGTAGCAACTTCACCTTGTTTCAATGTTCTCTTCTCTTCTCCCACCTTTCCTTTACCCTTAGCTTCAACAATCTTATCTTGAATCTCTTCATCAACCTTCTCATTCACAATCACCAAATCATCATCTATGTTGATGGCCACCTCCCACCTTGTTTCTCATCATCCTTGATGAGGATTCTTGGAGAGCAGCTCTCTTCCACTTAGTAGGGTGATTGCTTTCATTGTCTCCTTGGGGTTTTGCTCAGGTTTGCCAGGGAGTGTTCCTTGTTGGCGGTTTGGCTGAGAGTTCATAGAAGCAAACTAGTTCTCCAAGGCTCTAATCTTGTTGTTCAACTCAGTGTAGCTAGTATCAATCTTGAAATGCACTGTTTTGAACTCATAATATCCTTGGCAACTCTAGACTGAGCATCCATGATTTGCTTGAACATGGATTCCATACTTGAATCAGGAGCTATAGCTTGAGAAGAGCTTCCTTGAGCTTGAGTAGACTGGTTGCTTTGGTTCCCAAAACCAGGAGGGGGGTTTTGCCTAGGCTGGTAGTTCCCTTGTTGAGTGTTTTGCTTAGGCTGGTATCCTCCTTGCTGGTTGTTTTGATAAGACCTTGGCTGGTAGTTGTTGTACTGAAAGTTAGGCTCCTTCCTGTACCAAGTACCATTGTTGTTGATGAAACAAAGCTCTTCTTGCCCTTCCAAACCATCAACCTCATTCACTGTAAGAGGAGCTTTTTGACTAGGTTTACCAACAAAACTGACTTGCTCCTTCTTAGCTTGGTTGGAGAGAACCAAATCCAACTTCTCTTCAGAGACTTGATATCCTTCCTTGTTTGCTGATCTTCACCTCTGTTGGCCCTATCATACTCCTCACTGTATACTGAATCACTCTTGGCCATGTTCTCTACCAGTTCCTCTGCCTCATGCTCTGTCCTGCCCAGAAAGAAGCCATTGCTAGCTGTGTCTAGCCTGTTCCTGCAAGATGGTAGAACTCCCCGGTAGAAAGTACTCAGAAAACTCTCCTTGCTGAAGCCATGATGAGGACACTGAGCTTGGTAGTCCTTGAATCTCTCCCATGCCTCATTGAAGCTCTCAAGATTCTTTTGTTGAAACAGAGATCTCATTCCTGATTTTAGCTGTTCTTGAAGTGGAGAAGAATTTCTCTAAAAGACTCTCTTGCAGTCCTCCCAAGTGGTGATAGTGTCACTTGGAATGGACCTCTCCCAGTGATGTGCCTTGTCTCCCAATGAGAAAGGGAACAGCTTCAACTTGAATGCATCTTCAGAGACACCATTTGTCTTGGACAAACCACAACATTGATCAAACTTGTAAAAGTGATCAATGGGATCTTCAGCTGCAAGGTCATGATACTTGTTGTGCTCTATGGTGTTGAGCAGCCTTGACTTGATCTCAAAATTGTTGTTCAACACTGGTGGTGCTCTGATTCCCAACCTATGACCTTGGATGTGAGGTTGGTCATAGGCTCCAATGGCTCTAGCTTGGCGTGGTTGGTGTTGTGGCTGGCGTGGTGGTCTAGGATTGTCAGCCCTTGGACCATTGCCTCCTTGGACATCACCATCTTGAGGATGGCGCTCCATATCAAACCCCAATCTCTCCAAATGAGCCTGTTGCTCGACTTCTCTTCTCTATCTTGCTATCTCCTCTCAAGTGCAGCAATCTCTTCAACAGTAGGAACCAAGTTAGGTGCCCCTCTGCTTCTTGTGATCATACACCTGAAAGTCAAAGATAGAAGAAGCAAGAGAATCAATATCACAAGAAAATAAAAATGACTTAGTCTCAAGCAAGTGACTAAATCCCAATGTCACAATCAACTTAGAATTTGGCTTGCGGATAATTTGATGAAGGACTTTGCAAGTCAATCAAATGTTGTAATATAAATGATGTCAATCCATTTCTAAGTGATTATCAAGCAAAGGGAATACAAGACATGCTTAATCTAAGTGCTACCAATGTGATGATAATGATTTTAATCTAAGATACTACTAAAAGCAATAAAGTACTAAACTTTCTTTCTTAATGAGAAAAGAGGACTCATGGGCTAAGGGAATTGACCTTGGGAGATCAAACATAAATCTAAGGGTGGCAGCAACAATCAATCTAACTACCTTAGGCCTAGACACAATCCTAAACAAACTCTATGGTCAGAAGGATGTTCATTTGCTAACATATCTCAAGCATCAAATGGTCATTGGTTGAATAACATGCAAATAATCATTATAATTAAGTCTATTAGCCATTCTAACTCCTTTACAAATTATGGTCTTTGGTAGCGAAGTTAGAAACTTAGAAAGTTGGTTCAGACATTTCATAGAACACCTTGTGTGCAAGAAATGTCTAGAACTCAACACTGAGAGCCAACTCAAAGAAGCATTAGAAACACTCTTTAAGCAGGAACAAGATAGATCTACACTAGAACAGCCTAGATCTAGCCTAATCTCGTAATCTTCTAACCCATGGATCCTAAAGTGGATTACTCACTAATCAACATGATCACTCTTGAAATCATGATGGATTCAAGCTTAATCATGTAGAAAGAAAGGAGATGATATCTAACCAACAAGAACACGATTATTAGATGAGATTAAGAAATCAAAGATGAAGCTTTACTCAAAGGTTTTGTGTTCTTAATGAGAAAATAACATAAGTCCCAATTTAGGGATAATATGAGTATTTATAGTAGGCTTAGAGCCTAAAACATAAAAGTAAAATGACTAAAAGCCCTTAAAAGAGTAATGGTCTAAGCCGATCAAAAGGCTCCAAAGGCTCAGATACCCTGGTGGGATGGGCATCGACCAGGCGAGATATGACCACCGGGTGTGGAATCTCGACCAGGCCGTCCAAGCGTGCGGAGGTCGTCTTGGTGAGAGTGTGCTGAGGTCAGTGGATTGAGTGCAGCGGGAGGGAGGAGGTGGGGTGATCGAGCCCTGATCCTGGGCATTCTCCATCGTCGGGCGTGCGGGTTGTCTTCACCGGATGCGTCGGTCGCGTCCTGTCCTTGGCGTTAAATCGCTACGGGTGTGCTTTCGCCGCGGGTGGCGTCAGTCAGGTGTGGGCGTCGGGTATGCTGCGCCGCGGTGGCATCCTGGGTGTGGGCGTCGGGTATGTTTGCAGCGGGTGGCGTCAGTCGAGTGTGATCGTCCAGCGTGCGTGCTGGTCCGTTCTCGAAGCCGTGCGGGTAGTCGATCCTGGTGTGATCGGTGGGTTGATGTTACGTGCGTGGGTAACTTCACGGGTGTCCAGGCAGCGTATGGGCTGTCTGTTCAGCGGTCAGGCTTTGCGGGTTGTCGAGGCCGCGTACGTCCGTCCGGGTGCTTCATCGTCCAGCATCTCTCTCTCGTCCCGTGCGGGGTTGTCAGGTCGAGTGTGCTGACCCGGGTGCCTTGACATGCCTCCACTCAAATGATCATAACTCCTCCAATATGGCTTCAAATGGCTTGCAACCATTCCCATTGGAAAGCTAACTCAAAATGCTATGTCTCCACCAAATCTTAGCATAAAAAGACTTCTCTATGGCCATCGTCCATGCTCATCTTTCACCCTTCCTCTTTTTAACAAAGTACCCCAAACACCTTCAATATCTCCAAAGTACACTCCAAGACCTGATAAAGACTCATGAATGCAAAATGAACCTAAATATGCCTAATGCCTAATCTAGAAGGGATAAAATGCACAAAATGGAAAGCTAAAACAATGAAAATATGCAAGACATCAAAGCCCTAATTCACCCTCTCTCTCCTCATTTCATCTTCTTCCTCACATCAAAATCCTCTCTAGCCCCCAAGAACCAAAATCACCATAACTTTGTAAAATCTCAACCAAATCACAAAATTATTTTTCCCACATCCAAGTCTTCTTCCCCTAGGTCTAATTCCTTGAATCTTTTCATCTTTATCCTACATCCAAAGCAAGGTATGGTATCTTTAAGTTCAAATTCGTAACCCTCTTGAACCCTAAAAATTTGAACTTGAAATTTGAGCTTTTTCTTGCTAGATTCTTGTAAATTAGACTAGGGAAAGCTTATATATCATGCTGGGTAGTTTATTTCATGGTGTAATTGAGATTAGTTTGAACTTTGAAAAATTAGGGTTCATGAGATTTGGGGGTTTTTCATAAAGTGCTTGTTTTAGGTTGTTCTTGGGTTAGATTGGATGCTAGGTTGCTGGAGAACTTCAATTTAGGCTAATTCAAGCTTGATTGTGTTTGATTGAGGGTTTTGATTCTTAGAGATTCTTGTTGCTTTCGTTAAAAAAAATTTATGAGCATGAGGATTGTCTAGGATGTTCTAAAGCCCCTTTGCTTAAAGCTTTGTTTCTTGTGAGTAATTGATCATTGGAATTGAATTCTTATGCTTTTGATCATGTTTCTCTTCTTGAGAGGTTTTCCTTTTAAGCTCACTCTTTTCCAAGTTTTAAAATTTCAGGTACCAATGGGGTGAAAGAGTGAAGCTGATATAGAGTTGAGAAGCAAAAGAGCGAGCAGCAAGACACACTGCTCAGTTTGGGAAATCTTTGGGTTCACAGCCTGGTTCAGAAGAGGGCGCCGCCAGCAAGCTTTGGCAATGCTAAGGAAAAGCACAACCAAGAAAGATGGGAAGAGATTTGTTGCTGATAAGGGTGTGGCTGATGTTGCTCAAAGCAAGCCAAGAGGGATGGAAAGAACAGCTATTGGGGACAGTGTGACTGATAGTGCTAACAAGCAGGCTCCTCCCAAGAGAGCTAAGGCACCAAAAACTCTAGTGTGGGAGCTCTTGTGGTAGAAGACCAACAACAAAGGTGATCATGCACTTGCTCACACTATGAGGGCTTTGACTCCACCTAGGAGAGCACCAGATCATGTGCAGAGAATGTAGAAAGCCTTAACCAGCACACCATGGAAGAGAAGTTGGCAAGGGCTAGAGCAAATGATGAAAGGACTTTTCTAGGTCCTAATCAAATGTTGTAGAATACAAGATGTCAATCCAATTCTAAGGGATTCTAATGCAAAGGGAATGCAAGTTTATGCTTAATCTAAGTGCAATCAAGATGAGAGGATGATTATGAAACTAAGACAATTTTAAAAATGCAATAAAAGATTGAACTTTCTTTCTCAATGAGGCAAGGGGTTCTTGGGACAAGGGAACTGACTTTGGGTGATCAAGATTCAATCCAAGATGCTAACTTTTCAATCAATCTAATTCCTTATGCCTAGACAACAAAACTAAGCAAGCTCTATCCTAGATGAATGCTCTTTTGCAATGATCACCCAAGTACACCAAATCTCTTTGGCTGTAATGATCAAAGCAAACATGGAGAATGAGTCTAATAGCAATCCTAGCTTCTTTGACAACTAATCCCTTAGGCAAAGCAAGCTAAAAGCATAGATGAGTTGGTTCAGGCATTTCATAGAACACCTTCGGGCATGAAATGCCTATAGCTCTATGTTTGAGAGGTCAACCCAAATATAGCATGAAGAACACCAAATCAATGCAAGGAAAGGATAGATCTAACACTGAGCACCTTAGATCTACACTTAATCACCCTTAGTCTCCCAAGCCCATGAACCCTAGATAGATCTACTCACTAATAGCCATGGAAAACCTCAAAATCAATGATGATTCAAGGCTAAACATGATTAGAAAGAAGATAATCTATTAAACACAAAAGAAATAAAATAAAAGGATCAAAGATCCAAACTTTCTTCAAGATCTTATTATGTTTTGAGAGAAAAGAAGTTAGATCCCACAAAGGGATTACAAGAGTATTTATAGGTGGCTTGAAAGCCCTTGAAATAAATAAAACAAAATTACTAAAATGTCTTTGAGCCAAATTGGTCTCAACCAATGGGAAGGAGGCTTAAAATTCGGTCAGGGGAAGATCAACACCATCCAACCCGGTCTGTGCTCCCGGCCGTCCAGTTCTGGCGTGTCCAAGCCGGCGGCTACTTGCACCGGGCGTCTCTGCCCGGCCAGCCTCTTCCTTCTCGTGTGCTGCTTCTCCCGGCCGGGTCATCAAACGGTCTGTGTTCCCCGGTCTAGTGCATGCTCTTGGCCTCTGTCCAGTCCGTCCGGGTTGGTGAAGCGGACCATGATCGGCCGTCCGTCCTGCTGGCTTCTTTCGACGGGTGTCCTTCTCGGACTGGCCACCCGGTCTGGTCTCCTCAGCACCACTCAAGCGACCGGGTGATCCTTCCAGGCTCAGTCATCCCGGACGGACCACTTCCATCCATTTGATCTTTTCCCGGCCGGCTGCTTGAACCCGGCCGTCTCTACCCGGCCATCCTGACATGCTTCAAGTGAATTGATCATAACTCTCCCAATACAGGTCCAAATGACTTGAAACCACCTCCATTGGAAAGCTAACTCAATTTTCTTTGTCTCCACAAAATATTATCAGCAGGAACATCTCTAAGGCTTTGTACATGCTCATCTTTGTCTTGACCAGATCATGGATTGACTTCTCTTTCATGGCCAAACATGATTCTTCATCTCTTTTGGGCCATAAGTCTTCCAAACACCTCAAATCACACCAAAGCATACTCCAACACCTGATAAGGACAAATGAATGCAAAATGGACCTAAACATGCCTAATGCCTATTATATGATCAAAATGCATAAGATATGGATGCTTAAATCATGTAAATATGCAAGCTATCAGAAAAGAAACAAGAAGCCAATAGGTTCAGAGAGTGAAGGTGAAGAGGATGAGATGTCTTCCGATGATGAGCATGCTGATCCTAAATCAAAGTATGACAAGAGGGACAGGTCCAAGACACCTACTGAGGATGAGCTGGTAGATCTTTTGAGAAATGGCATTGCTTGGGTCCCCACTAGATTTTTCATAAGAATATCTTGCAAGAGATGTACCTTGATGATGATGTTGAAACCATGCTTGAGCACATGAAGGTGGGAAGCCTCTACTCAGCTTACCCTACTCATAAAGAAGTCTCTTGCCAATTCTTGGCTACTCTAGAAGCAACCTTTCACACTTCCAAGCATGCACAGCAAGGATGGGGAGATCAAATTCAAGATTGAGGGTGAGGTGTACTCCATGTCTTTCACAGAGATTGGTGAAGTTCTTGGCCTTGAGGATCAGAAAAATTCTTCACTTCCCACTCAAGACAGCAGCACCTAAGGAAGACCATTGCTGAATCAATGTGGACCTTGTTAACAGGACAAGGGAGAGGAGTCCACAAGAAAGAGAAGAATGGCTATTAGGCATCCCATTATCGCTATCTCCACAGGCTGCTTAACCACACCCTCTTCAGAAAGAAAGAGATAGGGAATGTTGCTGCGAGAGGGCTGAGATTCCTTCACCAAACCGCCGACACTTTGCTTCCTTTCCTCAGCTCCCTGTTGTCCCGTATGACTTCTACTCAGATTTTGGTATGGTAGGCTTCCTTGTTTAGCTTCATGCACTACAAGAGTTGGGCTTGGACAAGCGTGACTCAGGACCTCAGATTGGTATTGGTGGATGGATAACTCCATTATTGGCTTACCAAGGGATTGATTTGGGTGATGATGGAGTAGGTCCTACTTTCTTGGATGGAGCTTACCTGAAGAAAGCTCAGTTCCTAAGTGGAAGGTTTGATGGGAAATCGTCTATTCCTATTCGAGAGGTGGCAAAGGGCTGAACTGTTGCTTCAACTCAGAACTCACTTCATTTAGCACTTCAGGAGACAACAGCTTTGACATCAGTGAGCACCTCCTTAGGAGTCATGGACCCCTTTTCCTGTGACCCTTCCCAAAGGTGACAAAGCAGCAAGCAAAAAGCATGCCTATGAAGAGGAGCACACCAGAAGAGCCACTGCTCATCTCTTTGGTCCTCCTCGCTACAAGCTCGAGCAATGCACCAGTGTCCTGCCTCTTGGGCCCCTTCGCCAAGCTCATGACCAGATTAGCATTCTCCAGAGGTGAAACAGGGCTCAAGATAGGACCATTTTCAAGCTCACCAACCAGTGCAAGAGCTGAAAAGGACTGTGAAGAGGCAAGCTGAAGTTTCAGCCCGGTTATTGAAGAAAGTGGCTGATGTTCTAGCTAGGGGAGCTGTAGCTGGCTGTAAATCTGAGGACTTTGATCTTGATGCTTTCAATGCACCCCCTCCTCAGCCACTTCATGACCCCTCTACACCACAAACCAAGAAGCAAGCTCTCCGCCGCTTGAGGAACCCCAACATCGCCCCATCCGAGTCCGGAAACAAGTCACCTTCCCTAGACACCACAGCTGATGAAGATGACTCTGAGGGTGAGGCATCAGCCTCATACCATGCTCCGTAAAGGTACTCCAACACCCTATCATTGTATATACCATTCATCATTTCATTTTAGATTTTATTTATCTTTCCTTTTGGGCCCTTCTCCACATTTAACAAACACATAGACTGTGTGAATTAAGTGTGGGGGAGGTGTCAAGTGCTGATAGTCTTGTGTTCTATTTCATATGCATGCATTTGTAGATAGTTATTGCATAGAAAAACCAAAAAAATTTGAAAAATTTGAAAAGCACAAAAAGAATCATGTAGTTGCATCAGGATTGAGTCTAGATCATTCACTTGCATAAAAAAAAAGAAATCATCATATAGGTTGCATCATGCATAAGGGGACAAGGATGATAGTTGCCTTGTAAAGATGCTCATGCTAAGTTCTTAAAGTGATAACCTTTATAATCATAGTAAGTAGCTTGAGCAATCTTAGGATAACTTGTAAACTTTGAGCCTTGAAAACTCTTCCTAAAGCTTATTTGAATGATTGATACTCTCTCTTTGAAGTTTGCTCCTGTCATATCTAGACTCTAAGTCTCTTGCCCATGGTCCCTTGTGTACTAAGTCATGGATAGAACACTTGAGTTGTCTCTCCCATTCTTTGCCTGTCTTTTGGACAAACTCAGTGGTACTCCACACCCTTAAACCCTTACCTCCTTTCAAGCCTTCATTTTTTGTTGAGTGAGGCCTTCTTTGGAAAGTTTACATGTGCATAATGTTGAGAGTATTGGGAGCGACAATGCTTAGTCTCCATTTTAGCTAGATTAGACACTCATATTGTCTAGCTTCTAGGATGGGGGTGAGTGTTGTAAGGTGTGATCTTGGGAATGTGAAAGGTTTTGAAATAAAAAGATTGACTCAAGGAACTCAAGTTAATAAGTGATTTAGTCCAGAAGGGATAAGAGAAATGAATAGTTCTAAAGCTCTACGTTTCTAATGAAGTCTTGGCCACCAAAAAAAAAAGAATATTGAAAAGGGGGCTAGCAAAGTTTAAGAAAGAGCTGATAAGAGTTTAAAATGTGAAAAATCCCTTGTAGACTTTAATAAGAAAGAGTTCTAAATGAGTTGCATCTTTGAGTGTTTTGGGGAATCTTTGGGTGAAAATGTGAGTGGTTTTGACATTGGGAATGAGGATGTAACTTATGTGTTTGGGAAAAGGGTAGAACAATGGAGATTGAGCATTGTATGCATGAGTTGATCCCTTTCTTAGATATATTATGTGCAATGTCAAGGCTACTTTGTTTTGAGAGTAAACCATCTTTAAAACTCTTCTTGAACTACTTGATTTGCTTTGCATCAAAGCCTTTTCACCAAACCAAATGACTTGGACCATTTGACCATTTGCAAGAGATCTTTTGAGTTTGCTTAATGATTGTTAGAGCAAGTGGATTTGTGGATTGTGGATTCATGATGAGTAAGTGTAGGGATCAAAAGAGTTAAGATAGGCCTAGAAGTTAGAGTTGGATTAAGTGTTTGCTCTAGGTACTTGGTATGATTATGCAAGGTTATCAACTTGAGAACTAAGAAGAGCAATCTTTGGTTATGAGTCCCCTCCTTCAAACCTCTCCTCCTCCTTAGTCCTTGCTAGTTTACTTGTGGACAAGTAAAGGACTAGTGTGGGGAGTTGATGTCTTGCATATTTTCATCTATTTAGCCATCTTTTATTGCATTCTTTGAGTTGTAGGCTACGGTCAAGGCATGTTTAGGATCATTTTGCATACATTTGTCCTTATCAGGTGTTGGAGTGTGCTTTGATGAGATTTGAGGTGTTTGGAAACCTGATGACCCAAAAAGTGAAGATTCAAGATTGGCCATAAGAAGTTAAATCAAGAGATGAGAGATTGGACCCGGGTAGACTAGACTGGGTACACATACCTGGTCGGATGAGATTTGATCAGCTGCGTCGGATGGCTGGGTTGATCAGTCCGGGCTCGAGCAGCCCGGTCGGTGAGACGGACGGCGGGTAGGCACGTCGGGTAAGGACACCGGTGGGGTTGAAGCTGGAGCAGACTAGTCCAGGGTGGCCAGTCAGGTTCAAGCACCCGGGCGATGAGAAGCAGGCAGACGGACCCGAGGCAGCGTCGGGTAGAAGCACCGGGCGGAGAACAGGGCAGCGGCCAGAACAAAGGGGCGACCGAGGTGGCCTGTCCGGCTTGGAGCACCGGTCGTGAAGAAGTGCTGAGGACGGGGTGGGACCGCTCGGCTTAGTGAACCGGACGAACAGGGTGGCGGCAGAACTGGACGGCGGGTAGAGTGGACGGGTTGGACCATGCTGGTTCACCCTGACCGAGTTTTGTGCTTCATTCCCATTGATTGAACCAATTTGGCTCAAGGAATTTTTAGTAACTTTGTTTTATGTTTCTAGGGCTTTTGGCCAGAGTATAAATACTCATGTTAATCGCTTAATTTGGGACTTATGTTATTTTCTATCTAAGAACACAAACCCTTTGAGTAAAGTTTATCTTTGAATCATAATCTCATCATAATGTTTGAATCTTGATTGCTTGATTTCATCTCCTTTCTTTCTCTTCATGATTAAGCTGGTTCCTCATGGATTTAAGAGTAATCATGAGAGAAAGGAGATAATCATGTCAAGCCAAAATAGTGTTATGATTAACTACTCAAAGGGACTGAATGAAAATAACTATCTTGTCAATTAGAAGTACATGATTTTTACTTGGTTAAAAACCCTAATCAAAAGTTTTAAAATTCCTTAGTAAGTCATGTCAGCATTGTTTGCCAATCATTGGCCGTCATTAGCAAGCTTTAGAGCTATTCATTTCTCTTATCCTTCTGCTAATTAACTTGGGTTCCTTGAGTCAATCTTTTATTTCAAAACCTTTCACATTCCCAAGATCACACCACAACCTCACTTTACATCCTAGAAGCTAGACAATATGAGTGTCTAATCTAGCTAAAATGGAGACGAAGCATTGTCGTTCCCAATACTCTCAACATTATGCACATGTAAAACTTTCCAAAGGCCTCACTCAACAAAAATGAAGGCGAAAGGAGGTAAGGGTTTAAGGTGTGGAGTACCACTTGAGTTTGTCCAAGACAGGCAAAGAATGGGAGAAACAACTCAAGTGTTCTATCCATGACTTAGTACACAAAGGACCATGGGCAGAGACTTAGGAGTCTAGATGTGACAGGAGCAAACTTCAAAAGAGAGTATCAATCATTCAAATAAGCTTTAGGAAAAGTTTTCAAGGCTCAAAGTTTACAAGTTATCCTAAGATTGCTCAAGCTACTTACTATGATTATAAAGTTATCACTTTTGAAACATGAGCATCTTTACAAGGCAACTATCATCCTTGTCCCCTTATGCATGATGCAACCTATATGATGATTTCTTTTTCTTTTTTTATGCAAGTGAATGATCTAGACTCAATCTGATGCAACTACATGATTCTTTTGTGCTTTTCAAATTTTCAAATTTTTTTGGTTTTCTATGCAATAACTATCTACAAATGCATGCATATGAAATAGAACCAAGACTATCAGCAACTTGACACCTCCCACACTTAATTCCACACAGTCTATGTGTTTGTTAAATGTGGAGAAGAGCCCAAAAGGAAAGATAAATAAAATCTAAATGAAATGATGAATGGTTACAATGATAGGGTGTTGGAGTACCTTTACGGAGCATGGTATGAGGCTGATGCCTCACCTCAAGTCATCTTCATCAGCTGTGGTGTCTAGGGAAGGTGACTTGTTTCCGGACTCGGATGGGGCGATGTTAGGGTTCCTCAGCGGCGGAGCTTGCTTCTTGGTTTGTGGTAGAGGGTCATGAAGTGGCTGAGGAGGGTGCATTGAAAGCATCAAGATGTTTACAGCCAGCTACAGCTCCCCTAGCTAGAACATCAGCCACTTTCTTCAATAACCGGGCTGAAACTTCAGCACCTCTTCACAGTCCTTTTCAGCTCTTTGCACTGGTTGGTGAGCTTGAAAATGGTCCTATCTTGAGCCCTGTTTCACCTCTGGAGAATGCTAAATGGTCATAGCTTGGCGAAGGGGCCCAGAGGCAGGACTGGGTGCATTACTCGAGCTTGTGAGGAGGACCAAAGAGATGAGCAGTGGCTCTTCGGTGTGCTCCTCTTCATAGGCATGCTTTTGCTTGCATGCCACTTTAGGAAGGGTCACAGGGAAAGGGTTATGACTCCTAAGGAGGTGCTCCTCACTGATGTCAAGCTGTTGTCTCCTGAAGTGCTAAATGAAGTGAGTTCACCAGGTTAAGGCTAGTTCAGCCCTTTGCCACCTCTCGAATAGGAATAGACGCATTTCCCATCAAACCTTCCACTTGGAACTGAGCTTTCTTCAGGTAAGCTCCATCCAGAAAGTAGGACCTACTCCATCATCACCCAAATCAATCCTTGGTAAGCCAATAATGGGTTATCCATCCCACCAATACCAATCTGAGGTCCTGAGTCACAGTTTGTCCAAGCCCAACTCTTGTAGTGCATGAAGCGCTAAACAAGGGAAAGCCTACCATACCAAAATCTGAGTAGAAGTCATACGGGACAACAGGGAGCTGAGAAAGGAAGCAAAGTGTCGGGCGGTTTGGTGAGAGGAATCTCAGCTCCTCTGCAGCATTCCCTATCTCTTTCTTCGGTGTGGTTAAGCAGCCTGTGGAGATAGCATAATGGGATGCCTAATAGCGCCATTCTTCTCTTTCTTGTGGACTCCTCTCCTTGTCCTGTTAACAAGGTCCACATTGATTCAGCAATGGTCTTCTCCTTAGGTGCTGTCTTGAGTGTGGGAAGTGAAGAATTTTTCTGATCCTCCAAGGCCAAAACCACCAATCTCTGTGAAAGACATGGAGTACACCTCACCCTCAATCTTGAATTTGATCTCTCCCCATCGCCTTCTGTGCATGCTTGGAAGTGTGAAAGGTTGCTTCTAGAGTAGCCAGAATTGGCAAGAGACTTCTTTATGAGTAGGGTAAGCTGCTGAGTAGGGCTTCCGACCTTCATGTGCTCAAGCATGGTTTTCAACATCATCATCAGGTACATCTCTTGCAAGATATTCTTATGAAAAATCTAGTGGGGACCAAGCAATGCCATTTCTCAAAGATCTACCAGCTCATCCTCAGTAGGTGTCTTGGACCTGTCCCTCTTGTCATACTTTGATTTAGGATCAGCATGCTCATCATCGGAAGACATCTCATCCTCTTCACCTTCACTCTCTGAACCTATTGGCTTCTTGCCTTGCTTCTTTCTGATAGCTTATTTTTACATGATTTAAGCATCCATATCTTATGCATTTTGATCATATAAGTTAGGCATTAGGCATGTTTGGTCCATTTTGCATTCATTTGTCCTTATCAGGTGTTGGGTATGCTTTGGTGTGATTTGAGGTGTTTGGAAGACTTATGGCCCCAAAAGAGATGAAAGAATCATGTTTGGCCATGAAAGAAGTCAATCCATGATCTGGTCAAGACAAAGATGAGCATGTACAAGGCCTTAGAGATGTCTCCTGCTGATAATATTTTTGTGGAGACAGAAATTGAGTTAGCTTTTCAATGGAGGTGGTTTCAAGTCATTTGGACCTGTATTGGGAGAGTTATGATCAATTCACTTGAAGCATGTCAGGATGGCCGGGTAGAACGGCCGGGTTCAAGCAACAAGCCGGGAAAAGATCAAATGGATGGAAGTGGTCGGTCGGGATGACTGAGCCTGGAAGGATCACCGGTGCGTTTGAGTGGTGCTGGAGAGAGACTGGCAGGGTGGCCAGTCAGAAGGGACACCCGGTGGTGAAAGCTCCAGCAGGGACGGGCGGCGAGATCATGGTCCTTCTGCTGGAGACGGACTGGACAGAGGCCGAGCATGCACTAGACGGGGAACACAGACCCGGTTTGATGACCCGGTTAGGGGCAGCACACGAGAAGGAAGAGGGCTGGCGGGCAGAGGCGTCCGGGTGCAAGTAGCCGGCGGCTTGGACCACGACCAGAACTGGGCGGCGGGGAGGCTGAACGGGTTGGATGGTGTTGATCTTCCCTGACCGAATTTTAAGCCTCCTTCCCATTGGTTGAGACCAATTTGGCTCAAAGACATTTTAGTAATTTTGTTTCACGATTTCAAGGGCTTTCAAGCCACCTATAAATACTCTTGTAATCCCCTTTGTGGGATGCTTCTTTTCTCTCAAAAACATAATAAGATCTTGAAGAAAGTTTGGATCTTTGATCCTTTTATTTTATTTCTTTTGTGTTTAATAGATTATCTTCTTCTCTAATCATGTTTAGCCTTGAATCATCATTGATTTTGAGGTTTTCCATGGTATAGTGAGTAGATCTATCTAGGAGTTCATGGGCAGGTAAGGGTGATTAAGTGTAGATCAAGGTGCTCAGTGTTAGATCTATCCTTTCCTTCATTGATTTGGTGTTCTTCATGCTATATTTGGGTTGACCTCTCAAACATAGAGCTATAGGCATTTCATGCCGGGAAGGTGTTCGAAATGCCTGAACCAGTTCATCTATGCTTTTAGGATTAGCTTGTCGAAAAGAAATTTGGGATTGCTATTTAGACTCATTCTCCATGTTTGCTTTGATCATTACAGCCAAAGAGATTTGGTGTACTTGGGTGATCATTGCAAAAGAGCATTCATCTAGGATAGAGCTTGCTTAGTTTTGTTGTCTAGGCATAAGAATTAGATTGATTGAAAAGTTAGCATCTTGGATTGAATCTTGATCACCCAAAGTCAGTTCCCTTGTCCCAAGAACCCCTTGCCTCATTGAAAAGAAAGTTCAATCTTTATTGCATTTTTAAAATTGTCTTAGTTTCATAATCATCCTCTCATCTTGATTGCACTTAGATTAAGCATAAACTTGCATTCCCCTGCATTAGAATCCTTAGAATTGGATTGACATCTTGTGACATTTGATTAGGACCTAGAAAAGTCCTTTCATCATTTGCTCAGCCCTTGCCAACTTCTCTTCCATGGTGTGCTGGTTAAGGCTTTCACATTCTCTTGCACATGATCTGGTGCTCTCTAGGTGGAGTCAAAGCCCTCATAGTGTGAGCAAGTGCATGATCACCTTTGTTGTTGGTCTTCTCTACCACAAAGCTCCCACACTAGAGTTTTTGGTGCCTTAGCTCTCTTGGGAGGAGCCTGCTTGTTAGCACTATCAGTCACTGTCCCCAATAGCTGTTCTCTTTCCATCCCTCTTGGCTTGCTTGTGAGGCAACATCAGCCACACCCTTATCAGCAACAAATCTCTTCCATCTTTCTTGGGTTGTGCTTTCTTCCTTAGCATTGCCAAAGCTTGCTGGCGGTAGCTCCTCTTCTGAACCAGGCTGTGAACCCAAAGATTTCCCAAACTGAGCAGTGTGTCTTGCTGCTTTCAGCTCTTGTCTCAACTTCTATATCAGCTTCACTCTTTAAGCCCCATTGGTACCTGGGAATTTTAAAACTTGGAAGAGTGAGCTTAAAAGGAAAAACCTCGAAGAGAAACATGATCAAAAGCATAAGAATTCAATTCAATGATCAATTACTCACAAGAAACAAAGCTTTAAGCAAAAGGGGCTTTAGAACATCCTAGACAATCCTCATGCTCATGTTTTTTTTTTTTTAGACAGGCAAAGAATCTCTAAGAATCAAAACCCTCAATCAAGCACAATAGCCTAGATTGAAGTTCTCCAGCAACTGCATCCAATCCTTGAGAACAACCTAAAACAAGCACTTTATGAAAACCCCCAAATCTCATGAACCTAATTTTTCAAAGTTCAAACTAATCTCAATTACACCATGAAATAAACTACCCAGCATGATATATAAGCTTTCCCTAGTCTAATTTACAAGAATCTAGCAAGAAAAGCTCAAATTTCAAGTTCAATTTTAGGGTTGAGGGTTACAATTTGAACTTAAAGATACCATACCTTGCTTTGGATGTAGGATAAAGATGAAAAGATTCAAGGAATTAGACCTAGGGGAAGACTTGGATGTGGGAAAAATAATTTTGTGATTTGGTTGAGATTTTACAAAGTTATGGTGATTTTGGTTCTTGGGGGCTAGAGGATTTTGATGTGAGGAAGAAAGATGAAATGAGGAGAGAGGGTGAATTAGGGCTTTGATGTCTTGCATATTTTCATTGTTTAGCTTTCCATTTTGTGCATTTTATCCCTTCTAGATTAGGCATTAGGCATATTTAGGTTCATTTTGCATTCATGAGTCTTTATCAGGTCTTGGAGTGTACTTTGGAGATATTGAAGGTGTTTGGGGGTACTTTGTTAAAAGAGGAAGAGGTGAAAGATGAGCATGGACGATAGCCATAAGTCTTTTATGCTAAGATTTGGTGGAGACATAGCATTTTGAGTTAGCTTTCAATGGGAATGGTTGCAAACCATTTGAAGCCATATTGGAGGAGTTATGATCATTTGAGTGGAGGCATGTCAAGGCACGGGTCAGCACACTCGACCTGACAACCCATACGGGGACGAAGATGCTGGGCGATAAAGGCGGCGCTGCGAGCCTCGACAACCCAAAGCCTGACGCGGGAACAGACAGCCACTCTGCGGCCTGGACACGGTGAAGTTACCGCGTCACGAACATCAACCCACCGATCACACGAGGGTACCCGCCGCGGCCGAGCGGACCAACGCGTCGCGGGGCGATCACACTTCGACTGGCGCCACCAGCGTGCAAACATACCGGGCGTCCACACGACAGGATGCCACCAGCGTCGCGACATACCCGGGCGTCCACACCTGACTGGGCGCCACCAGCGTCTTGAAACACCCGATAGCGGCGAGCCTAAAGACAGGGCGACGGGCCTTGCAGGAAGACAACCATGCGGCCCGGCGATGGAGAATGCCGAGGATCAGAGCGCGATCGATCACACCGACCTCCCTCCCCGGCGTACCAATCCACTCGACCTCGGCACACTTTCGACCAAGGCGACCCATGCGGCGGCCTGGTCGAATTCCACACCGGGTCATACCGGCCTGAGTCGATGCTTATCCGACCAGGGTATCGGCTTCTTCCTTTTGGAGCCTTTTGATGCGGCTTAGACCATTACTCTTTTAAGGGCTTTGGTCATTTTACTTTTATGTTTTAGGGCTCTTAAGCCTACTATAAATACTCATATTATCCCTAAATTGGGACTTATGTTATTTTCTCATTAAGAACACAAAACCTTTGAGTAAAGCTTCATCTTTGATTTCTTAATCTCATCTAATAATCGTGTTCTTGTTGGTTAGATATCATCTCCTTTCTTTCTCTACATGATTAAGCTTGAATCCATCATGATTTCAAGAGTGATCATGTTGATTAGTGAGTAATCCACTTTAGGATCCATGGGTTAGGAAGATTAAAGGCGAGATTAGGCTAGATCTAGGCTGTTACAGTGTAGATCTATCTTGTTCCTGCAAAGAGTGTTTAATGCTTCTTTTGAGTTGGCCTCTCAAGGTTGAGTTCTGACATTTCTTGCACACAAGGTGTTCTATGAAATGTCTGAACCAACTCTTCTAAGTTTCTAACCGTTTTGCAAAGACCATAATTTGTAAAGAGTTAGAATGGCTAATAGACTTAATTATAATGATTATTTGCATGTTATTCAACCAATGACCATTTGATGCTTGAGATATGTTAGCAAATGAACATCCTTGACCATAGAGTTTGTTTAGGATTGTGTCTAGGCCTAAGGTAGTTAGATTGATTGTTTGCTGCCACCCTTAGATTTATGTTTGATCTCCCCAAGGTCCAATTCCTTAGCCCATGAGTCCTCTTTCTCATTAAGAAGAAATTTAGTACTTTATTGCTTTTAGTAGTATCTTAGATTAAAATCATTATCATCACATTGGTAGCACTAGATTAAGCATGTCTTGTATTCCCTTTGCTTGATAATCACTTAGAAATGGATTGACATCATTTATATTACAACATTTGATTGGACTTGCAAAGTCCTTCATCAAATGGCCGTTGAAATCTAAGTTGATTGTGACATTGGGATTTAGTCACTTGCTTGAGACTAAGTCATTTTATTTTCTTGTGATATTGATTCTCTTGCTTCTCCTTTGACTTTCGGTGTATGATCACAAGAAGCAGAGGGGCTTCTTGGTTCCTCTTGTTGAAGAGATTGCTGCACTTGAGAGGAGATAGCAAGATAGAGAAGAGTCGAGCAACAGGCTCATTTGGAGAGATGGGGTTTGATATGGGCGTCATCCTCCAAGAGATGGTGATGTCCAGGAGGCAATGGTCCAGGGCTGACAATCCTAGACCACCGCCAGCCACAACACCAACCATGCCTAGAGCCATTGGAGCCTATGACCAACTCACATCAAGGTCATGGGTTGGGAATCACCAGTGTTGAACAACAATTTTGAGATCAAGTCAAGGCTGCTCCAACCATAGAGCACAACAAGTATCATGACCTTGCAGCTGAAGATCCCATTGATCACTTTTACAAGTTTGATCAATGTTGTGGTTTGTCCAAGACAAATGGTGTCTCTGAAGATGCATTCAAGTTGAAGCTGTTCCCTTTCTCATTGGGAGACAAGGCACATCAGCGGGAGAGGTCCATTCAAGTGACACTATCACCACTTGGGAGGACTGCAAAGAGAGTCTTTTAGAAATTCTTCTCCACTTCAAGAACAGCTAAAATCAGGGAATAGAGATCTCTGGGTTTCAACAAAAAGAATCTTGAGAGCTTCAATGAGGCATGGGAGAGATTCAAGGACTGGCTCAGTGTCCTCATCATGGCTTCAGCAGGAGAGTTTTCTGAGTACTTTCTGGGGGAGTTCTACCATCTTGCAGGAACAGGCTAGACACAGCTAGCAATGGCTTCTGGGCAGGACAGCATGAGGCAGAGGAACTGGTAGAGAACATGGCCAAGTGATTCAGTATACAGTGAGGGTATGATAGGGCCAACAGGGTGAAGATCAGCAACAAGGAAGGATATCAAGTCTGCAAGAGAAGTTGGATTTGGTTCTCTCCAGCCAAGCTAAGAAGAACAAGTCAGTTTTGTTGGTAAACTAGTCAAAAGCTCCTCTTACAGTGAATGAGGTTGATGGTTTGGAAGGCAAAAGAGCTTTGTTTCATCGACAACAATGGTACTTGGTACAGGAAGGAGCCTAACTTTCAGTACAACAACTACCAGCCAAGGTCTTATCAAAACAACCAGCAAGGAGGATACCAGCCTAAGCAAAACACTCAACAAGGGAACTACCAGCCTAGGCAAAACCCCCTCCTGGTTTTGGGAACCAAAGCAACAGTCTACTCAAGCTCAAGGAAGCTCTTCTCAAGCTATAGCTCCTGATTCAAGTATGGAATCCATGTTCAAGCAAATCATGGATGCTCAGTCTAGAGTTGCCAAGGATATTGGCCATGAGTTCAAAATAGTGCATTTCAAGATTGATACTAGCTACACTGAGTTGAACAACAAGATTAGAGCCTTGGAGAACTAGTTTGCTTCTGAACTCTCAGCCAAACGCCAACAAGGAACACTCCTGGCAAACCTGGCAAAACCCCAAAGGAGACAATGAAAGCAATCACCCTCTGAGGTGGAAGAGCTGCCTCAGAATCCTCATCAAGGATGATGAGAAACAAGGTGGGGAGGTGGCCATCAACATAGATGATGATGGTGATTGTGAATGAGAAGGTTGATGAAGAGATTCAAGATAAGATTGTTGAAGCTAAGGGTAAAGGAAAGGTGGGAGAAGAGAAGAACATTGAAACAAGGTGAAGTTGCTACTCAACAAAGGGATCTTCTTTTGTTCCTCCTCCACATGAACCTAAGCTGCCATTTCTGGAAGGTTTAAGAGACAATTGTTGGAAAAAGTACAAGGCACTCTTTGAGAAGCAAATGAATGAAGTTCAGGTTACAATGCCCATCATAGATGCCTTCATGCTTGTCCCTCAATACAGCAAGTTCTTGAAGGATGCTGTGGCTGCTAAGAAAGAAGGAAATGGAAGGAATGATGGTCCTTACTCATGAGTGCAGTGCTATCATCCAATTGACAATTCTGAAGCTAGAGGATCCAGGAAGCTTCACCTTGTGCCATTGGTCCTTTGATGTTTGAGAGATGTTTGTGTGACTTGGGAGCAAGTGTTAGCCTCATGCCTCTATCAGTTGCCAAGCTTGGATTCCCAATTAAAGAAGTGCAAACTATCTTTGGTACTTGCTGATCCTCGGTGGTTGGTGTCTTGAAGGATCCCCTGTGATGGTGGGGAATTGTGAGATTCCTACTGATTTTGTGGTGCTAGAGATGGATGAGGAAGCTAAAGATCCCTTGATCCTTGGGAGACCATTCTTAGCCACAGCAGGAGAAATAATCAATGTGAAAAGGCAAGATTCATCTTCACTTGGGCAAGGAGCACATCCTCCACTTTGACATCAATGAGATTATGAAGAGGCCAACTGTCCAAGGCCAAATCTTTTACATTGAGGAGATGGAAGCTTTAGCTGATGAGCTACTAGAAGAGTTGGCACTTGAGGATTCCCTTCAACATGCTCTTACCATTGATAGGGACCAAGTAGTGGAGGCAAGGGAGAGTGCTGCCTGGGGAACATGCTGGATTCACACAAAAGGGTTGTTGGGATGGATCAGTTTGAGCTACAACAAGAAACTCAGCAGGATTCCTCAGCCACTCAGCAAGGGACACCTACCAGGTGATTGGAGTGAACTCAAGGCACCAAAGTGGAGCTTAACCCCTTCCCATGGTGTAAGGTACACATTTCTTGGTCCCAGATGAGAACTTACCTGTCATTGTGAGTAGTGAGCTTAGTGAACATGAATTTTCTCAACTCTTGAATGAACTTAAAAGTTTAGAAGAGCAATAGGCTACTCACTAGAAGATATCAAGTGGATATCACCCTCTTTGTGCATGCATAGGATACATCTTGAGGATGAATCAATGACTTATAGAACATCAAAAGGTTAAATCCTAACTTGAAGATGTTGTAAAGAAAGAGATTCTTAAACTCTTAGATGCTGGTGTTATATACTATCTCAGATTCAAAATGGGTATCTCTGTGCATGTAGTTCCAAAGAAAGGTGGTATCACTGTGGTTAAGAATGACAAGGAAGAATTGATACATCCTAGAACCATAACTGGCCACAAGATGTGTGATTATAAGCTAAATTCTGCATCTAAATTCTGCAAACCACCCTTTCTATTGTTTTCTTGATGGGTATTCAGGATTCTTCCAAATCCCCATACATCCCAATGATCAAGAAGACAACATTCACATGCCCCTATGGCACCTTTGCATATCGAAGGATGCCATTTGGGTTATGTAATGCTCAGCAACCTTTCAAAGGTGCATGATGTCTATCTTCGGATCTCATTGAGGATGTAGTGGAAGTGTTCATGGATGATTTCTCTGTCTGGATCTTCGTTTGCTGCTTGTTTGTCCAACTTGTGCGGGGTCCTACAGAGATGTGAAGACACTAACCTTGTGCTGAATTGGGAGAAGTGCCAGTTCATGGTGAAAGAGTTGTACTTGGACCAGAATTTCAGAAAAGGGTATTGAGGTGGATAAGGCTAAGATTGAGGTGATCTACCCCCACCAAAGACAGTGAAGGACATCAGGGTTTCCTAGGCCATATTGGGTTCTATAGGAGATTTGTCAAACTTCTCAATGGTTTCTAGGCCAATGACCAAGCTACTGTGCAAAGAAGCCACTTTCAGCTTTGACTCGAGTGTCTTGAAGCTTTGAAGCTGAAAGGTAAACTGGTTAGTGTATTTTCCAGCCACCTGATTGGGACCTCCCTTTTGAGATAATGTGTGATGCTAGTGACTTTGCTTTGGTTGGGGCTGTCCTGGGGCAGAAGAAGGATAGGCAAGACTCATGTGATTTATTATGCTAGCCAAACCTGAATGATGCACAAATGAAGTATGCCACAGAAAAAGAGATGCTGGCCATTGTCTTACGCTTTGAAAAATTCAGAAGCTACCTGGTGGGTTCCAAGGTCATTGTGTATACTGACCATGCAGCTTTGAGACATCTCCTAGCAATGAAGGATGCCAAACCAAGACTATTGAGGTGGATTCTTTTGCTTGAAGAGTTTGACTTGGAAATCAGAGACAAGCGGGGATTGAGAATGGAGTTGCTGATCACTTGTCCGGGTTGAGGATTGAAGGTGGAATCTATTGATGAAAGACCGTGAGGAGGAGATCATGGCTATTAGGGTAGTGGTAGCAGTTTGTGAGACCGGCAAGAAGATTGAAGAGGTCAAGGCATCAAGGAGAAGGAACCTTGGTATGCAGATTTAGAACTACCTTGTCAGCGGGAAGGAACCACTTGATCTTGGGGATATGCGAAGAAGTTCCACAATTGAAGAGGTATTATTGGGATGAGCCCTTTCTCTACATCCTTTGCAAGGATCACCTATATAGAAGAGCAGTGGCTGAAGAAGTTGATGGAATCTAACACAATGCCATGGATCTTCGTGGAGGCCATTTGCTAATTTCAAGGCAGTGGCTAAGGTTCTACAAGCTGGGTTTTGGTGCCACACATGTTCAAGGAACACAGATTTCATCTTAAAGTGTGATTCTTGCCAAAGGGAGTAGAACATCACTAAGAGGAATGAGATGCCTCAATCCTTGAGGTGGAAGTGTTTGATGTTTGGGAATAGATTTCATGGGACCATTCCTTCTTCATATGGGAACAAGTATATCTTGGTGGCTGTTGACTATGTGTCTAAGTGGGTGGAAGCATTGGCCAGCCACAAATGATTCAAGAGTGGTAGTCAAGATGTTCAAAAGCATAATCTTCCCAAGATTTGGAGTGCCTAGAAGTGGTGATAAGTGATGGAGGTTCACACTTCATCAACAAGCTAGGAGGCCTCCCAAGAAAGAAAGGGTCAAGCACAAGGTTGCAGCACCTTATCATCCCCAAGCAAGTGGCCAGTGGAGGTCCAAATAGGCAAATCAAGGGCATCTTGGAGAGAGATTGTTGGCACTAAGAGGAAGGATTGGTCAGATAAACTTGATGATGCACTTTGGGCCTATAGGACAGCCTACAAAACACCATTAGGAACCACACCCTTCAACCTTGTGTATGGGAAAAGCTTGTCACCTGCCTGTGGAGCTTGAATACAAGGCAATGTGGGCTGTTAAGTTTCTGAATTTTGACATCAAAGATGCAAAGAAGAAACTCCTCCAGCTACATGAACTAGATGAGATAAGGATGGATGCTTATGAGCTCAAGGATCTACAAGGAGAGGACTAAGGAATTTCATGACAAAATATCTTAAGGAGAGAGTTCAAGGCTGGAGATCAAGTTCACTCTGACTCTAGCTGAAATTGTTCCTGGGAAGCTAAAGTCTAGATGGTATGGACCTTTCCAAATCAAGGAGGTAAGGACATATGGAGCTGTTGTGCTGATGGACAAGAATGGGAAAAGTTTGTAGTCAATGGACAGAGGATAAAACTACATGGCCAACTCACCAAGGAGGATGGGACATCGACCCACTCTCGATGCTTCCCTTTCCTAATATCAAAGGAGGCAAAGTTTAGTGACTTTAAACAAGCTCACTTGGAAGGAAGTCCCATGGTTATCCTTGTACATATTGCATTAGGATTTTTATTTTTCAACAACAAGTCCCTTGAAAGATGTTGGGTCCATGTTGGGAGCTTGAGAATGAATTGACTGAGGTTTTGAGATGGAGGAAACACCAAAAAGATGTGAAATGGTTCAGTGATGAGGAGAAAAAAGAGATGAAATTTTGGTGGTTGGGTCGAGCATACGGGTAATGGCACCGGGCTGAAGCACCGCACCGGTAGGGAGCGTTGGAGCGAGCGGGACATACCGGTGGTAGCATGCAGGTGGAAAGAGCCATGCGGGGTGGATTGATCGGAACACGATGAGCGGGGCGTGCCGGGTGACAGCACTGCGGTGGAAGCACCCGCGGGTGGAGCAAGCGAACTCTATGCAGATCACACCGGGTGATGGCACCGGTGGAGAAGACGCGCGGGTGGAGCCGGGCGCTGCGGGTGGGCGTGCCGGGCGTCAAACTCCCCACACCCGTGCCAAGGCGTACCAACCACAACCAGCGGGCCAGGTAGTTTTTTTCCCTTTTTGACCCAAACTTCGACCCGACAGCAGACTCGACCCACCTGACCCAAAACTTCCCCAAAACCCTACATCACCCTCTCTTTCCACATTTCATCCCTTCCTCACATCAAAATCCTCTACAGCCTCCAAGAACTAAAATCCCCATAACTTTCTCAATCTCTCGACCAAATCATCAATTCCTTTTCTGTGAGACCGAAATTCACACCGTCAATTTCCGATAAATAAGATTGGGAGGAAAGCCAAATAAACCCGACTTTCCTTGAAGGTCAGTTCTCTGGTGCACCGCAGAAATCGAGAAAGTTCAATAGATAAAAATAAGAGTTGAAATATTTGCGAAGGCGTTTTATTAAATAAGCTCGATACAAGTTTTTCGAAAGGCAGTTGCGATTAAAGAAAAAATAAGTCATGAGACAATAGCGTCTAAGCCGCTCGTCTAACCACCTAAGCCCTAATTCTTCTAAGCTAGAAGTGCTATGAGTCTAATTTTTCGGATCCCCTCCTCTTGACTCTTGCTCTCATTATATATCCACTCAAAATTCGGTTTGCCTTAGGATGATGGACTTCGCCTTTGGGCCCAAGCTTATCTCTTAAGGAAATATTCCATTTTTGTCGGTCTTATGGTTATCCTCGAGTTTTCCGCTATTTTTCGATGACTTGATGTTTATCGAATGTTAGGAAATCGGATAAACCGTCACAACCTGATTGGGCCTGTATTCATAATCGTAAGTAAGTCCGTGGACTTGTCTTAAGTCGTTGAGCGTTTTATCGATTTCTCGAAAAAGCTATCTTTCGTAAAATAAACCATATAGCCTAAAGGATCGATGTTGAATCGATTTTTATATGCTATCTTCTCGAGAAATCCAATCCTTCAGTTTTTGTCGTAAAACATCGAGGATGATTCCAACGAATCGAAAGATGTTCATTCCATAGCATTAGTGCACCAAACTCACGAGGATCGATCAAACAAGCAAGATGGGATCAGGCCGAGCATGATGGGACGAGACCAGGGGCGAGCGTCGACGGGCAAGCGGTACCATGGCGAGCCGGCTTCGCGGGGCAGCGATGCCGCCCGGCCTTGAGCACCGGCCGTGTGGCCCAGCGTGCGCGGTATAGGCGACCCAGCGGCAGGCGTCGCGGCCAGGTTGGCCAGCGGCAGTGCCGGTAGCCAGGCGACCAGCGTGGCAGCGTGCGCTGCATCAGGCCAGGTATACCACGGCGCCAGGCCGGCCAGTGGCAGCGTGCGCCCGGCGCCAAAGCGGCTTCAGCGTGGCGTGCGCCCGGTCACCAGGCCGTCTTGCGTCCGTGGGTTTTCGTTGTTCGATCTTTCCCGTTAGTTAGTCGTGCGGGAAATCTTTGAGTTTGGAAGGATCTTTAGCGTGGATTTGAGATAACCATTTTTGCCCCAACAGTTAGCCCCCAGCTTGTAGATCGGAGCGCGATTTTGCGGAAGTGATGATTCGAATATTTTTTTGAAAATCGAAATTTTCATTAAAGTTCTTCGAGGAAACCTGTGTACCCCTTTTTTCTTATAAATAGCTAGCCTTCCCTTCTCATTCTTCACATCTTTTCAAATTCTCTTCTTCTCCTCGAAGAAAATGTCTTCATCCAAGTTGAAAAAATGATTGATGTTGGGATCGTGAGCCGGCCAAGCTCCGTCGGTTCCGGCCAGCCAGCTCGGCCCGTTCAGGCGTTCGGAAATCCCGTCCGTCATTGATGGGTTTGATTCTTTCAAGGCTAAGCTATCGGTAGTGCTGAGGCTCAAGGCGAGAACTGAAGCGCCCGATGTTCCTGGTAACTCCTTTGCTGTTTCTCGATCTCTTTGCCTGCTCCTTGGCCCCTTAGCCTGTTCCTCCGGTTCCCAGCCCAAAGTCCCATCCGATGCCCTCCCTCTGTGGGAAGGCTATTGTTCGAACAGATGTTTCAGGTCCATCCATCGGGTTCTTGACCGCTCGATCGTGATCTCGGAAGAGGATGCGATAGAATCTCGCCTCTTCCCGGCGAAGAGAACTTTTGGGGCTGCCAGCGTGGTGCCAGCGCCGTTGCGAAGGCAAGGGCTGGTCGGCGTCGGAGCAAAAGGCGAAGTGCGGCGAGGAGAAAGACTCACGAGCGTTGGCGTCATCGTTCGAGTTCGATTTTATTTTTACGAGGATACCTCCTTCTTTGCGGACGGTTTGTGGCTGATTGTGGAGAATGCTTGGCGAGTGTGGGTCGGAAGCCATTCGCTATCGAGATTTGGATTTAAATCGCAGGAAGCTGAAGCGTGCTAAGGCGCATTGAACTGTCGAGGACACCCATGCCGCCCAGGCGTCCAGCTTGAGGTTGTATCAGTGATCTTGGCTGAGGGAGCGGAAGTTCATTTTCCAAGGTGAAGAAGGAGAATCACCGGAGATCCGCCGTCGTCGAGGAAGATCCAGACTCATGAGAGATGAGCGCCGTAGATCCCGGAGGTTGCGATACCATAATGACTTTTGGTGGTCAGCGGGATAGCCACCCTGTTTGAGTCCTTGATAGCCATCCGCAAGAGGACCTGGCTTTAGCGGGATCGAGGGAGTTTGAAGCGGCTTCGGTTGCCGAGGTAATGAGGCCCGTCTTTGGACTTGGAGAAACCTAAGATCACGCAAGGAGAGTGGCTGACCACCGAGGGAATTTGGTTGATCCTTGCTGGCTGCAGGCGAATGCACTGGTCGACCTCCGAACTCCAGAAGATCAGGAGCATACGGGAGAAGATGGGCTGGCGTGGGCGAGGCAGGTAGTGGCGATCCCGATCGACCAGAGGGCCCATCTATCAGCAGTGAGATGAAGGTGGCGGCTCCTGGAGTGCCTAGGTTTATCAATCCCTTCTGGGA
This sequence comes from Brassica carinata, assembly GCA_016771965.1. NCBI lineage: Eukaryota > Viridiplantae > Streptophyta > Magnoliopsida > Brassicales > Brassicaceae > Brassica > Brassica carinata. The sequence continues at coordinate 26,279,338 of CM028694.1, read as the reverse complement.
TTTAAGTTTTGTTTTACGACGTTAAGAGGCCATGATGTGCTTTTTGGGACTGGCCGTTGGTGCCCGAATCCCTGCCCTTTTGGGGTTTTGTTTGAACTTGCAGTCTCAATCTAAAGCGATTATTTATGAACCGGTTTTGGTATGAGAAAGAGGTGTGAGTTGTCGTCTCATTCCTGGTTCCCGATCCGCCATTACCTATTGTTTGCATAAAGCGAGATTTTCCGGTTCACAGATTCTGCTTGAAGTTAGGTAAACAAGCGGAACTTAAGTGAAGAGACAAATTTTTGGATCTAAGTATACCATACTATGTCTGTGAGATGTCAAGATCCAGCGTGGGGCGTTTAAGGCAAGACCTAGGTTTACTCACCGGACTGAGGCTTTGCGATGACAAATCGGCTTCGTTTTACTGTTTGCGATTTTAACCTGACTCGTACCGTTTAAAATCGCGGGTTGTTACAACCGGCTTATATGATTTGTTTGGCGTGAGTCGAGCTACTTCCTTCTGAAAACTAGACCAAAATTGGATTTCTTATAGCGCTATGTTTATCCTTAGCCGGATGTAGAGAGCCTACCCTTGAAGAGGCTTTATTTAGGGCGTTAGAGTTGTTTGTGATCAGCAAAATGATCAGTTTTGAGTGCGTTTGTATGTTGAGGCGAAGATTTAGTCTGCAATGTTTTCGCGGAAAGAATGTCCTGAAGTTAGCGGCGTCTGCTTGGTGCTGAGGTCGATTTTTTTCCTTATGCGCATCTGAGTGTTGAAGCGCTGCGGGCTTTTGGATTTTGTAGAATGCCAGCGGAAAACTGTTGTCTCCGTTTGGACGCCAGGACCAGAGGGTGGCGTAAATTCAATCCAGGGAGAAGCGTCTACATTCATTTTGCTTTGTGAAGTGTTGGCCCTCCGGGATTTGTTTTGGATGTAATAATAAGCAGTGGATACTAGATCCGTTGTTGTGGCGTTTAGGCTGATTTGAAAAGTCGTGAGAAAGTTTGAAAATTTTAGAGTCTTGAAATTGGTGGGAGTATCACAGTATCGTACCCTCCCCTTTTAATTGGGGATAGCTGAATCCGCCGGTTGGCGGGTTACTACCACTGCCTAGGTCGGCCATCTCGTAGTTCTTTGTACCCGTTTATTGTTTAGTGGTAGTATTTTTTGAGGTGCATCGCATTCAAGTTCGGGATTTTGGCGTCTTGCATGTTTTGCGATTTGGTATGAACCTGGTCGACTACTTTTATGACTTTGTCGGTCCTTCCCGTTTGTTCCCAGTTTTCCTGCGTTTGGTTGGCAGTGTTTTGGAAGACTTTCGCGTGGAACTAAATCGCCTTCTTTGAACCTGGATAGGCGTTTGAGTTGTAGAACCTTCGCGGCGGCGTGCTGGTAATTCTGGATTCGAGATAGGTCGGCAATTGAGAATTGATTGTCCAGCATCATAAGCGTCGTTTAAATCCTCTCTTTGGGGAGGAATCTTCTCCGTACTCAGGAATACTTCACGCGAGGGATCATGCATTCCGTTCGTAAGCGAGGCGAATGGAGTTTCACCGTAGCCGTCTTGGGTTGTGCGATCGCGACCAAAGAACTCCCAGCTCCTCCCCATCGCCCTTCTTGGCGTCTGGCGTTTCTTGAGTCCGTCAGGGCGGTCTTGTTGATTCTGCCTGTCATTGCATTGCGGATATCTGGGAGTTGACCGTAAATTAAGTATTTTCCATTTTAAGCAGAATGCTTCGAATCGAACAGAGATAAATTGAGATCCGTTATCTATTTTGTTCGTAGTTATGATATGTTTCGGACAAAGTTCACGACTTGTGTGTCTTTGATACTTGCGTAGGATTCTGCTTCTACCCATTTGGAAAAAATACGTGAGGACTTGGAGGAAGAGTTTTGTTTTGATGGGTGCATAGGTCCGACAATGTCCATGGCATGAAAAGGATAGGGGGCGAGATTGAAGAGAGGATTTCCGTGGGTTGATGGATTGTTGGAGCATGCCTTTGGCATTTCTCGCACTTCGGCGAATTTCAGCAGTCTTTGCCATGGTTGGCCAATAATAACCGTGGCGATTTTTTATTCTTGAGATCTTCCAGAATGATTTCCGCATGATCGAATGGACCTCTTCCATGATTCTTCTTGCCCTTTCCCTTGCATGTCATGAGAGGACCAGAGAAACACCACTTATAAATTTCTCCCTCTATCGTGGCGTGCCGTGCGCTTGGGTTTCACTTCTGAGCAGCCCATTTTTCGGGGGTAAGATTCCATTCGCGATATAGGCTGGTTAGTACCTAACCAGGGCTGTTAGCCATTACTTTCGGTTGGGTCCACATCCGCTTCGGTTGATCCTCGACTTCTTCATCTTCAATCTCTTCCCGGATTAGATTGGCGACCACTGGTGGTCCGATGCTTGGATGTTCGATGAATTAGACCGGGATTATCGTTGAGCCTGGATCTGACTTGGCGAGGGCCAAGCGTCGGCCTGGGCGTAGGAATTCTGGTCAGAGGCGAACTGGTGAAACTTCTGAGCCAGTTCTTGGGCGAGTTTCAGATACAGCGTCCATCCTTCGTCTCTTACTCATATTCTCCGCTGTATTGATTGGCGACTATGAGAATGCAGTAGCGTGAATATTCAGATTTTTAATCCATGGGCTAGCCGCAAGCCTGCGGCAGTGCCATTATTCTGCCTCATTGTTTGAAGCATGAAAAGCCAATGGAAAGATTTTTCTAGGATTTCCCGTTAGGAGAGGTGAGTGCGTATTCGATTCGGATCCTTGTTTGGGCGAACCGTGCGTGGAGGACCCAAGTTGAGTTTGGTTCCTCGTTAGTCATGCTACCAGTGGGTAACTCACCAAGAAATCCGCAAGTACTTGGGACTTTGCACATGTCCTGGCGATATTGACGTCGTATTGACTCGTTCGATTGCCCATTTCGCGAGCCTACCAGATTGGCTCGGTATGCAGAATTATCCGTAGTGGGAGCGTGGTGAGAACCACTATAGTATGAACTGGAAATATGGTCTTAGTTTTCTTGCGAGGTTATGGCGAATGCTAATTTTTCCATTAGCGGGTCGAGTTTTCGCATCAGTAATGTGCTTACGTAAAGATTGCTTTTGTTAGCGCGTTCTTCTCATATCAGGGCGCCACTGACTGCTGTCGAAACTGCGATAGAGGAAAAGGGTTCACCGTCCACGGTTTTGAGGACTGGTGGAGTGGCCAGGTAATGTTTTAACTGTTGGAAAGCTTTCACATTGCCGGACCATTCGAACTTCTTGTTTCCCTTCATGTTTAGGTAAAGCGGTAGGCACTTATCCGTGGGCCTTGAGATGAAAGCGGTTCAAAGCGCGACTCTTCGGTTAGCTCTTCGCTTGGTTCTCGGGAGGCCATCTCTATCAATCGTCGATTTTTTAGGGTTGGCGATTCAGCGATCACGTTAAGGGTATCGAGGAATTCTCCCGATATGAACCTACATTTCGCCGGGTTGAGTTTCATGTTATGCTGGTTGAGTCGTGCAAAACATTCCTCTAGGTGGGCTACATGATGGTGTTCGTCCGAGATTTTGAAGCATATCATCGATGTATAACTCCATAGTTTTCGAGTTGCTCAGCAAACATTCTGTTGGCGGTGGCTGATGCGTTGCACCCGTGTTTTAAGACCGAAGGCATTACCTTATAGCAATCGTTCGTGGTCTGTGATGACGCAGTTTTTAGCGGTCGTCGGGTTCATCATGATCTGATTGTAACGGAAAAAGCGTCCATGAATGACGAAGCTTGTTTCCCTTGGTTGCCGACCAATGTCGATCGATGTCGCGGGAGAAGCGAGTGTCCTTCGGACAGGCTTTATTCAGATCCGTGAAATCGACACAGACTTCGCCACTTGCGTTCTTCTTTTACCACGACAGGGTTGGCAAGCTAATCCGGATACCTAACTTCTGTTATCGACCCTACTTTAGAGTCTTTGACTTCCTCGTTGACTCTTGTGTACGCTCAGGTCCCAGCTTCGTCTCTTTTGTTTACGGGTTTGTGAGTTGGATTCGATGTTAAGTTCGTGACATGTTACGCTAATGTCGATTCGGCATATCCTCCGCAGCCCAATCGAGCGTACTGAGGTTCTTTTGAGGCATCGCGATGAGCTCTACTTTTATTGGTTGGAGGTTAGCTCCGATTTGACGCCACCGTTAGGGAAGGAATCGTCGAGAGCAAATGAGACCACCGGTTAGCAGGTTGGTTCAGCGCTTCCCTTCCAGGGCCTTCTTTGGGACTGCCAGAAGGTTTTCTGGCGATGTGAATCGTTGCTTTTCGAGAGGTCGATTTGAATTTTTCCGTTTTAGTTCATTGCTAGAGTAGATCTGCGCTGCTGTGACTACCATGTATTGTTTCGACCCGAAAGCGTCGAACGAGGCATAGGTGGAATGTTGATGGGATAAGCTCTCATGGGTTTAGGGAGTTCCAACTATCGCGTTGTCTGACGTTGGACCATCGATCACCAGAATTCCGTGTTTTTGGCGGCGGCTCGGCCGACTAGGAGGTTAGTCGAGCGAGGGTCATAATTTCGAGAGTCGAATACTGGGCTGGGGTAGATGCGTAGGATGCTTAGATGGCCCATCCTCTTCGGTGCTATAGATAATATTAGCCGAGCATGGTGTCGACTAATACCCTTGCTACGTCAATATCTGGATGTGAATTCTTGCGAGGAGATTGTTGTGAGGTTTGGCCATACTGGCGTTGCTCGATCCTCGAATCACGATGTTGCGGGCTGATGAAGAAGCCATACTGAATTTCGTCGATTGGTGGTTTTGGGTTAGAAATCGTCCCTCCTTAGCGAGCTGTGGGAGCCGAAATTCACACCGTCAATTTCCGATAAATAAGATTGCGGAGAAAGCCAAGTAAACCGACTTTCCTTGAAGGTCAGTTCTTTGCGTTGCCACGCAATCGAGAAAGTTCAATAGGTAAAAATAAGAGTTGAAATATTTGCCCGAAGGCGTTTTATTAAATGAAAGCTGAGTACAAAGGTTTTCGAAGGCAGAGAGTTGCGATTAAAGAATGCTCTGAGTCTAATTTTCGGATCCCTCCTCTTACTCTTGCTCTCATATATATCCACTCCAAGTCGGTTTGCCTTAGGATGATGGACCTGCCTTTGGGCCCAGCTTATCTCTTGGAAATATTCCATTTTAATTCGGTCTTCGATGGTTATCCTCGAGTTTTCGCTATTTTTCGATGACTTGATGTTTATCCGATGTTAGGAATCGGATAAACCGTCATAACCCTGATTGGGCATGAATTCATAAAATCGTAAGTAAGTCCGTGGACTTGTCTTAAGTTGTTGAGCGTTTTATCACGATTTCGAAAAGACTATCTTTCTCATAAAATAAACCATATAGCCTAAGGATCGATGTTCAAGTTAATCGATCTCGTTTTATCTGGTATCTTCTCTGAAATCAATCCTTCAGTTTTGTGGTAAAACATCGAGGATGATTCAACGAATCGAATGATGTTCATTCCATACGTGGTCGTACCAAACACCACGGATCGATCAAACAAGCCAGATGGGATCAGGCCGAGCATGATGGGACGAGACCAGGGCGAGCCGTCGACGAGCCAGGCCTGGGTACGCCGGCGCCAGGCTGGCCAGCGTGGCAGCGTCAGCGTAGGCGGGCGTGCCGCCCGGCCAGGCGAGGTGTGCCGCCCGGCGTAGCCGACCAGCGTGGCAGCGATGCCGCCAGCACCAGGCGGTGCCGGTGCCAGGCGACTCGGCGTGGCGTGCTGCCGGTCGCCAGGCGTCTTGCCGTCCGTGGGTTTTCGTTGTTCGATCTTTCCCCGTTAGTAAGTCCATCGGAAATCTTTGAGTTTGGATTTCCGTGGATTTGAGATAACGTTTTTGACCCCAACATTTCCCATCAATTCTTCTTCCCTAAGTCTATTTCCTTGAATCTTTTCATCTAATCCTTCCTCCAAAGCAAGGTATGGTACTTTTCAGTTCAAATTCGTAATGCTCATGAACCTAAAATTTGAACTTGAAATTTTGAACCTTTTCTTGCTTGATTCTGTCAAATAGACTAGGGAATGACTATATATGATGCTGGGCTGTTGATTTCTTGGTCAATTTGAGCTGAATTTGGATTTTAAGAAATAGGGTTCATGAGATTTGGGGATTTTGAAAGGTTCTTACTTTTGGTTGATTATGGTCTAGATTGATTGGAATTGATGTTCTAGAGCTTGTTTAACATTCAATTTCAAGTTGCTTGGTGATTTTACTTGGAATTAGCTAGATTAGGTTCCCTTGTTCATAAAAAATTGAATTTTGTGGACATGGGAACTTGATTGCTTTGTGATAGTCTTGCTAGGTTGCTGGTTTTAGACTAGGTTCATGTTCAAGCACTTATCATTCCCAAAGTGTTATTTCTTCCTTGCGCAATCTTGTCCAAGTCTTGAAATTTTTCAGGTTCAAGGGAAGAAAAGATGAGGACTTGATTGCCTGAGAAAGGTTGAGGGACTCAGAAAGAGACTGCTAGGTTTGGGAAAGAGTTAGGCTCCATGCCTGAATCTGAGGAGCAGGAGGCAGCAAGCCTTGGCAATATTGAGAAAAACACAAGCCAAGAGGGATGGAAAGAGAGTGGTTGATGGGGCTAACAAGCAAGCCAGAATGAAGGAAAAAGGATGCTAGTGATGAGAAAGTGATTGATGATGTTTACAAAAGGCCAGAGGGATGGAAAAAGAGTGGCTGTTGGTGATCACAAGCACACTCCTACAAAAAGCTAGAGCTCCAAGATCTCACAGTGTGGGACCTCTTGTTTGGAGAAAAGAACACCAAGAAGGATGATGAGAAACCAACTCCTCCCACCAGATCCGCGATCAAGGCACCAAAACCAAAGACATTGGTAGCCTCCACCCTTGGAGCAAGTAGATGCAATTGTTGAAGAAGCATCTTCTCCAAATGGTAGTGTGGCTGAGCAAGACACTTCGAAGAGGGGTTTCAATCCTCATAGAGATAAGCAGAGGAAGCCTACTGATGTTGAACTATTGGAGCAGTTGAGGCAAGGTATCCTGGCCTCCAACCAGATTGCTGATGTGAGGATAATAAGAGAGTTAGAGATTGATCAAGACATGAAGGATTTGCTTGCTCTCATGAACATGTACAGCTTCTATTCCATGGCTCACCCAACACATAAAGAGGTCTCTTGCCAATTCTTGGCATCCTTGGAAGCCACATTCCACTCTTCTCTACATGAGGAACAAAATTGGGAAGAATCAGTTTCAAGATTGATAAGAGAACCTACTTCATGACTTTTGCTGAGATTGGAGGTGCTTGGCCTCAAGGATTTGAAGGAGTCTTCTTTGCTTAAGCTGAAAGGGCTTCCTAAGGAAAGACCCTTCCACACTACGAGTTCTTATCCGGCAAAGATAGAGTGTCCAGCAGAGACAAGAATGCTTCTATCAGGCATCCATCAGTCCGCTACCTCAATAGGCTGATTGTCCACACCATCTACCGAGGAAAGAGCCAAGTAACATGAATGGAAGACTTGAACCTCATGCACCAAGCTGTCCAGCACTTTGCCTCACCTCCTCACTTACCTGGCGTCCCCACTGATTTTACACTGAGTTTGGTATGGTTGGATTCTTTGTGAAGCCTCATGTACTACAAGTTATGCTTGGACAAACAGGGATCCAGAGGCTCAGATTGGGATAGGTGGCTTGATCACACCATTGCTTGTGCACCAGGGTCTTAGCTTGGCGATGATGCATCGGTCCCTCTTTCATTGACCTCACCTACTTGAAGTCAATTACTTCTCTGGAAGATACAATGAGAGGTGTGTTTACCGTGCTTGAGAGGTTCCACCACAGTTGAGCTGCTTCTCCCCTAACTATGAGCTCACTTCATTGAGGACACCAGGGACTATAATTTTGATATCAGTGAGCAGCACCTCCTAAGCAGTCATGGGACTCACGGCCTATGGTATTGCATGAGCGAGCAGCAGCGAAGGCAGCTAAGTTTGATCAGGGGTATTCCAGCAGAGCCACAGCCCATCTCTTTGGTCCTCCTGGCTATAAGTTTGAGCAATGCACCAGTGCCCTGCCTATTGGTCCCATTGCCAAGCTCATGACCAGATTAGCACACTACAAGGTGGCAGAGCTCAAGATAGGACCATCTACAAGCTCACCATGAAGTGCAAGGAATTGAGGAAAACTGTGAAGAGACAAGCTGAAGCTTCAGCTCAGTTCATGAGGAAGGTGGCTGATGTTCTGACTAGTGGAGCTGTAGCAGGCTGCAAGGCTGAGGATTTCGATCTTGATGCTTTCCTTGCACCCCTCCTCTGCCCTTCATGACCCAAATGCACCACAAACCAAGAAGCAAGCCCTCCGTGGCAGGAACCACATCTTCCCATCTGTCCAGGAACAAGTCCCCCTCTCTAGACACCACTGATGAGGAAGGCGATTCTGAGGATGAGGCATCTGCCTCATCCTGCAGCTCCATGGGTACTCCACTTCCTGATCATTGTATATACCATTCATCTTTGCATTTAGATTTCTTTTTTTCTCTTAGGCCCTTCTCTACATTTAACAAACCACAGAACTGTTGAATTAAGTGTGGGGGTGGTGCTAATCATATTTTTTGTTTTATGTCATAAGCATGCATTTGTAGCATAAAAAGTATCATGTAGTTGCATTAGAAATGAGTCTAGATCATCCACTTGCATAAAAAAAATAGAAATCATCATATAGGTTGCATCATGCATAAGGTGACAAGGATGATAGTTACCTTGATAAGATGCTCATGCTAAGTTCTTAAAGCGATAACCTTTATAACCATAGTAAGTAGAGCAACCGTGGGAAAACTTGTAAACTTGAGCCTTGAAAACTCCTCTTGAAACCCATTTGATTGATGATGCTCTCTTTGAAGTTTACTCCTGTCTTGTGTGAACTCTTAGTATCTTGCCCATGGTCCCTTGTGTACTAAGTCACGGATAAAACACTTGAGTTGTCTCTCTATTCTATGCCAATCTTTTTAGACAAACTCAAGTGGTACTCCACTCATGAACCCTTCCTTTCTTTCAAGCTTTCATTACTTTGATGAGTGAGGCCTCTTCTTGAAAGTCTTACATGTGCATAATCTTGAGAGTATTGGGAGCGACAATGCTTAGTCTCCATTCTTGCTAGAATAGACACTCTATTATCTAGCTCATAGGATTTGGGGGTGTGAGTGTTGATTAAGTTCATTTGGGAATTGTGAAAAAGTTGTGAGATGATTGATTGGACTCTTGGAACTCAAGTATTTAGTCTCTTTGGGATTAGAATAGAAACTCTCTATCTCTCATTTGAAAAGAAAGTCTTGGCCCTCAAAGAAAAAGAAAAAAGAGAGAGAAAAGAAAAGAAAAGATTATTAAAAAAGGGAATAAGAATGAGGGCTAAAAGTTAAAAGGAGAGTTAAGAGTAGTTTAACATGTAAAATCCTTAGATAGATTTGAGAAAGAGTTCTATATAAAAGTGTCTTGAGTCCTTGGGAAATCATTTGGGTGAGTGATGTGAGTTGGGTTTGGCATTGTAGATAAGTAATTTTGCTTGTATATATTTTGGGGAAAAGGGTAGAACATTGGAGATTGACCATTGTATGCATAAATTGATCCTTTTCTTAGATAGATTATGTGCAATGTCAAGGCTACTTGTTTTGAGAGTGAACCACCCATTGAAATTCCTTTGAACCTCTTGTTTAACTTCGTCAAACCTTCTTTCACCAAACCAAGTGACTTAGACCATTTGACCATTTGCAAGAAATTATTTGAGTTCACTTAATGATTGTTAGAGAGTAAATGGACTTGTGGTTTGTTCATGATGAGTGAGTGAAGAGATCATAGGAGTTAAGATAGGCCAGAAGTTAGAGTTTGATAATGTTTTGCTCTTGCTACTTGGTATGTTTATAAAAGGTTATCAAGTTGAGAGCTAAGAAGAGCATTCTTTTGGTTATGAGTCCCTCCTTCAAACCTTTACTCCTTAGTCCTTTCTATTTTACTTGTGGACAAGTAAAGGACTAGTGTGGGGAGTTGATGTCTTGCATATTTTCATTGTTTTAGCTTTCCATTTTGTGCATTTTATCCCTTCTAGATTAGGCATTAGGCATATTTAGGTTCATTTTGCATTCATGAGTCTTTATCAGGTCTTGGAGTGTACTTTGAAGATATTGAAGGTGTTTGGGGGTACTTTGTTACAAAGACGAAGGGTGAAAGATGAGCATGGAAGATAGCCATAGAAGTCTTTTATGCTAAGATTTGGTGGAGACATAGAATTTTTAGTTATCTTTCCAATGGGGTGGTTCCAAACCATTTGGCCCGTGTGGAGGAGTTATGATCATTTGAGTGGAGGCATGTCAAGGCACCCGGGTCAGCACACTCGACCTGACCAACCCGCGCGGGGCCGAGATGCTGGGCGATGAAGCTTGCAGGGCCGAATGCAGGCCTCGACAACCCGCTGCGGCCTGACGCTGAGGAACAGAACCTTGCATCGCGGCCTGGACACCGGGTGAAGTTACCAGCGTCTGAACATCAACCCGATCACACCCGAGGGCGGCGGCGGCACAGCGAAGAGCGGACCAGCGCGTCGCGGGGCGATCACACTCGACTGGCGCCACCAGCGTGCGGTATACGGGCGTCCACACCCGACTGGGCGCCACCGGCGTCGCGGCATGCCGGGCGTCCACACCCGACTGGGCGCCACCAGCGTGCGAGCACACCCGTACTTGACGAACGCCTGGGACAGGGCGACGGATGCACCGAGAAGACCCGCACGGCCAGGCGATGGAGAACGCCCAGGATCAGGACCACGCGATCATACCCGACCTCCTCCAGCGTACCAGGCCACTTTCGACCTCAGCACACTGACCAAGGCGACCCGCCGCGGCATGGGCGGCCTGGTCGAGATTCCACCGGGTTGATACCGGCCTGGTTGATTCCCATCCGACCAGGGTATCCAGCTTGGAGCCTTTTGATTGGATTAGACCATTACTCTTTTAAAGGCGTTTTAGTCATTTTGCTTTTATGTTTTAGGGCTCTTAAGCCTACTATAAATACTCGTATTATCCCTAAATTGGGACTTATGTTATTTTCTCATTAAGAACACAAAACCTTTGAGTAAAGCTTCATCTTTGACTTCTTAATCTCATCTAATAATTGTGTTCTTGTTGGTTAGATCTCATCTCCTTTTTTCACTACATGATTAAGCTTGAATCCATCATGATTTCAAGAGTGATCATGTTGATTAGTGAGTAATCCACTTTAGGATCCATGGGTTAGGAGATTAAGGGGAGATTAGGCTAGATCTAGGGTGTTCAGTGTAGATCTATCTTGTTCCTTGCTTAAAGGTGTTTCTACTTCTTCTGAGTTGGCCTCTCAAAGGTTGAGTTCTAGACATTTCTTGCCCACAAGGTGTTCTATGAAATGTCTGAACCAACTCTTCTAAGTTCTAACTTCCTTTACCAAATACCATTTGTTGTAAAGGAGTTAGAATAGCTAATAGACTTAATCATAATGATTGCTTGCATGTTATTCAACCAATGACCATTTGATGCTTGAGATATGTTAGCAAATGAACATCCTTCTTGACCATAGAGTTTGTTTAGGATTGTGTCTAGGCCTAAGGTGGTTAGATTGATTGTTGCTGCCATCCTTAGATTGATGTTTGATCTCCCAAGGTCAATTCCCTTAGCTCATGGGTCCTCTTTTTTCATTAAGAAGAAAGTTTAGTACTTTATTGCTTTTAGTAGTATCTTAGATTAAAATCATTATCATCACATTGGTAGCACTTAGATTAATTATGTCCTGTATTCCCTTTGCTTGATAATCACTTAGAAATAGATTGACATCATTTATATTAGAACATTTGATTGGACTTGCAAAGTCCTTCATCGAACTTTAGGGAGGTTAAGGTGGGTTGGATGGGTTAGGTCGTTTTAGATGGGTTTGGGTCTGTTTAGAGACAAAAGCACCTGGAGTGGCGGCGGTGGCAGTGCGTCGTGCTGGGAAGTGGATCGGCCAGGGTAGCTCACCCGGACGGACGTCCGGTCCGTTCCATCACATTCCGACGGGTGCACTTCTCCGGGGCCTGTCCCCGATCCCACCTTGCTGCTTCACGACTGGGTGCTCCAACCCGGACACCACCACACCCGGTCCATTCTCCTTCCAAGCTTCCGCGACCGGGTGCCTTTACCGGTCGGGACTGCTCCACCAGCTTCCCGGCCGGGTGGCGACCCCGATCAACCACTACCGGTCCAAACCTCCAACCTCTTTTTTTTCCTCCATCTCAAGACCCATCCAACTCATTCCCAAGCTCACCATCCTCCAAGTGATTTATTGTTGAAAAGAACAATCCTAATGCAATACAAGGATAACCATGGGACTTCCTCCCAGTGAGCTTGTTTAAAGTCACTAGCTTGACTTTGCCTCCTTTGAGAGTTAGGCAAGGGGAGCATCAGAGAATGGGGTTGATGTCCCATCCTCCTTTGGTATTGTGGCCATGTATTCCTTGAGTCTCTGGCCATTCAACGTCATTACCCTGCTTATCCCATAACACAATGGCTCCATAAGGCCTCACTTCTTTGATCACAAATGGACCAGACCACCTTGACTTAAGCTTCCCGGAAATAACTTCAGTCTAGAGTTGTAAAGAAGAACTTGATCTCCTGCCTTGAACTCTCTCTTGAGGATGTGCCTGTCATGAAAGGCCTTAGTCTTTTCCTTGTAAATCCTTGAATTCTCAAAGGCATCCATCCTTATCTCATCCAGTTCATTGAGTTGAAGAAGTCTCTTCTCCTTGCACTCTTGATGTCAAAGTTGAAGCTTCACACCCACAATGCCTTGTATTCAAGCTCAACTGGAAAATGAATTTCCCATAGACAAGGTTGAAAGGAGTAGTGCCTAGAGTCTTAAGGCTGTTCTATATGCCCAAAGAGCATCATCAAGCTTGTCGACCAATCCTTCCTCTTGGTTCCCACAACCTTCTCCAAGATGCCCTTGATTTGCTTGTTGGAGACCTCCTTGGCCACTTGTTTGAGGGGTGATAGGGTGTTGCAACCTTGTTTTCCTCCATTCTTCTTGAAAGACCCTCAAATACCTTGTTGATGAAATGTGAACCTCCATCACTTATGACCACTCTTGGTACTCCAAACCTTGGGAAGATATTGCTCTTGAACATTTTGACCACCACTCTTGAATCATTTGTAGGACTTGCTATTGCTTCCACCCACTTTGATACATAGTCCACAGCCACCAAGATGTATTTGTTGCCATAAGAAGAAGGGAAAGGTCCCATGAAGTCTATCCCCAAACATCAAACACTTCCACTTGAGTTGGGTTTGGGGCATCTCATTCCTCTTAGTAATGTTCCCCTCCTTTGGCAAGAGTCACATCTTGAAATGAAGTCTTGTGTGTCCCTGAACATGTGTGGCCACCAAAATCCAGCTTGTAGCACCTTTGAGACAGTCTTGAAGGTAGCAAAATGGCCTCCATAGGAAGATCCATGGCAATGTGTGAGGATTCCTTCAACTTCTTCTTCAGCCACCTCTTTATAGATCTGATCTTTGCATGGGTGTAGAGGTATGGTTCATCCCAATAGTATCTCTTCAGTCTTTGTAGAACTTCTTCTTCTCATACCCATAGAGACCCAATGGCTCCTTTCAGTGGCTAAGTAGTTAACCAAATCAGCATACCAAGGTCCCTTCTCTTCAGCTGCCTTAACCTCTTCAATTTTCTTTCCAGTCTCAATAACTGCCACCGACATGATAGCCATGAAATGCTCTTGTCTAAGTCCCTCATCAATAGGGATTCCACCTTCATTCTCAGCCTGGACAAGTGATAAGCAACTCCATTCTCAATCCCTGGCTTGTCTCTAATCTCTAAGTCAAATCTTGAAGCAAAAGGATCCACCTTAGTAGTCTTGGCTTGGCATCCTTCTTTGCTAGGAGATGTCTCAAAGCTGCATGGTCAGTATACACAATGACCTTGGAACCCACCGGTAGCTTCTGAATTTTCAAAGCGAAGACAATGGCCAGCATCTCTTTCTCAGTTGTGGCATACTTCATTCAGTGCATCATTCAGGGGTTTGGCTAGCATAATAAATCACATGAGTCTTGCCATCCTTCTTCTGCCCGAGGACAACCCCAGCAACACTAGCATCACACATTATCTCAGGGAGGTCCCATTAGGTGGCTGGACAATGGGAGCACTAACAAGTTCACCCTTTATCTTCTTGAATGCCTCAAGACAATCTTCATCAAAGCTGAAAGTGGCCTTCTTGCACAGCAACTTGGTCATTGGTCAGCAATATTTGAGAGTCCTTGATGAATCTTCAATAGAACCCAGCATGGCCAAGGAAGCTCTGATGTCTTTCTGTCTTTGGTGGTGGCAGCTGACCATAACCTCAATCTTAGCCTTTTCCACTTCAATACCCTTTTCTGAAATCTTATGCCCAAGCACAATCCCCTCTTTGACCATGAAGTGACACTTCTCCCAATTCAGCAGAAGGTTGGTGTCTTCACATCTGTGGGACCACACAAGTTGGACAAACAAGCAGAAAATGAAGATCCGTGAACAGAGAAATCATCCATGAATACCTCCTATCCTCCTCAATGAGATCGAGAAGATAGACATCATGCACCTTTGAAAGGTTGCTGGAGCATTACATAATCAAATGGCATCCTTCGATAAGCAAAGGTGCCATAGGGCATGTGAATGTTGTCTTCTCTTGATCATTGGGATGTATGGGGATTGGAAGAAACCTGAATACCCATCAGAAAACAATAGAAAGGATGGTTTGCAAGTCTCTCAAGCATTTGATCAATGAATGGCAATGGAAAATGATCCTTTCTAGATGCAGAGTTGAGCTTTCTATAATCAATACACACCATGGCCAGTTATGGTTCTAGTTGGTATCAATTCATCCTTGTCATTTTTAACCACAGTGATACCACCTTTCTTTGGAACTGGGAGATACCCATTTAGAATCTGAAATAGGATAGATAGCATCTAAGAGCTTAAGAATCTCCTTCTTTACAACATCCTTCAGGTTAGGATTTAACCTTCTTTGATGCTCATAGAAGTCATTGATTCATCCTCTAGATGTATCTATGCATGTACAGAAGGTGATATCCCTTAATATCATCTAGTGAGTACCCAATTGCCTTTCTAAACTTTTGGTGCCTTGAGCTCACTCAATCATCTTGTTGGGTGTCCTCTTGTTGAGTGGCTGTGGGTTTGGTGCACCTCTTGTGAGCTCATACTGGCCTTCATCATCAATCTTCTTGTGAGAATCCAGCATGGCCACAATAGCATCACTCTCTTTGTTCT
Organism: Brassica carinata; assembly: GCA_016771965.1. Taxonomy (NCBI): domain Eukaryota; kingdom Viridiplantae; phylum Streptophyta; class Magnoliopsida; order Brassicales; family Brassicaceae; genus Brassica; species Brassica carinata. The sequence goes on along the minus strand of CM028694.1, from coordinate 26,264,031 downwards.
CAACCACTTGGACCTCTTTATCCACTGTCAAAGCATGCTGCAAAGGGTCCTTATTGCCAACTCTTCAAGTGCCAATTCCTCGAAGCTCATCAGCAAGAGCTTCCATCTCTTCTATGTAAAACACTTGGCCTTGCACAGTTGACCTCTTCATTACCTCATTGATGTCAAAATGGAGAGTGTGCTCTTTCCCCAAATGAAGATCAATCTTGCCTTCTTTCACATTGATAAGGTCTCCTGCTGTGGCTAAAATGGTCTTCCAAGGATCGGGGTCTCTAGCTTCTTCATCCATCTCAAGCACAACAAAATCAGTAGGAATCTCACAATTTCCCACCATCAGGGGAGATCTTCAAGGATACCAATAGGGAATTTGACTGACGATCAGCAAGCACCAAAGAGAGTTTACACTTCTTGTATTGGCTGAACCCAACTTGGAAACAGATAGAGGCATGAGACTGACACTAGCTCCCAAATCACATAGACATCTCTCAAACATCAAAGGACCAATGGCACAAGTGGGAGTAAAGCAGCCTGGATCCTCTAGCTTCTTAGGGATTGTCAATCTCTGGATGATGGCACTGCACTCATGAGTAAGAACCATCATGCCCTCCATTTCCTTCTTCTTGGCAGCCACAGCATCCTTCAAGAACTTGCTGTATTGAGGGACAAGCATGAAGGCATCAATGATGGGCATTGTGACTTGAACTTCACTCATTTGCTTCAAAGAGTGCTTTGTACTTCTCAGTTGCTTCTTGAATCTTCAGGAAATGGCAGCTTAGGTTCATAGGGAGGAACAAAGACTCTTTTGTTGGAGTGGCAACTTCACCATGCTTTAGTGTTTTCTTCTCTTCTCCAACCTTTCCTTTACCCTTAGCTTCAACAATCTTTTCTAGAATCTCCTCATCAACCTTCTCATCTACAATCACAACATCATCAATGTTGATGGCCACAGGTCTCTCACCATCCTTGGGGAAAGCTCTTGGAGGTAACTCTCTACCACTTCTCAAAGTGATTGTCTTCATTGGCTCCTTAGGGTTTTGTTCAGCCTTTCCTGGTAGTGTTGGCTGACTTGGCTGAGAGTTTATAGAAGCAAACTGATTCTCCAAAGCTCTTATCTTGTTGTTTAGCTCAGTATAGCTGCTATCAATCTTGGAGTGAACAGTCTTGAACTAATGGCCAATGTCCTTGGCTGTTCTAGTCTGACCTTCCAATATTTGTTTGAACATAGCTTCCATAGATGAATCTGGAGCTTTAGCTTGGGAAGAGCTACCTTGAGCTTGAGTAGGCTGATTGCCTTGATTGGTAAAACCAGGAGGAGGATTCTGCCCTAGGCTAGTTCCTTGCTGAGTGTTTTGCTTGGGTTGATAGCCTCCTTGCTGGTTGTTGGGATAAGACCTTTGCTGGTAGTTGTTGTACTGAAAGTTAGGCTCCTTCATGTACCAAGTACCATTGTTGATGACAAAGCTCTTCTTGCCCTTCTAACCCATCAACTTCATTAACCTTAGGAGGTTTCTTGACTAGGACCACCCACAAAGTTGATCTGCTCCTTTTTGGCTTGGTTAGCAATCAGCAAGTCTATCTTCTCTTCAGAGGATTTGATTTCCTTCTTGGTCTGTTGTCATCAGTTCTGGTGGTTCTATCAGCTCTGTCATGCTCCCACTGTAAACTGAGTCACTCTTCACCATGTTGTCAACCAGCTCCTCAGCATCTTCTTCAGACCTGCCGGGAAGAAACCATTGCTTGCTGTATCCAATCTTGCTCTGAACTCAGGAAGGGCTCCTCTGTAGAATGTACTCAGCAAACTCTCCTTTGAGAAGCCATGGTGTGGGCATTTTGCTTGATACCCTTGAACCTCTCCCATGCTTCACTAAAGCTTTCCAAGTTCTTCTGCTGGAAGCTAGAGATCTCATTCTTCTTGGCTGTCCTTGATGTAGAGAACTTCTCGAAGGCTTTCTTGCAATCATCCCAGTAGTGATGGAGTCACTAGGTGAGAATTTCTCCCATTGGCGTGCCTTGTCTCCAGAGAGAATGGAAACAACTTGAGCTTGAAGGCATCTTGGACACACCATTGGTCTTGGACAAACCACAATAGCTATCAAACTTGTCCAAGTGATCAAATGGGTCTTCTACAGCCAGGCCATGGTACTTGTTGTTCTCAATCACACTCAACAACCCTGACTTGATCTCAAAGTTGTTAGCTTCACAGCTGGTTGCGGATGCCGTCCTATTGCCATGAATGTGAGGGCGGTCATAGGTGCCAATAGCTCTAGCTGGCGTTGTGGGTGTTGTTGTTGCTGTGCGCTGTGGTTACAGGTTATCAGCTACTTGACCATTGCCATCTTGAGGTTGATGCTGGTGATCATCCATCTCAAACCCCAACCTCTAAATGTGAGCTTGTTGCTCTTCTTCTCTTCTCCTTCTTGCTATTTCCCTCTCAAGTGTACCTATCTCTTCAACAGTGGGAACCAGGTTAGTTACACCCTTGCTTCTTGTGTTCATACACGAAGATCAAAGGAAAAGCAAAGGAGAATCAATATCACAGAAAAGAAAAATGATTTAGTCTGAAAGTGACTAAATCCCAATGTCACAATCAACTTAGAATGTATGGCGTAATTTGATGAAAGGACTTTTCTAATCAAATGATGTAGTATATAAGATTGTCGAACCAGTTCTAAGTGACCACAAAGAAAAGGAATGCAAGTCTATGCTTAATCTAAATGCAATCATTAAAGAGGATGATTATTAAACTAAGACAATAATTAAAATGCAACAAAATGTAAAACTTTCTTTCTTATGAGGAAAATGAGACCCATGGGCTAAAGGAATTGACCTTGGGGATCAAACATAGGTCTAAGGTGGCAGCAAACAATCAATCTATCAACAGGCCTAGCACAATCCTAAACAAGCTCATCTCTAGATGAATGCTCATTCACAAAATAACTCAAGCATCTAATCTCTTAGGTTGAATATTATCTAAGCAATCATTAGAACAAGCTAATAGCCATCTTAACACCTTTAACAACAAATCTCTTTGGTGAAAGAATGTTAAAAGCTTAGGAGAGTTGGTTCAGGCATTTCATAGAACACCTTGGGCATGAAATGCCTGGGAGTTCAACTTTGAGTGGCCAACCTAAAATAGCATTAAAATCACTCTACTAGCAAGGAACAAGATAGATGTACACTAAAACACCTTGATCTAGCTTAATCACCTTGGTCTCCCAACCCATGAATCCAAAGAGGCCTCACTAATCATCATGATTACTCTTAAATCCATGAGGAATCAAGCAATCCTGAAGAAAGAAAGGAGATGAAATCAAGCAATCAAGAACACAAAGATGAGATGAGATTATGATTCAAATATGAAACTTTACTCAAAGGATTTGTGTTCTAGATAGAAAATAACATAAGTCCCAAATTAGGGATAACATGAGTATTTATACTTGGCTTAAAAGCCACTAGAAACATAAAACAAAGTTAATAAAAGTCCTAGAGCCAAATTGGTCTCAACCAATGGGAATGAAGCACAAAACTTCGGTCAAGGTGAACCAGCATGGTCCAATCAGGTCCACTCTACCCGGCCGTCCAGTTCTGGCAGCGTCCTTGCTCGTCGGGTTCACCAAGCCGACCGTCCACCCGGTCCTCAGCACTCTCTTCCGACTGGGTGCTTCAAGCCGGACAGGCCCACCCGTCGTCCCTTGTTCTGGCAGCGTCCTGTTCTCCCGTCCGGTGCTCTTACCGGATCGTCTCCACGGTCCGTCCGTGCCTTCTCATCGTCCGGTTGCGAACCTGGACTGGCCACCGGACTTGTCTGTTCGGCTTCAACCCGACCGGGTGTCCCCCTTGTGTCTACCGTCCTCCTCACCGACCAGCTGCTCCGAGCGGACTGATCAACCCGTCATCGGGGCGTGCTGATCAAATCATCCGGCCCAGGGTATATCCTGAACCACCGGTCCACTCTCATCTCTTGATTTCACTTCTCTTCTTATGGCCAATCTTGAATCTTCACTTCTTTTTGGGTCATAAGGTTCCCAAACACCTCAAATCTCATCAAAGCACACTCCAACACTGATAAGGACAAATGAATGCAAAATGATCCTAAACATGCCTAGACCTTAGCTACAACTCAAAGAATGCAATAAAAGATGGCTAAATAGATGAAAATATGCAAGACATCAGTTTGCGAGTAAAAGCATAATATTCCTTCGATGCCATCCTTTGAAGATCTTGGCTATGGAAGATGAAGAGTCGATAGACCTTATATTTTACCGATTTTACCCCGATATATGAGTTTTTAGGATATATCTAGTATGTTTTGGAGTCTATTTAGCATATTTTCAGGATCAGGGAGCATTTGGAAAAATATGATGTTTAGGAGCATTTTAGAGCATTTTGAGATATCACACGGGAGGCCATATCGACCCCTCGAGAGTCGACACGGAGGAATATGCATCGGCGATACACATTCATGTCGATGCGATATTCAACGCAAGCCCATTTGATCATCCGACTTGAAGCCCAAGCAATCACCTATTTAGAATGCCCACTGACGAGTTTTAACCTAATTATTCCTAAGTATTTAAGTATTGCCTAAGTGTTTTGGCAAAGATATAGTTTTCTGAGTCTTTCTTGTAGCTTTTCTTAGTCTCTTCTACTTTTCTACCTTTCTCTTGTTTTGTGAGAGAGTTACATATATTGAGCTTTCTTGAACACATTTATTTCTATTCTATTCTGTCTGTTATTATTATTGTTATGATGTTCTACTCAGCCATGTCGAGTAAACACCTTTGTTGGATTTAGGATTCAAATAGGTTGAGGGATTAGCCCCAAATATGAATACTTGATCATGTGATATTCATCTTAGAAGATCATTCTTAATGCTTGTGTAGAATTAAGCTAACCTATACATGAACACAGAGATAACATCCTTGGATCTATCTTCTCGAGCTAAAATTCTGCTCAGGAACAAGCGACAGTGACTTGGCAAATTCTCTAGTGAACTGTATTCAACCACTGCTTAAAGCTGCGCTAGTATGCCGATACTCCTATTGAATCATCGATCGATATCTGAGGCATCATCGATCTATACCTGCATTGGCAGGTCGATCGGCGCCTTTTGGTGAATACTTTCGATGGAGATTCATCAATTCTAGTGTAAGATAGTGGCGGACGACGGTGAGCTATTGCTCGTTGGGTTCTTTAATATCATGCAAGCATCTCATATAAGAATTCGCTATTATAATCCTGATAACCTGAATAGTAATCCTTGATCTAACACCTTCACCATCTTAGTCAACACCCAAATCAATCCCTTGAGTAATTGTCTTGCTCACCGGTTTAAGTTACTTGCAATTTCTGCTTTGAAATCTTTGACCTAGCTTAGTTATAATAAGATCTATTGTGTTCCATCGCTCCTGTGGATTCGATCCCCAAGTACTACAACTTGACCTCTTTTGATGAGAGTAAGGTTGCTCTAGAGGTAATTTGAGCATCATTATCAAATTTGGTGCGGTGGATTCTTAGGGAACTTTGATTGACATTAGATTTTACTTAAGTCTAAGTTTTTCTTTTTACTACTTGTTACTGATAAATTTTTCTTTTCTTTTCAGGTTGTCCATAACCAGAAGCAAAGAAGAACAAGAACTTTTCTACTGATCCAGCTTTTGGAATGTTAAATCCGCCAAACAGAACCGTTCATCGATCGATACACCAGTTTGTGCATCGACCGATATTCACTCACATCCGTCTTCGAGTTTTAGACACGCCGACCCGATAACAGTTCATCAATATCAACCGATCTACGTTCATCTGACATCGACCGATAACCGTTCATATATATCGACCGATCTCGTTCATCTGACATATACCGATAATCGTCCTTCCACATCGGCCGATACTTCTCAGTACCTGTCTACCTTTCACCCGATATCGGCCGAATACCGCCAAGTCATACATCAATGCGATGCCAAATCACGAAATGGTCGCTGACACTGATACTTGGGAAGATAGCGATTGTAACCTGCGTGACGAAGGCCACCTGTGTAATGCAGAGTCAAAGAATCAATGATCAGGGGCTGCAAACCCTGATCCAGAAGCTGCTGCAGCAGCTGCTTTCGAGTTGTAGAAGAAGCCAACAGAGAACAGATCACTGGCTGACTACAGCCGTCCAGGCTATTCTATGCCCGGATCTGCTATCGTCCTCGGACATCGAGAGGGCTGACTATGAGGTGAAGCCTCAATACTACACTTGTAGGACAGACACCCTCAGTGGAGCATCCATTGAGCCCTATGGACAATGCAGAAGTGCGAGGATCTCATATTTGCTATATAAACCAATGGAGTCGGTGACTACCTACTTTGCAAGCTTTTCAAGTATTCTCTCACTGGAGCTTTGCAATGGCTTAACAACTACCACCAGGAACTCTCACATCCTGGGATGACATCAAGAATGCTTTCTTGATTAATTTCTTTGATGAGGCTTGAAGAGGCTGAAGCAAGATTGCTACATTTATGCAGAAGCCTGCAGAACCTTTCAAACATTGTTGGGTTAGTTTCAAGTCCTACCAGAGATTGTCCACACCATGGATTCAATGAAGTGCAGCTGCTCGGCACTTTCTAGAGGTTTAGACCTAACCTACCAGACAGCACTGAGCACAGCTAGTGAGAAACTTCACCAGGGAATCGAGAGGAGGCTGTGAGACTTATTGAGAACTTGGCAGCTAGCAATAGCACCAAGAACTGATTATGAGAGAAGGAGACTAGCTAATGCTCTTGAAGAACAGCTAGAGGATATGAAAGCTAAGCTAGTGGTGTTCACAAGCCAAGGAGAAGCAGGTCAGCTGCGAGAAAGATGTAGAAGCTATAGGAACTGATGAAGAAGGATATGAAGAAGAGTGAATTTCATAGGAGGATCAAGAGATTTGGAAACCAGAGTGGAAACATGAACTTCTATGGAAACAATCAGAGGAGCAACTCTGATCGAGGAGGCAACTACAATCAAATTCAGTACCAGAAACCCTTCAGCAACAGCAACTACAGCAACAACAAGAATCTCAACAATTCTTTCTATCAGAATCCACCACCACCTACTCGGAAAAAAGATTGAAGCAATGCTTGATTCAGTTCTAGAGGGTCAGCGAGGGCTTCTGGATTTCAATGGAAAGATAGATGCATACAATAGCCTGAATGTGAAGTTTGACACCTTGAGCACCCATGTGAAGAAGCTAGAGACACAGGTGATTCAAATAGCAGAAGCTATTAAGAGGCAAAGCCTTTAAAAGGGAGAGAGGAAGATCTCATCGGACCCATATCAATGTTAGATGAATTCTGGCATGGATGGAGATGTAGAGCTTCAGGAGGAAACTTTGAAACTGAGAGCACCATGAGTATCAAAGTTTCCTCCTGAAGCTCTACATCTCCATCCATGCCAGAATTCATCTACTGTGATGGCATTGATACGGTGTCCGATGAGATCTTCCTCTCTCCCTTTTAAAGGCTTTGCCTCTTAATAGCTTCTGCTATTTGAATCACCTGTGTCTCTAGCTTCTTCACATGGGTGCTCAAGGTGTCAAACTTCACATTCAGGCTATTGTATGCAGCATCTATCTTTCCATTGAAATCCAGAAGCCCTCGCTGACCCTCTAGAACTGAATCAAGCATTGCTTCAATCTTTTTTCCGAGTAGGTGGTGGTGGATTCTGATAGAAAGAATTGTTGAGATTCTTGTTGTTGCTGTAGTTGCTGTTGCTGAAGGGTTTCTGGTACTGAATTTGATTGTAGTTGCCTCCTCGATCAGAGTTGCTCCTCTGATTGTTTCCATAGAAGTTCATGTTTCCACTCTGGTTTCCAAATCTCTTGATCCTCCTATGAAATTCACTCTTCTTCATATCCTTCTTCATCAGTTCCTATAGCTTCTACATCTTCTCGCAGCTGACCTGCTTCTCCTTGGCTTGTGAACACCACTAGCTTAGCTTTCATATCCTCTAGCTGTTCTTCAAGAGCATTAGCTAGTCTCCTTCTCTCATAATCAGTTCTTGGTGCTATTGCTAGCTGCCAAGTTCTCAATAAGTCTCACAGCCTCCTCTCGATTCCCTGGTGAAGTTTCTCACTAGCTGTGCTCAGTGCTGTCTGGTAGGTTAGGTCTAAACCTCTAGAAAGTGCCGAGCAGCTGCACTTCATTGAATCCATGGTGTGGACAATCTCTGGTAGGACTTGAAACTAACCCAACAATGTTTGAAAGGTTCTGCAGGCTTCTGCATAAATGTAGCAATCTTGCTTCAGCCTCTTCAAGCCTCATCAAAGAAATTAATCAAGAAAGCATTCTTGATGTCATCCCAGGATGTGAGAGTTCCTGGTGGTAGTTGTTAAGCCATTGCAAAGCTTCTCCAGTGAGAGAATACTTGAAAAGCTTGCAAAGTAGGTAGTCACCGACTCCATTGGTTTATATAGCAAATATGAGATCCTCGCACTTCTGCATTGTCCATAGGGCTCAATGGATGCTCCACTGAGGGTGTCTGTCCTACAAGTGTGTAGTATTGAGGCTTCACCTCATAGTCAGCCCTCTCGATGTCCGAGGACGATAGCAGATCCGGGCATAGAATAGCCTGGACGGCTGTAGTCAGCCAGTGATCTGTTCTCTGTTGGCTTCTTCTACAACTCGAAAGCAGCTGCTGCAGCAGCTTCAGCTTCTGGATCAGGGTTTGCAGCCCCTGATCATTGATTCTTTGACTCTGCATTACACAGGTGGCCTTCGTCACGCAGGTTACAATCGCTATCTTCCCAAGTATCAGTGTCAGCGACCATTTCGTGATTTGGCATCGCATTGATGTATGACTTGGCGGTATTCGGCCGATATCGGGTGAAAGGTAGACAGGTACTGAGAAGTATCGGCCGATGTGGAAGGACGATTATCGGTATATGTCAGATGAACGAGATCGGTCGATATATATGAACGGTTATCGGTCGATGTCAGATGAACGTAGATCGGTTGATATTGATGAACTGTTATCGGTCGGCGTGTCTAAAACTCGAAGACGGATGTGAGTGAATATCGGTCGATGCACAAACTGGTGTATCGATCGATGAACGGTTCTGTTTGGCGGATTTAACATTCCAAAAGCTGGATCAGTAGAAAAAGTTCTTGTTCTTCTTGCTTCTGGTTATGGACAACCTGAAAAGAAAGAAAAATTTATCAGTAACAAGTAGTAAAAGAAAACTTAGACTTAAGTAAAATCTAATGTCAATCAAAGTTCCCTAAGAATCCACCGCACCAAATTTGATAATGATGCTCAAATTACCTCTAGAGCAACCTTACTCTCATCAAAAGAGGTCAAGTTGTAGTACTTGGGGATCGAATCCACAGGAGCGATGGAACACAATAGATCTTATTATAACTAAGCTAGGTCAAAGATTTCAAAGCAGAAATTGCAAGTAACTTAAACCGGTGAGCAAGACAATTACTCAAGGGATTGATTTGGGTGTTGACTAAGATGGTGAAGGTGTTAGATCAAGGATTACTATTCAGGTTATCAGGATTATAATAGCGAATTCTTATATGAGATGCTTGCATGATATTAAAGAACCCAACGAGCAATAGCTCACCGTCGTCCGCCACTATCTTACACTAGAATTGATGAATCTCCATCGAAAGTATTCACCAAAAGGCGCCGATCGACCTGCCAATGCAGGTATAGATCGATGATGCCTCAGATATCGATCGATGATTCAATAGGAGTATCGGCATACTAGCGCAGCTTTAAGCAGTGGTTGAATACAGTTCACTAGAGAATTTGCCAAGTCACTGTCGCTTGTTCCTGAGCAGAATTTTAGCTCGAGAAGATAGATCCAAGGATGTTATCTCTGTGTTCATGTATAGGTTAGCTTAATTCTACACAAGCATTAAGAATGATCTTCTAAGATGAATATCACATGATCAAGTATTCATATTTGGGGCTAATCCCTCAACCTATTTGAATCCTAAATCCAACAAAGGTGTTTACTCGACATGGCTGAGTAGAACATCATAACAATAATAATAACAGACAGAATAGAATAGAAATAAATGTGTTCAAGAAAGCTCAATATATGTAACTCTCTCACAAAACAAGAGAAAGGTAGAAAAGTAGAAGAGACTAAGAAAAGCTACAAGAAAGACTCAGAAAACTATATCTTTGCCAAAACACTTAGGCAATACTTAAATACTTAGGAATAATTAGGTTAAAACTCGTCAGTGGGCATTCTAAATAGGTGATTGCTTGGGCTTCAAGTCGGATGATCAAATGGGCTTGCGTTGAATATCGCATCGACATGAATGTGTATCGCCGATGCATATTCCTCCGTGTCGACTCTCGAGGGGTCGATATGGCCTCCCGTGTGATATCTCAAAATGCTCTAAAATGCTCCTAAACATCATATTTTTCCAAATGCTCCCTGATCCTGAAAATATGCTAAATAGACTCCAAAACATACTAGATATATCCTAAAAACTCATATATCGGGGTAAAATCGGTAAAATATAAGGTCTATCGACTCTTCATCTTCCATAGCCAAGATCTTCAAAGGATGGCATCGAAGGAATATTATGCTTTTACTCGCAAACTGATGTCTTGCATATTTTCATCTATTTAGCCATCTTTTATTGCATTCTTTGAGTTGTAGCTAAGGTCTAGGCATGTTTAGGATCATTTTGCATTCATTTGTCCTTATCAGTGTTGGAGTGTGCTTTGATGAGATTTGAGGTGTTTGGGAACCTTATGACCCAAAAAGAAGTGAAGATTCAAGATTGGCCATAAGAAGAGAAGTGAAATCAAGAGATGAGAGTGGACCGGTGGTTCAGGATATACCCTGGGCCGGATGATTTGATCAGCACGCCCCGATGACGGGTTGATCAGTCCGCTCGGAGCAGCTGGTCGGTGAGGAGGACGGTAGACACAAGGGGGACACCCGGTCGGGTTGAAGCCGAACAGACAAGTCCGGTGGCCAGTCCAGGTTCGCAACCGGACGATGAGAAGGCACGGACGGACCGTGGAGACGATCCGGTAAGAGCACCGGACGGGAGAACAGGACGCTGCCAGAACAAGGGACGACGGGTGGGCCTGTCCGGCTTGAAGCACCCAGTCGGAAGAGAGTGCTGAGGACCGGGTGGACGGTCGGCTTGGTGAACCCGACGAGCAAGGACGCTGCCAGAACTGGACGGCCGGGTAGAGTGGACCTGATTGGACCATGCTGGTTCACCTTGACCGAAGTTTTGTGCTTCATTCCCATTGGTTGAGACCAATTTGGCTCTAGGACTTTTATTAACTTTGTTTTATGTTTCTAGTGGCTTTTAAGCCAAGTATAAATACTCATGTTATCCCTAATTTGGGACTTATGTTATTTTCTATCTAGAACACAAATCCTTTGAGTAAAGTTTCATATTTGAATCATAATCTCATCTCATCTTTGTGTTCTTGATTGCTTGATTTCATCTCCTTTCTTTCTTCAGGATTGCTTGATTCCTCATGGATTTAAGAGTAATCATGATGATTAGTGAGGCCTCTTTGGATTCATGGGTTGGGAGACCAAGGTGATTAAGCTAGATCAAGGTGTTTTAGTGTACATCTATCTTGTTCCTTGCTAGTAGAGTGATTTTAATGCTATTTTAGGTTGGCCACTCAAAGTTGAACTCCCAGGCATTTCATGCCCAAGGTGTTCTATGAAATGCCTGAACCAACTCTCCTAAGCTTTTAACATTCTTTCACCAAAGAGATTTGTTGTTAAAGGTGTTAAGATGGCTATTAGCTTGTTCTAATGATTGCTTAGATAATATTCAACCTAAGAGATTAGATGCTTGAGTTATTTTGTGAATGAGCATTCATCTAGAGATGAGCTTGTTTAGGATTGTGCTAGGCCTGTTGATAGATTGATTGTTTGCTGCCACCTTAGACCTATGTTTGATCCCCAAGGTCAATTCCTTTAGCCCATGGGTCTCATTTTCCTCATAAGAAAGAAAGTTTTACATTTTGTTGCATTTTAATTATTGTCTTAGTTTAATAATCATCCTCTTTAATGATTGCATTTAGATTAAGCATAGACTTGCATTCCTTTTCTTTGTGGTCACTTAGAACTGGTTCGACAATCTTATATACTACATCATTTGATTAGAAAAGTCCTTTCATCAAATTACGCCATACATTCTAAGTTGATTGTGACATTGGGATTTAGTCACTTTCAGACTAAATCATTTTTCTTTTCTGTGATATTGATTCTCCTTTGCTTTTCCTTTGATCTTCGTGTATGAACACAAGAAGCAAGGGTGTAACTAACCTGGTTCCCACTGTTGAAGAGATAGGTACACTTGAGAGGGAAATAGCAAGAAGGAGAAGAGAAGAAGAGCAACAAGCTCACATTTAGAGGTTGGGGTTTGAGATGGATGATCACCAGCATCAACCTCAAGATGGCAATGGTCAAGTAGCTGATAACCTGTAACCACAGCGCACAGCAACAACAACACCCACAACGCCAGCTAGAGCTATTGGCACCTATGACCGCCCTCACATTCATGGCAATAGGACGGCATCCGCAACCAGCTGTGAAGCTAACAACTTTGAGATCAAGTCAGGGTTGTTGAGTGTGATTGAGAACAACAAGTACCATGGCCTGGCTGTAGAAGACCCATTTGATCACTTGGACAAGTTTGATAGCTATTGTGGTTTGTCCAAGACCAATGGTGTGTCCAAGATGCCTTCAAGCTCAAGTTGTTTCCATTCTCTCTGGAGACAAGGCACGCCAATGGGAGAAATTCTCACCTAGTGACTCCATCACTACTGGGATGATTGCAAGAAAGCCTTCGAGAAGTTCTCTACATCAAGGACAGCCAAGAAGAATGAGATCTCTAGCTTCCAGCAGAAGAACTTGGAAAGCTTTAGTGAAGCATGGGAGAGGTTCAAGGGTATCAAGCAAAATGCCCACACCATGGCTTCTCAAAGGAGAGTTTGCTGAGTACATTCTACAGAGGAGCCCTTCCTGAGTTCAGAGCAAGATTGGATACAGCAAGCAATGGTTTCTTCCCGGCAGGTCTGAAGAAGATGCTGAGGAGCTGGTTGACAACATGGTGAAGAGTGACTCAGTTTACAGTGGGAGCATGACAGAGCTGATAGAACCACCAGAACTGATGACAACAGACCAAGAAGGAAATCAAATCCTCTGAAGAGAAGATAGACTTGCTGATTGCTAACCAAGCCAAAAAGGAGCAGATCAACTTTGTGGGTGGTCCTAGTCAAGAAACCTCCTAAGGTTAATGAAGTTGATGGGTTAGAAGGGCAAGAAGAGCTTTGTCATCAACAATGGTACTTGGTACATGAAGGAGCCTAACTTTCAGTACAACAACTACCAGCAAAGGTCTTATCCCAACAACCAGCAAGGAGGCTATCAACCCAAGCAAAACACTCAGCAAGGAACTAGCCTAGGGCAGAATCCTCCTCCTGGTTTTACCAATCAAGGCAATCAGCCTACTCAAGCTCAAGGTAGCTCTTCCCAAGCTAAAGCTCCAGATTCATCTATGGAAGCTATGTTCAAACAAATATTGGAAGGTCAGACTAGAACAGCCAAGGACATTGGCCATTAGTTCAAGACTGTTCACTCCAAGATTGATAGCAGCTATACTGAGCTAAACAACAAGATAAGAGCTTTGGAGAATCAGTTTGCTTCTATAAACTCTCAGCCAAGTCAGCCAACACTACCAGGAAAGGCTGAACAAAACCCTAAGGAGCCAATGAAGACAATCACTTTGAGAAGTGGTAGAGAGTTACCTCCAAGAGCTTTCCCCAAGGATGGTGAGAGACCTGTGGCCATCAACATTGATGATGTTGTGATTGTAGATGAGAAGGTTGATGAGGAGATTCTAGAAAAGATTGTTGAAGCTAAGGGTAAAGGAAAGGTTGGAGAAGAGAAGAAAACACTAAAGCATGGTGAAGTTGCCACTCCAACAAAAGAGTCTTTGTTCCTCCCTATGAACCTAAGCTGCCATTTCCTGAAGATTCAAGAAGCAACTGAGAAGTACAAAGCACTCTTTGAAGCAAATGAGTGAAGTTCAAGTCACAATGCCCATCATTGATGCCTTCATGCTTGTCCCTCAATACAGCAAGTTCTTGAAGGATGCTGTGGCTGCCAAGAAGAAGGAAATGGAGGGCATGATGGTTCTTACTCATGAGTGCAGTGCCATCATCCAGAGATTGACAATCCCTAAGAAGCTAGAGGATCCAGGCTGCTTTACTCCCACTTGTGCCATTGGTCCTTTGATGTTTGAGAGATGTCTATGTGATTTGGGAGCTAGTGTCAGTCTCATGCCTCTATCTGTTTCCAAGTTGGGTTCAGCCAATACAAGAAGTGTAAACTCTCTTTGGTGCTTGCTGATCGTCAGTCAAATTCCCTATTGGTATCCTTGAAGATCTCCCCTGATGGTGGGAAATTGTGAGATTCCTACTGATTTTGTTGTGCTTGAGATGGATGAAGAAGCTAGAGACCCCGATCCTTGGAAGACCATTTTAGCCACAGCAGGAGACCTTATCAATGTGAAAGAAGGCAAGATTGATCTTCATTTGGGGAAAGAGCACACTCTCCATTTTGACATCAATGAGGTAATGAAGAGGTCAACTGTGCAAGGCCAAGTGTTTTACATAGAAGAGATGGAAGCTCTTGCTGATGAGCTTCGAGGAATTGGCACTTGAAGAGTTGGCAATAAGGACCCTTTGCAGCATGCTTTGACAGTGGATAAAGAGGTCCAAGTGGTTGAGAACAAAGAGAGTGATGCTATTGTGGCCATGCTGGATTCTCACAAGAAGATTGATGATGAAGGCCAGTATGAGCTCACAAGAGGTGCACCAAACCCACAGCCACTCAACAAGAGGACACCCAACAAGATGATTGAGTGAGCTCAAGGCACCAAAAGTTTAGAAAGGCAATTGGGTACTCACTAGATGATATTAAGGGATATCACCTTCTGTACATGCATAGATACATCTAGAGGATGAATCAATGACTTCTATGAGCATCAAAGAAGGTTAAATCCTAACCTGAAGGATGTTGTAAAGAAGGAGATTCTTAAGCTCTTAGATGCTATCTATCCTATTTCAGATTCTAAATGGGTATCTCCCAGTTCCAAAGAAAGGTGGTATCACTGTGGTTAAAAATGACAAGGATGAATTGATACCAACTAGAACCATAACTGGCCATGGTGTGTATTGATTATAGAAAGCTCAACTCTGCATCTAGAAAGGATCATTTTCCATTGCCATTCATTGATCAAATGCTTGAGAGACTTGCAAACCATCCTTTCTATTGTTTTCTGATGGGTATTCAGGTTTCTTCCAATCCCCATACATCCCAATGATCAAGAGAAGACAACATTCACATGCCCTATGGCACCTTTGCTTATCGAAGGATGCCATTTGATTATGTAATGCTCCAGCAACCTTTCAAAGGTGCATGATGTCTATCTTCTCGATCTCATTGAGGAGGATAGGAGGTATTCATGGATGATTTCTCTGTTCACGGATCTTCATTTTCTGCTTGTTTGTCCAACTTGTGTGGTCCCACAGATGTGAAGACACCAACCTTCTGCTGAATTGGGAGAAGTGTCACTTCATGGTCAAAGAGGGGATTGTGCTTGGGCATAAGATTTCAGAAAAGGGTATTGAAGTGGAAAAGGCTAAGATTGAGGTTATGGTCAGCTGCCACCACCAAAGACAGAAAGACATCAGAGCTTCCTTGGCCATGCTGGGTTCTATTGAAGATTCATCAAGGACTCTCAAATATTGCTGACCAATGACCAAGTTGCTGTGCAAGAAGGCCACTTTCAGCTTTGATGAAGATTGTCTTGAGGCATTCAAGAAGATAAAGGGTGAACTTGTTAGTGCTCCCATTGTCCAGCCACCTAATGGGACCTCCCTGAGATAATGTGTGATGCTAGTGTTGCTGGGGTTGTCCTCGGGCAGAAGAAGGATGGCAAGACTCATGTGATTTATTATGCTAGCCAAACCCCTGAATGATGCACTGAATGAAGTATGCCACAACTGAGAAAGAGATGCTGGCCATTGTCTTCGCTTTGAAAATTCAGAAGCTACCGGTGGGTTCCAAGGTCATTGTGTATACTGACCATGCAGCTTTGAGACATCTCCTAGCAAAGAAGGATGCCAAGCCAAGACTACTAAGGTGGATCCTTTTGCTTCAAGATTTGACTTAGAGATTAGAGACAAGCCAGGGATTGAGAATGGAGTTGCTTATCACTTGTCCAGGCTGAGAATGAAGGTGGAATCCCTATTGATGAGGGACTTAGACAAGAGCATTTCATGGCTATCATGTCGGTGGCAGTTATTGAGACTGGAAAGAAAATTGAAGAGGTTAAGGCAGCTGAAGAGAAGGGACCTTGGTATGCTGATTTGGTTAACTACTTAGCCACTGAAAGGAGCCATTGGGTCTCTATGGGTATGAGAAGAAGAAGTTCTACAAAGACTGAAGAGATACTATTGGGATGAACCATACCTCTACACCCATGCAAAGATCAGATCTATAAAGAGGTGGCTGAAGAAGAAGTTGAAGGAATCCTCACACATTGCCATGGATCTTCCTATGGAGGCCATTTTGCTACCTTCAAGACTGTCTCAAAGGTGCTACAAGCTGGATTTTGGTGGCCACACATGTTCAGGGACACACAAGACTTCATTTCAAGATGTGACTCTTGCCAAAGGAGGGGAACATTACTAAGAGGAATGAGATGCCCCAAACCCAACTCAAGTGGAAGTGTTTGATGTTTGGGGATAGACTTCATGGGACCTTTCCCTTCTTCTTATGGCAACAAATACATCTTGGTGGCTGTGGACTATGTATCAAAGTGGGTGGAAGCAATAGCAAGTCCTACAAATGATTCAAGAGTGGTGGTCAAAATGTTCAAGAGCAATATCTTCCCAAGGTTTGGAGTACCAAGAGTGGTCATAAGTGATGGAGGTTCACATTTCATCAACAAGGTATTTGAGGGTCTTTCAAGAAGAATGGAGGAAAACAAGGTTGCAACACCCTATCACCCCTCAAACAAGTGGCCAAGGAGGTCTCCAACAAGCAAATCAAGGGCATCTTGGAGAAGGTTGTGGGAACCAAGAGGAAGGATTGGTCGACAAGCTTGATGATGCTCTTTGGGCATATAGAACAGCCTTAAGACTCTAGGCACTACTCCTTTCAACCTTGTCTATGGGAAATTCATTTTCCAGTTGAGCTTGAATACAAGGCATTGTGGGTGTGAAGCTTCAACTTTGACATCAAGAGTGCAAGGAGAAGAGACTTCTTCAACTCAATGAACTGGATGAGATAAGGATGGATGCCTTTGAGAATTCAAGGATTTACAAGGAAAAGACTAAGGCCTTTCATGACAGGCACATCCTCAAGAGAGAGTTCAAGGCAGGAGATCAAGTTCTTCTTTACAACTCTAGACTGAAGTTATTTCCGGGAAGCTTAAGTCAAGGTGGTCTGGTCCATTTGTGATCAAAGAAGTGAGGCCTTATGGAGCCATTGTGTTATGGGATAAGCAGGGTAATGACGTTGAATGGCCAGAGACTCAAGGAATACATGGCCACAATACCAAAGGAGGATGGGACATCAACCCCATTCTCTGATGCTCCCCTTGCCTAACTCTCAAAGGAGGCAAAGTCAAGCTAGTGACTTTAAACAAGCTCACTGGGAGGAAGTCCCATGGTTATCCTTGTATTGCATTAGGATTGTTCTTTTCAACAATAAATCACTTGGAGGATGGTGAGCTTGGGAATGAGTTGGATGGGTCTTGAGATGGAGGAAAAAAAAGAGGTTGGAGGTTTGGACCGGTAGTGGTTGATCGGGGTCGCCACCCGGCCGGGAAGCTGGTGGAGCAGTCCCGACCGGTAAAGGCACCCGGTCGCGGAAGCTTGGAAGGAGAATGGACCGGGTGTGGTGGTGTCCGGGTTGGAGCACCCAGTCGTGAAGCAGCAAGGTGGGATCGGGGACAGGCCCCGGAGAAGTGCACCCGTCGGAATGTGATGGAACGGACCGGACGTCCGTCCGGGTGAGCTACCCTGGCCGATCCACTTCCCAGCACGACGCACTGCCACCGCCGCCACTCCAGGTGCTTTTGTCTCTAAACAGACCCAAACCCATCTAAAACGACCTAACCCATCCAACCCACCTTAACCTCCCTAAAGTTCGATGAAGGACTTTGCAAGTCCAATCAAATGTTCTAATATAAATGATGTCAATCTATTTCTAAGTGATTATCAAGCAAAGGGAATACAGGACATAATTAATCTAAGTGCTACCAATGTGATGATAATGATTTTAATCTAAGATACTACTAAAAGCAATAAAGTACTAAACTTTCTTCTTAATGAAAAAAGAGGACCCATGAGCTAAGGGAATTGACCTTGGGAGATCAAACATCAATCTAAGGATGGCAGCAACAATCAATCTAACCACCTTAGGCCTAGACACAATCCTAAACAAACTCTATGGTCAAGAAGGATGTTCATTTGCTAACATATCTCAAGCATCAAATGGTCATTGGTTGAATAACATGCAAGCAATCATTATGATTAAGTCTATTAGCTATTCTAACTCCTTTACAACAAATGGTATTTGGTAAAGGAAGTTAGAACTTAGAAGAGTTGGTTCAGACATTTCATAGAACACCTTGTGGGCAAGAAATGTCTAGAACTCAACCTTTGAGAGGCCAACTCAGAAGAAGTAGAAACACCTTTAAGCAAGGAACAAGATAGATCTACACTGAACACCCTAGATCTAGCCTAATCTCCCCTTAATCTCCTAACCCATGGATCCTAAAGTGGATTACTCACTAATCAACATGATCACTCTTGAAATCATGATGGATTCAAGCTTAATCATGTAGTGAAAAAAGGAGATGAGATCTAACCAACAAGAACACAATTATTAGATGAGATTAAGAAGTCAAAGATGAAGCTTTACTCAAAGGTTTTGTGTTCTTAATGAGAAAATAACATAAGTCCCAATTTAGGGATAATACGAGTATTTATAGTAGGCTTAAGAGCCCTAAAACATAAAAGCAAAATGACTAAAACGCCTTTAAAAGAGTAATGGTCTAATCCAATCAAAAGGCTCCAAGCTGGATACCCTGGTCGGATGGGAATCAACCAGGCCGGTATCAACCCGGTGGAATCTCGACCAGGCCGCCCATGCCGCGGCGGGTCGCCTTGGTCAGTGTGCTGAGGTCGAAAGTGGCCTGGTACGCTGGAGGAGGTCGGGTATGATCGCGTGGTCCTGATCCTGGGCGTTCTCCATCGCCTGGCCGTGCGGGTCTTCTCGGTGCATCCGTCGCCCTGTCCCAGGCGTTCGTCAAGTACGGGTGTGCTCGCACGCTGGTGGCGCCCAGTCGGGTGTGGACGCCCGGCATGCCGCGACGCCGGTGGCGCCCAGTCGGGTGTGGACGCCCGTATACCGCACGCTGGTGGCGCCAGTCGAGTGTGATCGCCCCGCGACGCGCTGGTCCGCTCTTCGCTGTGCCGCCGCCGCCCTCGGGTGTGATCGGGTTGATGTTCAGACGCTGGTAACTTCACCCGGTGTCCAGGCCGCGATGCAAGGTTCTGTTCCTCAGCGTCAGGCCGCAGCGGGTTGTCGAGGCCTGCATTCGGCCCTGCAAGCTTCATCGCCCAGCATCTCGGCCCCGCGCGGGTTGGTCAGGTCGAGTGTGCTGACCCGGGTGCCTTGACATGCCTCCACTCAAATGATCATAACTCCTCCACACGGGCCAAATGGTTTGGAACCACCCCATTGGAAAGATAACTAAAAATTCTATGTCTCCACCAAATCTTAGCATAAAAGACTTCTATGGCTATCTTCCATGCTCATCTTTCACCCTTCGTCTTTGTAACAAAGTACCCCCAAACACCTTCAATATCTTCAAAGTACACTCCAAGACCTGATAAAGACTCATGAATGCAAAATGAACCTAAATATGCCTAATGCCTAATCTAGAAGGGATAAAATGCACAAAATGGAAAGCTAAAACAATGAAAATATGCAAGACATCAACTCCCCACACTAGTCCTTTACTTGTCCACAAGTAAAATAGAAAGGACTAAGGAGTAAAGGTTTGAAGGAGGGACTCATAACCAAAAGAATGCTCTTCTTAGCTCTCAACTTGATAACCTTTTATAAACATACCAAGTAGCAAGAGCAAAACATTATCAAACTCTAACTTCTGGCCTATCTTAACTCCTATGATCTCTTCACTCACTCATCATGAACAAACCACAAGTCCATTTACTCTCTAACAATCATTAAGTGAACTCAAATAATTTCTTGCAAATGGTCAAATGGTCTAAGTCACTTGGTTTGGTGAAAGAAGGTTTGACGAAGTTAAACAAGAGGTTCAAAGGAATTTCAATGGGTGGTTCACTCTCAAAACAAGTAGCCTTGACATTGCACATAATCTATCTAAGAAAAGGATCAATTTATGCATACAATGGTCAATCTCCAATGTTCTACCCTTTTCCCCAAAATATATACAAGCAAAATTACTTATCTACAATGCCAAACCCAACTCACATCACTCACCCAAATGATTTCCCAAGGACTCAAGACACTTTTATATAGAACTCTTTCTCAAATCTATCTAAGGATTTTACATGTTAAACTACTCTTAACTCTCCTTTTAACTTTTAGCCCTCATTCTTATTCCCTTTTTTAATAATCTTTTCTTTTCTTTTCTCTCTCTTTTTTCTTTTTCTTTGAGGGCCAAGACTTTCTTTTCAAATGAGAGATAGAGAGTTTCTATTCTAATCCCAAAGAGACTAAATACTTGAGTTCCAAGAGTCCAATCAATCATCTCACAACTTTTTCACAATTCCCAAATGAACTTAATCAACACTCACACCCCCAAATCCTATGAGCTAGATAATAGAGTGTCTATTCTAGCAAGAATGGAGACTAAGCATTGTCGCTCCCAATACTCTCAAGATTATGCACATGTAAGACTTTCAAGAAGAGGCCTCACTCATCAAAGTAATGAAAGCTTGAAAGAAAGGAAGGGTTCATGAGTGGAGTACCACTTGAGTTTGTCTAAAAAGATTGGCATAGAATAGAGAGACAACTCAAGTGTTTTATCCGTGACTTAGTACACAAGGGACCATGGGCAAGATACTAAGAGTTCACACAAGACAGGAGTAAACTTCAAAGAGAGCATCATCAATCAAATGGGTTTCAAGAGGAGTTTTCAAGGCTCAAGTTTACAAGTTTTCCCACGGTTGCTCTACTTACTATGGTTATAAAGGTTATCGCTTTAAGAACTTAGCATGAGCATCTTATCAAGGTAACTATCATCCTTGTCACCTTATGCATGATGCAACCTATATGATGATTTCTATTTTTTTTATGCAAGTGGATGATCTAGACTCATTTCTAATGCAACTACATGATACTTTTTATGCTACAAATGCATGCTTATGACATAAAACAAAAAATATGATTAGCACCACCCCCACACTTAATTCAACAGTTCTGTGGTTTGTTAAATGTAGAGAAGGGCCTAAGAGAAAAAAAGAAATCTAAATGCAAAGATGAATGGTATATACAATGATCAGGAAGTGGAGTACCCATGGAGCTGCAGGATGAGGCAGATGCCTCATCCTCAGAATCGCCTTCCTCATCAGTGGTGTCTAGAGAGGGGGACTTGTTCCTGGACAGATGGGAAGATGTGGTTCCTGCCACGGAGGGCTTGCTTCTTGGTTTGTGGTGCATTTGGGTCATGAAGGGCAGAGGAGGGGTGCAAGGAAAGCATCAAGATCGAAATCCTCAGCCTTGCAGCCTGCTACAGCTCCACTAGTCAGAACATCAGCCACCTTCCTCATGAACTGAGCTGAAGCTTCAGCTTGTCTCTTCACAGTTTTCCTCAATTCCTTGCACTTCATGGTGAGCTTGTAGATGGTCCTATCTTGAGCTCTGCCACCTTGTAGTGTGCTAATCTGGTCATGAGCTTGGCAATGGGACCAATAGGCAGGGCACTGGTGCATTGCTCAAACTTATAGCCAGGAGGACCAAAGAGATGGGCTGTGGCTCTGCTGGAATACCCCTGATCAAACTTAGCTGCCTTCGCTGCTGCTCGCTCATGCAATACCATAGGCCGTGAGTCCCATGACTGCTTAGGAGGTGCTGCTCACTGATATCAAAATTATAGTCCCTGGTGTCCTCAATGAAGTGAGCTCATAGTTAGGGGAGAAGCAGCTCAACTGTGGTGGAACCTCTCAAGCACGGTAAACACACCTCTCATTGTATCTTCCAGAGAAGTAATTGACTTCAAGTAGGTGAGGTCAATGAAAGAGGGACCGATGCATCATCGCCAAGCTAAGACCCTGGTGCACAAGCAATGGTGTGATCAAGCCACCTATCCCAATCTGAGCCTCTGGATCCCTGTTTGTCCAAGCATAACTTGTAGTACATGAGGCTTCACAAAGAATCCAACCATACCAAACTCAGTGTAAAATCAGTGGGGACGCCAGGTAAGTGAGGAGGTGAGGCAAAGTGCTGGACAGCTTGGTGCATGAGGTTCAAGTCTTCCATTCATGTTACTTGGCTCTTTCCTCGGTAGATGGTGTGGACAATCAGCCTATTGAGGTAGCGGACTGATGGATGCCTGATAGAAGCATTCTTGTCTCTGCTGGACACTCTATCTTTGCCGGATAAGAACTCGTAGTGTGGAAGGGTCTTTCCTTAGGAAGCCCTTTCAGCTTAAGCAAAGAAGACTCCTTCAAATCCTTGAGGCCAAGCACCTCCAATCTCAGCAAAAGTCATGAAGTAGGTTCTCTTATCAATCTTGAAACTGATTCTTCCCAATTTTGTTCCTCATGTAGAGAAGAGTGGAATGTGGCTTCCAAGGATGCCAAGAATTGGCAAGAGACCTCTTTATGTGTTGGGTGAGCCATGGAATAGAAGCTGTACATGTTCATGAGAGCAAGCAAATCCTTCATGTCTTGATCAATCTCTAACTCTCTTATTATCCTCACATCAGCAATCTGGTTGGAGGCCAGGATACCTTGCCTCAACTGCTCCAATAGTTCAACATCAGTAGGCTTCCTCTGCTTATCTCTATGAGGATTGAAACCCCTCTTCGAAGTGTCTTGCTCAGCCACACTACCATTTGGAGAAGATGCTTCTTCAACAATTGCATCTACTTGCTCCAAGGGTGGAGGCTACCAATGTCTTTGGTTTTGGTGCCTTGATCGCGGATCTGGTGGGAGGAGTTGGTTTCTCATCATCCTTCTTGGTGTTCTTTTCTCCAAACAAGAGGTCCCACACTGTGAGATCTTGGAGCTCTAGCTTTTTGTAGGAGTGTGCTTGTGATCACCAACAGCCACTCTTTTTCCATCCCTCTGGCCTTTTGTAAACATCATCAATCACTTTCTCATCACTAGCATCCTTTTTCCTTCATTCTGGCTTGCTTGTTAGCCCCATCAACCACTCTCTTTCCATCCCTCTTGGCTTGTGTTTTTCTCAATATTGCCAAGGCTTGCTGCCTCCTGCTCCTCAGATTCAGGCATGGAGCCTAACTCTTTCCCAAACCTAGCAGTCTCTTTCTGAGTCCCTCAACCTTTCTCAGGCAATCAAGTCCTCATCTTTTCTTCCCTTGAACCTGAAAAATTTCAAGACTTGGACAAGATTGCGCAAGGAAGAAATAACACTTTGGGAATGATAAGTGCTTGAACATGAACCTAGTCTAAAACCAGCAACCTAGCAAGACTATCACAAAGCAATCAAGTTCCCATGTCCACAAAATTCAATTTTTTATGAACAAGGGAACCTAATCTAGCTAATTCCAAGTAAAATCACCAAGCAACTTGAAATTGAATGTTAAACAAGCTCTAGAACATCAATTCCAATCAATCTAGACCATAATCAACCAAAAGTAAGAACCTTTTCAAAATCCCCAAATCTCATGAACCCTATTTCTTAAAATCCAAATTCAGCTCAAATTGACCAAGAAATCAACAGCCCAGCATCATATATAGTCATTCCCTAGTCTATTTGACAGAATCAAGCAAGAAAAGGTTCAAAATTTCAAGTTCAAATTTTAGGTTCATGAGCATTACGAATTTGAACTGAAAAGTACCATACCTTGCTTTGGAGGAAGGATTAGATGAAAAGATTCAAGGAAATAGACTTAGGGAAGAAGAATTGATGGGAAATGTTGGGGTCAAAAACGTTATCTCAAATCCACGGAAATCCAAACTCAAAGATTTCCGATGGACTTACTAACGGGGAAAGATCGAACAACGAAAACCCACGGACGGCAAGACGCCTGGCGACCGGCAGCACGCCACGCCGAGTCGCCTGGCACCGGCACCGCCTGGTGCTGGCGGCATCGCTGCCACGCTGGTCGGCTACGCCGGGCGGCACACCTCGCCTGGCCGGGCGGCACGCCCGCCTACGCTGACGCTGCCACGCTGGCCAGCCTGGCGCCGGCGTACCCAGGCCTGGCTCGTCGACGGCTCGCCCTGGTCTCGTCCCATCATGCTCGGCCTGATCCCATCTGGCTTGTTTGATCGATCCGTGGTGTTTGGTACGACCACGTATGGAATGAACATCATTCGATTCGTTGAATCATCCTCGATGTTTTACCACAAAACTGAAGGATTGATTTCAGAGAAGATACCAGATAAAACGAGATCGATTAACTTGAACATCGATCCTTAGGCTATATGGTTTATTTTATGAGAAAGATAGTCTTTTCGAAATCGTGATAAAACGCTCAACAACTTAAGACAAGTCCACGGACTTACTTACGATTTTATGAATTCATGCCCAATCAGGGTTATGACGGTTTATCCGATTCCTAACATCGGATAAACATCAAGTCATCGAAAAATAGCGAAAACTCGAGGATAACCATCGAAGACCGAATTAAAATGGAATATTTCCAAGAGATAAGCTGGGCCCAAAGGCAGGTCCATCATCCTAAGGCAAACCGACTTGGAGTGGATATATATGAGAGCAAGAGTAAGAGGAGGGATCCGAAAATTAGACTCAGAGCATTCTTTAATCGCAACTCTCTGCCTTCGAAAACCTTTGTACTCAGCTTTCATTTAATAAAACGCCTTCGGGCAAATATTTCAACTCTTATTTTTACCTATTGAACTTTCTCGATTGCGTGGCAACGCAAAGAACTGACCTTCAAGGAAAGTCGGTTTACTTGGCTTTCTCCGCAATCTTATTTATCGGAAATTGACGGTGTGAATTTCGGCTCCCACAGCTCGCTAAGGAGGGACGATTTCTAACCCAAAACCACCAATCGACGAAATTCAGTATGGCTTCTTCATCAGCCCGCAACATCGTGATTCGAGGATCGAGCAACGCCAGTATGGCCAAACCTCACAACAATCTCCTCGCAAGAATTCACATCCAGATATTGACGTAGCAAGGGTATTAGTCGACACCATGCTCGGCTAATATTATCTATAGCACCGAAGAGGATGGGCCATCTAAGCATCCTACGCATCTACCCCAGCCCAGTATTCGACTCTCGAAATTATGACCCTCGCTCGACTAACCTCCTAGTCGGCCGAGCCGCCGCCAAAAACACGGAATTCTGGTGATCGATGGTCCAACGTCAGACAACGCGATAGTTGGAACTCCCTAAACCCATGAGAGCTTATCCCATCAACATTCCACCTATGCCTCGTTCGACGCTTTCGGGTCGAAACAATACATGGTAGTCACAGCAGCGCAGATCTACTCTAGCAATGAACTAAAACGGAAAAATTCAAATCGACCTCTCGAAAAGCAACGATTCACATCGCCAGAAACCTTCTGGCAGTCCCAAAGAAGGCCCTGGAAGGGAAGCGCTGAACCAACCTGCTAACCGGTGGTCTCATTTGCTCTCGACGATTCCTTCCCTAACGGTGGCGTCAAATCGGAGCTAACCTCCAACCAATAAAAGTAGAGCTCATCGCGATGCCTCAAAAGAACCTCAGTACGCTCGATTGGGCTGCGGAGGATATGCCGAATCGACATTAGCGTAACATGTCACGAACTTAACATCGAATCCAACTCACAAACCCGTAAACAAAAGAGACGAAGCTGGGACCTGAGCGTACACAAGAGTCAACGAGGAAGTCAAAGACTCTAAAGTAGGGTCGATAACAGAAGTTAGGTATCCGGATTAGCTTGCCAACCCTGTCGTGGTAAAAGAAGAACGCAAGTGGCGAAGTCTGTGTCGATTTCACGGATCTGAATAAAGCCTGTCCGAAGGACACTCGCTTCTCCCGCGACATCGATCGACATTGGTCGGCAACCAAGGGAAACAAGCTTCGTCATTCATGGACGCTTTTTCCGTTACAATCAGATCATGATGAACCCGACGACCGCTAAAAACTGCGTCATCACAGACCACGAACGATTGCTATAAGGTAATGCCTTCGGTCTTAAAACACGGGTGCAACGCATCAGCCACCGCCAACAGAATGTTTGCTGAGCAACTCGAAAACTATGGAGTTATACATCGATGATATGCTTCAAAATCTCGGACGAACACCATCATGTAGCCCACCTAGAGGAATGTTTTGCACGACTCAACCAGCATAACATGAAACTCAACCCGGCGAAATGTAGGTTCATATCGGGAGAATTCCTCGATACCCTTAACGTGATCGCTGAATCGCCAACCCTAAAAAATCGACGATTGATAGAGATGGCCTCCCGAGAACCAAGCGAAGAGCTAACCGAAGAGTCGCGCTTTGAACCGCTTTCATCTCAAGGCCCACGGATAAGTGCCTACCGCTTTACCTAAACATGAAGGGAAACAAGAAGTTCGAATGGTCCGGCAATGTGAAAGCTTTCCAACAGTTAAAACATTACCTGGCCACTCCACCAGTCCTCAAAACCGTGGACGGTGAACCCTTTTCCTCTATCGCAGTTTCGACAGCAGTCAGTGGCGCCCTGATATGAGAAGAACGCGCTAACAAAAGCAATCTTTACGTAAGCACATTACTGATGCGAAAACTCGACCCGCTAATGGAAAAATTAGCATTCGCCATAACCTCGCAAGAAAACTAAGACCATATTTCCAGTTCATACTATAGTGGTTCTCACCACGCTCCCACTACGGATAATTCTGCATACCGAGCCAATCTGGTAGGCTCGCGAAATGGGCAATCGAACGAGTCAATACGACGTCAATATCGCCAGGACATGTGCAAAGTCCCAAGTACTTGCGGATTTCTTGGTGAGTTACCCACTGGTAGCATGACTAACGAGGAACCAAACTCAACTTGGGTCCTCCACGCACGGTTCGCCCAAACAAGGATCCGAATCGAATACGCACTCACCTCTCCTAACGGGAAATCCTAGAAAAATCTTTCCATTGGCTTTTCATGCTTCAAACAATGAGGCAGAATAATGGCACTGCCGCAGGCTTGCGGCTAGCCCATGGATTAAAAATCTGAATATTCACGCTACTGCATTCTCATAGTCGCCAATCAATACAGCGGAGAATATGAGTAAGAGACGAAGGATGGACGCTGTATCTGAAACTCGCCCAAGAACTGGCTCAGAAGTTTCACCAGTTCGCCTCTGACCAGAATTCCTACGCCCAGGCCGACGCTTGGCCCTCGCCAAGTCAGATCCAGGCTCAACGATAATCCCGGTCTAATTCATCGAACATCCAAGCATCGGACCACCAGTGGTCGCCAATCTAATCCGGGAAGAGATTGAAGATGAAGAAGTCGAGGATCAACCGAAGCGGATGTGGACCCAACCGAAAGTAATGGCTAACAGCCCTGGTTAGGTACTAACCAGCCTATATCGCGAATGGAATCTTACCCCCGAAAAATGGGCTGCTCAGAAGTGAAACCCAAGCGCACGGCACGCCACGATAGAGGGAGAAATTTATAAGTGGTGTTTCTCTGGTCCTCTCATGACATGCAAGGGAAAGGGCAAGAAGAATCATGGAAGAGGTCCATTCGATCATGCGGAAATCATTCTGGAAGATCTCAAGAATAAAAAATCGCCACGGTTATTATTGGCCAACCATGGCAAAGACTGCTGAAATTCGCCGAAGTGCGAGAAATGCCAAAGGCATGCTCCAACAATCCATCAACCCACGGAAATCCTCTCTTCAATCTCGCCCCCTATCCTTTTCATGCCATGGACATTGTCGGACCTATGCACCCATCAAAACAAAACTCTTCCTCCAAGTCCTCACGTATTTTTTCCAAATGGGTAGAAGCAGAATCCTACGCAAGTATCAAAGACACACAAGTCGTGAACTTTGTCCGAAACATATCATAACTACGAACAAAATAGATAACGGATCTCAATTTATCTCTGTTCGATTCGAAGCATTCTGCTTAAAATGGAAAATACTTAATTTACGGTCAACTCCCAGATATCCGCAATGCAATGACAGGCAGAATCAACAAGACCGCCCTGACGGACTCAAGAAACGCCAGACGCCAAGAAGGGCGATGGGGAGGAGCTGGGAGTTCTTTGGTCGCGATCGCACAACCCAAGACGGCTACGGTGAAACTCCATTCGCCTCGCTTACGAACGGAATGCATGATCCCTCGCGTGAAGTATTCCTGAGTACGGAGAAGATTCCTCCCCAAAGAGAGGATTTAAACGACGCTTATGATGCTGGACAATCAATTCTCAATTGCCGACCTATCTCGAATCCAGAATTACCAGCACGCCGCCGCGAAGGTTCTACAACTCAAACGCCTATCCAGGTTCAAAGAAGGCGATTTAGTTCCACGCGAAAGTCTTCCAAAACACTGCCAACCAAACGCAGGAAAACTGGGAACAAACGGGAAGGACCGACAAAGTCATAAAAGTAGTCGACCAGGTTCATACCAAATCGCAAAACATGCAAGACGCCAAAATCCCGAACTTGAATGCGATGCACCTCAAAAAATACTACCACTAAACAATAAACGGGTACAAAGAACTACGAGATGGCCGACCTAGGCAGTGGTAGTAACCCGCCAACCGGCGGATTCAGCTATCCCCAATTAAAAGGGGAGGGTACGATACTGTGATACTCCCACCAATTTCAAGACTCTAAAATTTTCAAACTTTCTCACGACTTTTCAAATCAGCCTAAACGCCACAACAACGGATCTAGTATCCACTGCTTATTATTACATCCAAAACAAATCCCGGAGGGCCAACACTTCACAAAGCAAAATGAATGTAGACGCTTCTCCCTGGATTGAATTTACGCCACCCTCTGGTCCTGGCGTCCAAACGGAGACAACAGTTTTCCGCTGGCATTCTACAAAATCCAAAAGCCCGCAGCGCTTCAACACTCAGATGCGCATAAGGAAAAAAATCGACCTCAGCACCAAGCAGACGCCGCTAACTTCAGGACATTCTTTCCGCGAAAACATTGCAGACTAAATCTTCGCCTCAACATACAAACGCACTCAAAACTGATCATTTTGCTGATCACAAACAACTCTAACGCCCTAAATAAAGCCTCTTCAAGGGTAGGCTCTCTACATCCGGCTAAGGATAAACATAGCGCTATAAGAAATCCAATTTTGGTCTAGTTTTCAGAAGGAAGTAGCTCGACTCACGCCAAACAAATCATATAAGCCGGTTGTAACAACCCGCGATTTTAAACGGTACGAGTCAGGTTAAAATCGCAAACAGTAAAACGAAGCCGATTTGTCATCGCAAAGCCTCAGTCCGGTGAGTAAACCTAGGTCTTGCCTTAAACGCCCCACGCTGGATCTTGACATCTCACAGACATAGTATGGTATACTTAGATCCAAAAATTTGTCTCTTCACTTAAGTTCCGCTTGTTTACCTAACTTCAAGCAGAATCTGTGAACCGGAAAATCTCGCTTTATGCAAACAATAGGTAATGGCGGATCGGGAACCAGGAATGAGACGACAACTCACACCTCTTTCTCATACCAAAACCGGTTCATAAATAATCGCTTTAGATTGAGACTGCAAGTTCAAACAAAACCCCAAAAGGGCAGGGATTCGGGCACCAACGGCCAGTCCCAAAAAGCACATCATGGCCTCTTAACGTCGTAAAACAAAACTTAAATCCCAGAAGGGATTGATAAACCTAGGCACTCCAGGAGCCGCCACCTTCATCTCACTGCTGATAGATGGGCCCTCTGGTCGATCGGGATCGCCACTACCTGCCTCGCCCACGCCAGCCCATCTTCTCCCGTATGCTCCTGATCTTCTGGAGTTCGGAGGTCGACCAGTGCATTCGCCTGCAGCCAGCAAGGATCAACCAAATTCCCTCGGTGGTCAGCCACTCTCCTTGCGTGATCTTAGGTTTCTCCAAGTCCAAAGACGGGCCTCATTACCTCGGCAACCGAAGCCGCTTCAAACTCCCTCGATCCCGCTAAAGCCAGGTCCTCTTGCGGATGGCTATCAAGGACTCAAACAGGGTGGCTATCCCGCTGACCACCAAAAGTCATTATGGTATCGCAACCTCCGGGATCTACGGCGCTCATCTCTCATGAGTCTGGATCTTCCTCGACGACGGCGGATCTCCGGTGATTCTCCTTCTTCACCTTGGAAAATGAACTTCCGCTCCCTCAGCCAAGATCACTGATACAACCTCAAGCTGGACGCCTGGGCGGCATGGGTGTCCTCGACAGTTCAATGCGCCTTAGCACGCTTCAGCTTCCTGCGATTTAAATCCAAATCTCGATAGCGAATGGCTTCCGACCCACACTCGCCAAGCATTCTCCACAATCAGCCACAAACCGTCCGCAAAGAAGGAGGTATCCTCGTAAAAATAAAATCGAACTCGAACGATGACGCCAACGCTCGTGAGTCTTTCTCCTCGCCGCACTTCGCCTTTTGCTCCGACGCCGACCAGCCCTTGCCTTCGCAACGGCGCTGGCACCACGCTGGCAGCCCCAAAAGTTCTCTTCGCCGGGAAGAGGCGAGATTCTATCGCATCCTCTTCCGAGATCACGATCGAGCGGTCAAGAACCCGATGGATGGACCTGAAACATCTGTTCGAACAATAGCCTTCCCACAGAGGGAGGGCATCGGATGGGACTTTGGGCTGGGAACCGGAGGAACAGGCTAAGGGGCCAAGGAGCAGGCAAAGAGATCGAGAAACAGCAAAGGAGTTACCAGGAACATCGGGCGCTTCAGTTCTCGCCTTGAGCCTCAGCACTACCGATAGCTTAGCCTTGAAAGAATCAAACCCATCAATGACGGACGGGATTTCCGAACGCCTGAACGGGCCGAGCTGGCTGGCCGGAACCGACGGAGCTTGGCCGGCTCACGATCCCAACATCAATCATTTTTTCAACTTGGATGAAGACATTTTCTTCGAGGAGAAGAAGAGAATTTGAAAAGATGTGAAGAATGAGAAGGGAAGGCTAGCTATTTATAAGAAAAAAGGGGTACACAGGTTTCCTCGAAGAACTTTAATGAAAATTTCGATTTTCAAAAAAATATTCGAATCATCACTTCCGCAAAATCGCGCTCCGATCTACAAGCTGGGGGCTAACTGTTGGGGCAAAAATGGTTATCTCAAATCCACGCTAAAGATCCTTCCAAACTCAAAGATTTCCCGCACGACTAACTAACGGGAAAGATCGAACAACGAAAACCCACGGACGCAAGACGGCCTGGTGACCGGGCGCACGCCACGCTGAAGCCGCTTTGGCGCCGGGCGCACGCTGCCACTGGCCGGCCTGGCGCCGTGGTATACCTGGCCTGATGCAGCGCACGCTGCCACGCTGGTCGCCTGGCTACCGGCACTGCCGCTGGCCAACCTGGCCGCGACGCCTGCCGCTGGGTCGCCTATACCGCGCACGCTGGGCCACACGGCCGGTGCTCAAGGCCGGGCGGCATCGCTGCCCCGCGAAGCCGGCTCGCCATGGTACCGCTTGCCCGTCGACGCTCGCCCCTGGTCTCGTCCCATCATGCTCGGCCTGATCCCATCTTGCTTGTTTGATCGATCCTCGTGAGTTTGGTGCACTAATGCTATGGAATGAACATCTTTCGATTCGTTGGAATCATCCTCGATGTTTTACGACAAAAACTGAAGGATTGGATTTCTCGAGAAGATAGCATATAAAAATCGATTCAACATCGATCCTTTAGGCTATATGGTTTATTTTACGAAAGATAGCTTTTTCGAGAAATCGATAAAACGCTCAACGACTTAAGACAAGTCCACGGACTTACTTACGATTATGAATACAGGCCCAATCAGGTTGTGACGGTTTATCCGATTTCCTAACATTCGATAAACATCAAGTCATCGAAAAATAGCGGAAAACTCGAGGATAACCATAAGACCGACAAAAATGGAATATTTCCTTAAGAGATAAGCTTGGGCCCAAAGGCGAAGTCCATCATCCTAAGGCAAACCGAATTTTGAGTGGATATATAATGAGAGCAAGAGTCAAGAGGAGGGGATCCGAAAAATTAGACTCATAGCACTTCTAGCTTAGAAGAATTAGGGCTTAGGTGGTTAGACGAGCGGCTTAGACGCTATTGTCTCATGACTTATTTTTTCTTTAATCGCAACTGCCTTTCGAAAAACTTGTATCGAGCTTATTTAATAAAACGCCTTCGCAAATATTTCAACTCTTATTTTTATCTATTGAACTTTCTCGATTTCTGCGGTGCACCAGAGAACTGACCTTCAAGGAAAGTCGGGTTTATTTGGCTTTCCTCCCAATCTTATTTATCGGAAATTGACGGTGTGAATTTCGGTCTCACAGAAAAGGAATTGATGATTTGGTCGAGAGATTGAGAAAGTTATGGGGATTTTAGTTCTTGGAGGCTGTAGAGGATTTTGATGTGAGGAAGGGATGAAATGTGGAAAGAGAGGGTGATGTAGGGTTTTGGGGAAGTTTTGGGTCAGGTGGGTCGAGTCTGCTGTCGGGTCGAAGTTTGGGTCAAAAAGGGAAAAAAACTACCTGGCCCGCTGGTTGTGGTTGGTACGCCTTGGCACGGGTGTGGGGAGTTTGACGCCCGGCACGCCCACCCGCAGCGCCCGGCTCCACCCGCGCGTCTTCTCCACCGGTGCCATCACCCGGTGTGATCTGCATAGAGTTCGCTTGCTCCACCCGCGGGTGCTTCCACCGCAGTGCTGTCACCCGGCACGCCCCGCTCATCGTGTTCCGATCAATCCACCCCGCATGGCTCTTTCCACCTGCATGCTACCACCGGTATGTCCCGCTCGCTCCAACGCTCCCTACCGGTGCGGTGCTTCAGCCCGGTGCCATTACCCGTATGCTCGACCCAACCACCAAAATTTCATCTCTTTTTTCTCCTCATCACTGAACCATTTCACATCTTTTTGGTGTTTCCTCCATCTCAAAACCTCAGTCAATTCATTCTCAAGCTCCCAACATGGACCCAACATCTTTCAAGGGACTTGTTGTTGAAAAATAAAAATCCTAATGCAATATGTACAAGGATAACCATGGGACTTCCTTCCAAGTGAGCTTGTTTAAAGTCACTAAACTTTGCCTCCTTTGATATTAGGAAAGGGAAGCATCGAGAGTGGGTCGATGTCCCATCCTCCTTGGTGAGTTGGCCATGTAGTTTTATCCTCTGTCCATTGACTACAAACTTTTCCCATTCTTGTCCATCAGCACAACAGCTCCATATGTCCTTACCTCCTTGATTTGGAAAGGTCCATACCATCTAGACTTTAGCTTCCCAGGAACAATTTCAGCTAGAGTCAGAGTGAACTTGATCTCCAGCCTTGAACTCTCTCCTTAAGATATTTTGTCATGAAATTCCTTAGTCCTCTCCTTGTAGATCCTTGAGCTCATAAGCATCCATCCTTATCTCATCTAGTTCATGTAGCTGGAGGAGTTTCTTCTTTGCATCTTTGATGTCAAAATTCAGAAACTTAACAGCCCACATTGCCTTGTATTCAAGCTCCACAGGCAGGTGACAAGCTTTTCCCATACACAAGGTTGAAGGGTGTGGTTCCTAATGGTGTTTTGTAGGCTGTCCTATAGGCCCAAAGTGCATCATCAAGTTTATCTGACCAATCCTTCCTCTTAGTGCCAACAATCTCTCTCCAAGATGCCCTTGATTTGCCTATTTGGACCTCCACTGGCCACTTGCTTGGGGATGATAAGGTGCTGCAACCTTGTGCTTGACCCTTTCTTTCTTGGGAGGCCTCCTAGCTTGTTGATGAAGTGTGAACCTCCATCACTTATCACCACTTCTAGGCACTCCAAATCTTGGGAAGATTATGCTTTTGAACATCTTGACTACCACTCTTGAATCATTTGTGGCTGGCCAATGCTTCCACCCACTTAGACACATAGTCAACAGCCACCAAGATATACTTGTTCCCATATGAAGAAGGAATGGTCCCATGAAATCTATTCCCAAACATCAAACACTTCCACCTCAAGGATTGAGGCATCTCATTCCTCTTAGTGATGTTCTACTCCCTTTGGCAAGAATCACACTTTAAGATGAAATCTGTGTTCCTTGAACATGTGTGGCACCAAAACCCAGCTTGTAGAACCTTAGCCACTGCCTTGAAATTAGCAAATGGCCTCCACGAAGATCCATGGCATTGTGTTAGATTCCATCAACTTCTTCAGCCACTGCTCTTCTATATAGGTGATCCTTGCAAAGGATGTAGAGAAAGGGCTCATCCCAATAATACCTCTTCAATTGTGGAACTTCTTCGCATATCCCCAAGATCAAGTGGTTCCTTCCCGCTGACAAGGTAGTTCTAAATCTGCATACCAAGGTTCCTTCTCCTTGATGCCTTGACCTCTTCAATCTTCTTGCCGGTCTCACAAACTGCTACCACTACCCTAATAGCCATGATCTCCTCCTCACGGTCTTTCATCAATAGATTCCACCTTCAATCCTCAACCCGGACAAGTGATCAGCAACTCCATTCTCAATCCCCGCTTGTCTCTGATTTCCAAGTCAAACTCTTCAAGCAAAAGAATCCACCTCAATAGTCTTGGTTTGGCATCCTTCATTGCTAGGAGATGTCTCAAAGCTGCATGGTCAGTATACACAATGACCTTGGAACCCACCAGGTAGCTTCTGAATTTTTCAAAGCGTAAGACAATGGCCAGCATCTCTTTTTCTGTGGCATACTTCATTTGTGCATCATTCAGGTTTGGCTAGCATAATAAATCACATGAGTCTTGCCTATCCTTCTTCTGCCCCAGGACAGCCCCAACCAAAGCAAAGTCACTAGCATCACACATTATCTCAAAAGGGAGGTCCCAATCAGGTGGCTGGAAAATACACTAACCAGTTTACCTTTCAGCTTCAAAGCTTCAAGACACTCGAGTCAAAGCTGAAAGTGGCTTCTTTGCACAGTAGCTTGGTCATTGGCCTAGAAACCATTGAGAAGTTTGACAAATCTCCTATAGAACCCAATATGGCCTAGGAAACCCTGATGTCCTTCACTGTCTTTGGTGGGGGTAGATCACCTCAATCTTAGCCTTATCCACCTCAATACCCTTTTCTGAAATTCTGGTCCAAGTACAACTCTTTCACCATGAACTGGCACTTCTCCCAATTCAGCACAAGGTTAGTGTCTTCACATCTCTGTAGGACCCCGCACAAGTTGGACAAACAAGCAGCAAACGAAGATCCAGACAGAGAAATCATCCATGAACACTTCCACTACATCCTCAATGAGATCCGAAGATAGACATCATGCACCTTTGAAAGGTTGCTGAGCATTACATAACCCAAATGGCATCCTTCGATATGCAAAGGTGCCATAGGGGCATGTGAATGTTGTCTTCTTGATCATTGGGATGTATGGGGATTTGGAAGAATCCTGAATACCCATCAAGAAAACAATAGAAAGGGTGGTTTGCAGAATTTAGATGCAGAATTTAGCTTATAATCACACATCTTGTGGCCAGTTATGGTTCTAGGATGTATCAATTCTTCCTTGTCATTCTTAACCACAGTGATACCACCTTTCTTTGGAACTACATGCACAGAGATACCCATTTTGAATCTGAGATAGTATATAACACCAGCATCTAAGAGTTTAAGAATCTCTTTCTTTACAACATCTTCAAGTTAGGATTTAACCTTTTGATGTTCTATAAGTCATTGATTCATCCTCAAGATGTATCCTATGCATGCACAAAGAGGGTGATATCCACTTGATATCTTCTAGTGAGTAGCCTATTGCTCTTCTAAACTTTTAAGTTCATTCAAGAGTTGAGAAAATTCATGTTCACTAAGCTCACTACTCACAATGACAGGTAAGTTCTCATCTGGGACCAAGAAATGTGTACCTTACACCATGGGAAGGGGTTAAGCTCCACTTTGGTGCCTTGAGTTCACTCCAATCACCTGGTAGGTGTCCCTTGCTGAGTGGCTGAGGAATCCTGCTGAGTTTCTTGTTGTAGCTCAAACTGATCCATCCCAACAACCCTTTTGTGTGAATCCAGCATGTTCCCCAGGCAGCACTCTCCCTTGCCTCCACTACTTGGTCCCTATCAATGGTAAGAGCATGTTGAAGGGAATCCTCAAGTGCCAACTCTTCTAGTAGCTCATCAGCTAAAGCTTCCATCTCCTCAATGTAAAAGATTTGGCCTTGGACAGTTGGCCTCTTCATAATCTCATTGATGTCAAAGTGGAGGATGTGCTCCTTGCCCAAGTGAAGATGAATCTTGCCTTTTCACATTGATTATTTCTCCTGCTGTGGCTAAGAATGGTCTCCCAAGGATCAAGGGATCTTTAGCTTCCTCATCCATCTCTAGCACCACAAAATCAGTAGGAATCTCACAATTCCCCACCATCACAGGGGATCCTTCAAGACACCAACCACCGAGGATCAGCAAGTACCAAAGATAGTTTGCACTTCTTTAATTGGGAATCCAAGCTTGGCAACTGATAGAGGCATGAGGCTAACACTTGCTCCCAAGTCACACAAACATCTCTCAAACATCAAAGGACCAATGGCACAAGGTGAAGCTTCCTGGATCCTCTAGCTTCAGAATTGTCAATTGGATGATAGCACTGCACTCATGAGTAAGGACCATCATTCCTTCCATTTCCTTCTTTCTTAGCAGCCACAGCATCCTTCAAGAACTTGCTGTATTGAGGGACAAGCATGAAGGCATCTATGATGGGCATTGTAACCTGAACTTCATTCATTTGCTTCTCAAAGAGTGCCTTGTACTTTTTCCAACAATTGTCTCTTAAACCTTCCAGAAATGGCAGCTTAGGTTCATGTGGAGGAGGAACAAAAGAAGATCCCTTTGTTGAGTAGCAACTTCACCTTGTTTCAATGTTCTTCTCTTCTCCCACCTTTCCTTTACCCTTAGCTTCAACAATCTTATCTTGAATCTCTTCATCAACCTTCTCATTCACAATCACCATCATCATCTATGTTGATGGCCACCTCCCCACCTTGTTTCTCATCATCCTTGATGAGGATTCTGAGGCAGCTCTTCCACCTCAGAGGGTGATTGCTTTCATTGTCTCCTTTGGGGTTTTGCCAGGTTTGCCAGGAGTGTTCCTTGTTGGCGTTTGGCTGAGAGTTCAGAAGCAAACTAGTTCTCCAAGGCTCTAATCTTGTTGTTCAACTCAGTGTAGCTAGTATCAATCTTGAAATGCACTATTTTGAACTCATGGCCAATATCCTTGGCAACTCTAGACTGAGCATCCATGATTTGCTTGAACATGGATTCCATACTTGAATCAGGAGCTATAGCTTGAGAAGAGCTTCCTTGAGCTTGAGTAGACTGTTGCTTTGGTTCCCAAAACCAGGAGGGGGTTTTGCCTAGGCTGGTAGTTCCCTTGTTGAGTGTTTTGCTTAGGCTGGTATCCTCCTTGCTGGTTGTTTTGATAAGACCTTGGCTGGTAGTTGTTGTACTGAAAGTTAGGCTCCTTCCTGTACCAAGTACCATTGTTGTCGATGAAACAAAGCTCTTTTGCCTTCCAAACCATCAACCTCATTCACTGTAAGAGGAGCTTTTGACTAGTTTACCAACAAAACTGACTTGTTCTTCTTAGCTTGGCTGGAGAGAACCAAATCCAACTTCTCTTGCAGACTTGATATCCTTCCTTGTTGCTGATCTTCACCCTGTTGGCCCTATCATACCCTCACTGTATACTGAATCACTTGGCCATGTTCTCTACCAGTTCCTCTGCCTCATGCTGTCCTGCCCAGAAGCCATTGCTAGCTGTGTCTAGTGCTGTCTGGTAGGTTAGGTCTAAACCTCTAAAGAAAGTGCTGAGCAGCTGCACTTCATTGAATCCATGGTGTGGACAATCTCTCTGGTAGGACTTGAAGCGAACCCAACAATGTTTGAAAGGTTCTGGGCTTACGCATAAATGTAGCAATCTTGCTTCTTAGCTCCTCTTCCGTGCCTCATCAAAGAAATTAATCAAGCATTCTTGATGTCATCCCAGGATGTGAGAGTTCCTGGTGGTAGT
The DNA here is from genome assembly GCA_016771965.1 of Brassica carinata. Lineage (NCBI taxonomy): Eukaryota > Viridiplantae > Streptophyta > Magnoliopsida > Brassicales > Brassicaceae > Brassica > Brassica carinata. The sequence continues at coordinate 26,225,614 of CM028694.1, read as the reverse complement.
TGCTTAAGCCATTGCAAAGCTTCTCAGTGAGAGAATACTTGAAAAGCTTGCAAAGTAGGTAGTCATTTGGGACTCCATTGGTTTATATAGCAAATATGAGATCCTGTTACCTCTCTAGATTGTCCATAGGATGCTCAATGGATGCTCCACTGTAGGGTGTCTGTCCTGAGTGTGTAGTATTGAGGCTTCACCTCATAGTCAGCCCTCGTATTGCGGAGGGCGGATAGCAGATCTGTTGGCATAGAATAGGTCTGGGCGGTTGTAGTCAGCCGGTGATCTGTTTCTGTTGGCTTCTACACCTTTCGAGCAGTTGCTGCAGCAGCTTCAGCTTCTGGATCAGGGTTTGCAGCCCCGATCATTGATTCTTTGACCTGCTGCATTACAGGTGGCCTTCTTAGTCACGAGTTACAATCGTTATCTTCCCTAAGTATCGATTAGCGACCATGCCCGTTGATTTGGTATCGATTGATGTATGACTTCGGTATCGGTCGATATCGGGTGAAAGGTAGACAGGTACTGAGAAGTATCGGTCGATGTGCGGGAGCGGGAAGCAGTCCTTCGACAGGCTTTATTCAGATCCGGAAATCGACACAGACTCGCCACTTGCCGTTCTTCTTTTTTACCACGACAGGGTTGGCAAGCTAATCCCGATACCTAACTTCTGTTATCGACCCTACTTTGAGGAGTCTTTCGACTTCCTCGCTGACCGCGTGGCACGCCAGGTCCCAGCTTTCGCCTTTTTGTTTACGGGTTTGTGAGTTGGGTCGATGTTAAGTTCGTGACATGTTACGCTTAATGTCGATTCTCGGCATATCCTCCGCAGCCCAATCGAACGCATTCGAGGTTTTGAGGCATGCGATGAGCTCTGCTTTTATTGGTTCGCGGAGGTTAGCTTCATTTCGACGCGACCGCTCCGGAAGGAATCGCCGAGGCAAATTGAGACCACCGGTTCGCAGGTTGGTTCACGCTTCCCTTCCAGGGCCTCAGTTTTTGGGACTGCCAGAAGGTTTCTGGCGAAGTCGTGAATCGCTTGCTTTTTCCGAGGTCTCGATTTCGAATTTTTCCGCTTTAGTTCGGTAGCGCAGGTAGATCTGCGCTGCCCGGACTACCATGTATTGTTTCGACTCAAAGGCGCCGAACTTGAGGCATAGGTGGAATGTTGATGGGATCGCTTCCTCATGGAGTTTAGCCAGGAGTTCCAACTATCGCTGTAACGACGCTGGACCATCGATCACCAGGAATTCGCGTTTTGACGCGCCCGCTCGACTAGGAGGTTAGTCGAGCCAGGGTCATAATTTCTCCCGAGTCCAATACGGGCTGGGGTCGCCTGTAAGGATGCTTAGATCGACGCTTCATCCTCTCGAGGGTGCTTTTATAGATAATATTAGCCGAGCATCCGTGTCCACTAATACCCTTGCTACGCCAATATCCTGGATCGTGAATTCTATTACGAGGAGATTGTTAGAGGTTTGGCCATACTGGCCGCTGCTCGATCCTCTAAAGATACGATGTTGCGGGCTGATGAAGAAGCCATACTGAATTTCGATCGACAGGGTTTTCGGTTAGAGAATGCCCCCTCCTTCTAGCCAAACCAGGGAACCAAATTCACACCGCAATTTCCGATAAATAAGATTGCGGAGGAAAGCCAAGTAAACCCGACTTTCCTTGAAGGTCCGGATTCTTTGCGCTGCCACACTAAATCGAAAGTTCAATAGGTAAAAATAAGAGTTGAAATATTTGCCCGGCACGCTTTTATTAAATGAAAGCTACGAGTACAAGGTTTTTCCAAAAGACGAGAGAGTTGCGATTAAAGAATGCTCTGAGTCTAATTTTCGATCCCTCTCTTCTACTCTTGCTCTCCTTATATATCCACCCAAGGTCGCCGTTTTAGGATGATGGACCTCGCTTTGGGCCCAAGCTTATCTCTTCAGGAAATATTCCATTTTCGCCGGTTCGGTTATCCTCGAAGTTTTTCCGCTATTTTTCGATGACTTGATGTTTATCCGATGTTCGAAATCGGATAAACCGGCCATAGCCTGATTGGGCATGAATTCATAAAATCGTAGTAAGTCCGTGGACTTGTCTTAAGTTGTTGAACGCTTTATACGATTTCTAAAAGACTATCTTTCTCAAAATAAACCATATAGCCTAAAGGATCGATGTTCGCTAATCGATCTCGCTTTATACGGCATCTTCTACGGTGAAATCCAATCCTTCTAGTTTTGTCGTAAAACATCGAGGATGATTCCAACCGAATCAATGATGTTCATTCCATAGCCGGGTCGTACAAACACACGAGGATCGATCAAACAAGCCAAGATGGGATCAGACCGAGCATGATGGGACCGAGACCAGGACGAGGGCCGCCGACCGAGCCAGGTTTGGTACCGCCGCCAGGCTGGCCCGCTGCGGACGCTGCGGCCGCCGGGCGCCAGGTCGGGCGCGTACGGCCGCGCCAGGCGGTGCCGCGGCGCCAGCCCGCTCGCGGACGCTGCCGCCAGCACCAGGCCGGGTGCCGCGGTGCCAGGCCGGCTCGCGGACGCTGCGTGCCGGTCGCCAGGCCGCCTTGGCCCGTGGGTTTTCCGTTGTTCGATCTTTCCGCTAGTCGCCCATGCGGAAATCTTTGAGTTTGGATGGATCTTTACCCGCGGATTTCGAGATAACCGCTTTTGACCCCAACATTTCCCACATCCAATTCTTCTTCCCCAAGTCTATTTCCTTGAATCTTTTCATCCTAATCCTTCCTCCAAAGCAAGGTATGGTACTTTTCAGTTCAATTGTAATGCTCATGAACCCTAAAATTTGAACTTGAAATTTTGAACCTTTTCTTGCTTGATTCTTGTCAAATAGACTAGGAATGACTATATATGATGCTGTTGATTTCTTGGTCAATTTGAGCTGAATTTGGATTTTAAGAAATTAGGTTCATGAGATTTGGGGATTTTGAAAGGTTCTTACTTTTGGTTGATTATGGTCTAGATTGATTGGAATTGATGTTCTAGAGCTTGTTTAACATTCAATTTCAAGTTGCTTGGTGATTTTACTTGGAATTAGCTAGATTAGGTTCCCTTGTTCATAAAAAAAAAAAAAAAAAAAAATTGAATTTTGTGGACATGGGAACTTGATTGCTTTGTGATAGTCTTGCTAGGTTGCTGGTTTTAGACTAGGTTTGCAAGTGTTCATTCAAGCACTTATCATTCCCAAAGTGTTATTTTTCCTTTATGCTTTAATCTTGTCCAAGTCTTGAAATTTTTCAGGTTCAAGGGAAGAAAAGATGAGGACTTGATTGCACAAGAGAAGGTTGAGGCTACTCAGAAAGAGACTGCTAGGTTTGGGAAAGAGTTAGGCTCCATGCCTGAATCTGAGGAGGAACGTGAGGCAGCAAGCCTTGGCAATATTGAGAAAGAAAACACAAGCCAAGAGGGATGGAAAGAGAGTGGTTGATGGGGCTAACAAGCAAGCCAAGAATGAAGGAAAAGGATTGCTAGTGATGAGAAAGTGATTGATGATGTTTACAAAAGGCCAAGAGGGATGGAAAAGAGTGGCTGTTGGTGATCACAAGCACACTCCTACAAAGAAAGCTAGAGCTCCAAGATCTCACAGTGTGGGACCTCTTGTTTTGGAGAAGAACACCAAGAAGGATGATGAGAAACCAACTCCTCCCACCAAGATCACGCATCAAGGCACCAAAACCAAAGACATTGGCTTCCACCCTTGAGCAAGTAGATGCAATTGTTGAAGAAGCATCTTCTCCAAATGGTAGTGTGGCTGAGCAAGACACTTCCTAAAAGAGGGGTTTCAATCCTCATAGAGATAGACAGAGGAAGCCTACTGATGTTGAACTATTGGAGCAGCAGGCAAGGAGTATCCTGGCCTCCAACCAGATTTGCTGATGTGAGGATAATAAGAGAGTTAGAGATTGATCAAGACATGAAGGATTTGCTTGCTCTCATGAACATGTACAGCTTCTATTCCATGGCTCACCCAACACATAAAGAGGTCTCTTGCCAATTCTTGGCATCCTTGGAAGCCACATTCCACTCTTCTCTACATGAGGAACAAAATTGGGGAAGAATCAGTTTCAAGATTGATAAGAGAACCTACTTCATGACTTTTGCTGAGATTGAGAGGTGCTTGGCCTCAAGGATTTGAAGGAGTCTTTGTTAAGCTGAAAGGGCTTCCTAAAGGAAAGACCCTTCCACACTACACCTACGAAGTTCTTATCCGCAAAGATAGAGTGTCCAGCAGACAAGAATGCTTCTATCAGGCATCCATCAGTCCGCTACCTCAATAGGCTGATTGTCCACACCATCTACCCGAGGAAAGAGCCAAGTAACATGAATGGAGAAGACTTGAACCTCATGCACCAAGCTGTCCAGCACTTTGCCTCACCTCCTCACTTACCTGACGCCCCCACTGATTTTACACTGAGTTTGGTATGGTTGATTCTTTGTGAGGCTTCATGTACTACAAGGATTATGCTTGGACAAACAGGGATCCGTGAGGCTCAGATTGGGATAGGTGGCTTGATCACACCATTGCTTGTGCACCAGGGTCTTAGCTTGGGCGATGATGCATCCGTCCCTCTTTCATTGACCTCACCTACTTGAAGTCAGCTCATTACTTCTGGAAGATACAATGAGAGGTGTGTTTACTGCATTCTGAGAGGTTCCACCACAGTTGAGCTGCTTCTCCCTAACTATGAGCTCACTTCATTGAGGACACCAGGGACTATAATTTTGATATCAGTGAGCAGCACCTCCTAAGCAGTCATGGGACTCTCGCCCTATGGTATTGCATGAGAACGAGAAAGCAGCAGCTAAGGCAGCTAAGTTTGATCAGGGTATTCCAGCAGAGCCACAGCCCATCTCTTTGGTCCTCCTCGCTATAAGTTTGAGCAATGCACCAGTGCCCTGCCTATTGGTCCCATTCGCCAAGCTCATGACCAGATTAGCACTACAAAGGTGGAGCAGAGCTCAAGATAGGACCATCTACAAGCTCACCATGAAGTGCAAGGAATTGAGGAAAACTGTGAAGAGACAAGCTGAAGCTTCAGCTCAGTTCATGAGGAAGGTGGCTGATGTTCTGACTAGTGGAGCTGTAGCAGGCTGCAAGGCTGAGGATTTCGATCTTGATGCTTTCCTTTGCACCCTCCTCTGCCCCTTCATGACCCAAATGCACCACAAACCAAGAAGCAAGCCCTCCGTAGCTTGAGGAACCCTTACATCTTCCCATCCGTGTCCGGGAACAAGTCCCCTCTCTAGACACCACTGATGAGGAAGGCGATTCTGAGGATGAGGCATCTGCCTCATCACACGCCCATGAGGTACTCCACTTCCTGATCATTGTATATACCATTCATCTTTGCATTTAGATTTCTTTTTTTCTCTAGGCCCTTTCTCTACATTTAACAAACACGAGACTGTGTGAATTAAGTGTGGGAGGTGCCAAGTTGCTGATCATATTTTTGTTTTATGTCATAAGCATGCATTTGTAGATAGTTATTGCATAAAAAAGTATCATGTAGTTGCATTAGAAATGAGTCTAGATCATCCACTTGCATAAAAAAAATAGAAATCATCATATAGGTTGCATCATGCATAAGGTGACAAGGATGATAGTTACCTTGATAAGATGCTCATGCTAAGTTCTTAAAGCCATAACCTTTATAACCATAGTAAGTAGCTTGGAGCAACCGTGAGGGAAAACTTGTAAACTTCGAGCCTTGAAAACTCCTCTTGAAACCCATTTGATTGATGATGCTCTCCCTTTGAAGTTTACTCCTGTCTTGTGTGAACTCTAGTATCTTGCCCATGGTCCCTTGTGTACTAAGTCACGGATAAAACACTTGAGTTGTCTCTCCTATTCTATGCCAATCTTTTAGACAAACTCAAGTGGTACTCCACCCCATGAACCCTTCCTTTCTTTCAAGCTTTCATTACTTTGATGAGTGAGGCCTCTTCTTGAAAGTCTTACATGTGCATAATCTTGAGAGTATTGGGAACCACAATGCTTAGTCTCCATTCTTGCTAGAATAGACACTCTATTATCTAGCTCATAGGATTTGGGGTGTGAGTGTTGATTAAGTTCATTTGGGAATTGTGAAAAGTTGTGAGATGATTGATTGACTCTGGAACTCAAGTATTTAGTCTCTTTGGGATTAGATAGAAACTCTCTATCTCTCATTTGAAAAGAAAGTCTTGGCCCCCAAAAAAAGAAAAAAAAAGAGAGAGAAAAGAAAAGAAAAGATTATTAAAAAAAAGGAATAAGAATGAGGGCTAGCAAAGTTAAAAGGAGAGTTAGAGAGTAGTTTAACATGTAAAAATCCCTTAGATAGATTTCAAGAGAAAGAGTTCTATATAAAAGTGTCTTGAGTCCTGGGAAATCATTTGGGTGAGTGATGTGAGTTGGTTTGGCATTGTAGATAAGTAATTTTGCTTGTATATATTTTGGGAAAAGGGTAGAACATTGAGATTGACCATTGTATGCATAAATTGATCCTTTTCTTAGATAGATTATGTGCAATGTCAAGGCTACTTGTTTTGAGAGTGAACCACCCATTGAAAGATTCCTTTGAACCTCTTGTTTAATCTTATACAAACCTTCTTTCACCAAACCAAGTGACTTAGACCATTTGACCATTTGCAAGAAATTATTTGAGTTCACTTAATGATTGTTAGAGAGTAAATGGACTTGTGGTTTGTTGATTCATGATGAGTGAGTGAAGAGATCATAGAGTTAAGATAGGCCTAGAGAAGTTAGAGTTTGATAATGTTTTGCTTTGCTACTTGGTATGTTTATAAAAGGTTATCAAGTTGAGAGCTAAGAAGAGCATTCTTTTGTTATGAGTCCCTCCTTCAAACCTTTACTCCTTAGTCCTTTCTATTTTACTTGTGGACAAGTAAAGGACTAGTGGGGAGTTGATGTCTTGCATATTTTCATTGTTTTAGCTTTCCATTTTGTGCATTTTATCCCTTCTAGATTAGCATTATTGCGCATTTTGGTTCATTTGCTTCATCAGTCTTCAGTGTACTTTGGAAGATATTGAAGGTGTTTACTTTTTACAAAGACGAAAAAGATGATGCATGGAAGATAGCCATAGAGAAGTCTTTTATGCTAAGATTTGGTGGATAGAATTTTTAGTTATCTTTCCAATGGGAGTGGTTCCAAACCATTTGACGCCGTGATTGGAGGAGTTATGATCATTTGAGGGAGGCATGTCAAGGCACCTGGTCAGCACACTCGACTGACCAACCCGCATCGACGAGGGAGAGATGCTGGACGATGAAGCACCCGACGGAAGTACGCTGGCTCGACAACCAAGCACGCCTGACCGCTGAACAGACAGCACGACGCTGCCTGGACACCGGGTGAAGTTACCCGCGCATCTAACATCAACCCACCGATCACACCCGAGGACGACGACCGCACAGCTTCGAGAGAACGGACCAGCACGCACGCTGGACGATCACATCGACTGACGCCACCCGCTGCAACATACCGACGCCCACACCGACTGGACGCCACCCGCGCGGCAGCATACCCGACGCCCACACCGACTGGACGCCACCCGCGCGGCGAAGCACACCCAGTAGCGATTAACGCCTAGGACAGGACGCGACCGATGCACCGAGGAAGACAACCCGCACGCCAGACGATGGAGAACGCCCGATCAGGACACGGTCGATCATACCCGACCTCCTCCGCTGCATCAGGCCACTCCGACCTCAGCACACTCGACCAAGACGCACTCAAGACGGCATGGACGGCCTGGTCGAGATTCCACACTGGTGGTCATACCCGCCTGGTTGATTCCCATCCCACCAGGGTATCCGAAGCCTTTTGGAGCCTTTGATTGATTAGACCATTACTTTAAGGGCGCTTAGTCATTTTGCTTTTATGTTTTAGGCTCTTAAGCCTACTATAAATACTCAGATATCCCTAAATTGGGACTTATGTTATTTTCTCATTAAGAACACAAAACCTTTGAGTAAAGCTTCATCTTTGACTTCTTAATCTCATCTAATAATTGTGTTCTTGTTGGTTAGATCTCATCTCCTTTTTTTTTCACTACATGATTAAGCTTGAATCCATCATGATTTCAAGAGTGATCATGTTGATTAGTGAGTAATCCACTTTAGGATCCATGGGTTAGGAGATTAGGGGAGATTAGGCTAGATCTAGGTGTTCTAGTGTAGATCTATCTTGTTCCTTGCTTAAAGAGTGTTTCTAACGCTTCTTTGAGTTGGCTCTCAAAGGTTGAGTTCTAGACATTTCTGCCCACAAGGTGTTCTATGAAATGTCTGAACCAACTTTTCTAAGTTTCTAACTTCCTTTACCAAATACCATTTGTTGTAAAGGAGTTAGAATGGCTAATAGACTTAATCATAATGATTGCTTGCATGTTATTCAACCAATGACCATTTGATGCTTGAGATATGTTAGCAAATGAACATCCTTCTGACCATAGAGTTTGTTTAGGATTGTGTCTAGGCCTAAGGTCGCTAGATTGATTGTTGCTGCCATCCTTAGATTGATGTTTGATCTCCCAAGGTCAATTCCCTTAGCTCATGGGTCCTCTTTTTCATTAAGAAAGAAAGTTTAGTACTTTATTGCTTTTAGTAGTATCTTAGATTAAAATCATTATCATCACATTGGTAGCACTTAGATTAATTATGTCCTGTATTCCCTTTGCTTGATAATCACTTAGAAATAGATTGACATCATTTATATTAGAACATTTGATTGGACTTGCAAAAGTCCTTCATCAGGCTTTAGGGAGGTTCTCTGGGTCGGGTTGATGGGTTCTGGGTCGTTTTAGATGGGTTTGGTCTGTTTAGAGACAGAAATACTTACCTGGGTCAGGCCGGTCGGCTGGTCGCTGGGAAGTGGATCCCGACCGGTAGCTCACCCCGACGGACGCCCCGGGTCCGCTCCATCACATTCACGCACCGCACTCGACGCTGTCCCCGGTCCGCTCACCTTGCTGCTTCACGACGGGTGCTCCAACCCGACACCACACCCCGTCCATTCTCCTTCAAGCTTCACCACCGGTGCCTTTACTCGACGCCTGCATCCCCGACTGCTCCACTGCCTCCTCGACCGGTAGGCGACCCCCGTCAACCCTACCCGTCCAAACCTCCAACCTCTTTTTTTATATGCTTCCTCCATCTCAAGACCCCATCCAACTCATTCCCAAGCTCTCACCATCCTCCAAGTGATTTATTGTTGAAAAGAACAATCCTAATGCAATATTTACAAGGATAACCATGGGACTTCCTCCCAAGTGAGCTTGTTTAAAGTCACTAGCTTGACTTTGCCTCCTTTGAGGTTAGGCAGGGGAGCATCAGAGAATGGGGTTGATGTCCCATCCTCCTTTGGTATTGTGGCCATGTATTCCTTGAGTCTCTGGCCATTCACTGTGAAGTCATTACCCCTGCTTATCCCATAACACAATGGCTCCATAAGGCCTCACTTCTTTGATCACAAATGGACCAGACCACCTTGACTTAAGCTTCCCCGAAATAACTTCAGTCTAGAGTTGTAAAGAAGAACTTGATCTCCTGCCTTGAACTCTCTTTGAGGATGTGCCTGTCATGAAAGGCCTTAGTCTTTCCCTTGTAAATCCTTGAATTCTCAAAGGCATCCATCCTTATCTCATCCAGTTCATTGAGTTGAAGAAGTCTCTTCTCCTTCGTGACTCTTGATGTCAAAGTTCAGAAGCTTCACAGCCCACAATGCCTTGTATTCAAGCTCAACTGGAAAATGGCAAGATTTCATAGACAAGGTTGAAAGGAGTAGTGCCTAGAGGAGTCTTAAAGGCTGTTCTATATGCCCAAAGAGCATCATCAAGCTTGTCTGACCAATCCTTCCTCTTGGTTCCCACAACCTTCTCCAAGATGCCCTTGATTTGCTTGTTGGAGACCTCCACTTGGCCACTTGTTTGAGGGTGATAGGTGTTGCAACCTTGTGTTTCACTCCATTCTTCTTGAGAAGACCCTCAAATACCTTGTTGATGAAATGTGAACCTCCATCACCTATGACCACTCTTGGTACTCCAAACCTTGGGAAGATATTGCTCTTGAACATTTTGACCACCACTCTTGAATCATTTGTAGACTTGCTATTGCTTCCACCCACTTTGATACATAGTCCACAGCCACCAAGATGTATTTGTTGCCATAAGAAGAAGGGAAAGGTCCCATGAAGTCTATCCCCAAACATCAAACACTTCCACTTCAAGGATTGGGTTTTGAGGCATCTCATTCCTCTTAGTAATGTTCCCCCTCCTTTGGCAAGAGTCACATCTTGAAATGAAGTCTTGTGTGTCCCTGAACATGTGTGGCCACCAAAATCCAGCTTGTAGCACCTTTGAGACAGTCTTGAAGGTAGCAAAATGGCCTCCATAGGAAGATCCATGGCAATGTGTGAGGATTCCTTCAACTTCTTCTTCAGCCACCACTCTTCTATAGATCTGATCTTTGCATAGGTGTAGAGGTATGGTTCATCCCAATAGTATCTCTTCAAGTCTTTGTAGAACTTCTTCTTCTCATACCCGCAAGACCCAATGGCTCCTTTCCAGTGGCTAAGTAGTTAACCAAATCAGCATACCAAGGTCCCTTCTCTTCAGCTGCCTTAACCTCTTCAATTTTCTTTCCAGTCTCAATAACTGCCACCACTGACATGATAGCCATGAAATGCTCTTGTCTAAGTCCCTCATCAATAGGGATTCCACCTTCAATCCTCAGCCTGGACAAGTGATAAGCAACTCCATTCTCAATCCCTGGCTTGTCTCTAATCTCTAAGTCAAAATCTTGAAGCAAAGGATCCACCTTAGTAGTCTTGGCTTGGCATCCTTCTTTGCTAGAGATGTCTCAAAGCTGCATGGTCAGTATACACAATGACCTTGGAACCCACCAGGTAGCTTCTGAATTTTTCAGCTAAGACAATGGCCAGCATCTATTTCAGTTGTGGCATACTTCATTCGTGCATCATTCAGGTTTGGCTAGCATAATAAATCACATGAGTCTTGCCATCCTTCTTCTGCCCCAGGACAACCCCAACAGCAAAGACACTAGCATCACACATTATCTCAAAAGGGAGGTCCCATTAGGTGGCTGGACAATGGGAGCACTAACAAGTTCACCCTTTATCTTCTTGAATGCCTCAAGACAATCTTCATCAAAGCTGAAAGTGGCCTTCTTGCACAGCAACTTGGTCATTGGTCTAGCAATATTTGAGAAGTCCTTGATGAATCTTCAATAGAACCCAGCATGGCCAAGGAAGCTCCCTGATGTCTTTCACTGTCTTTGGTGGTGGCAAGCTGACCATAACCTCAATCTTAGCCTTTTCCACTTCAATACCCTTTTCTGAAATCTTATGCCCAAGCACAACTCTCTTTGACCATGAAGTGACACTTCTCCCAATTCAGCAGAAGGTTGTTGTCTTCACATCTCTGTGACCCTGCACAAGTTGGACAAACAAGCAGAAAATGAAGATCCGTAGACAGAGAAATCATCCATGAATACCTCCACTATATCCTCAATGAGATCCGAGAAGATAGACATCATGCACCTTTGAAAGGTTGCTGGAGCATTACATAATCCAAATGGCATCCTTCGATAAGCAAAGGTGCCATAGGGGCACGTGAATGTTGTCTTCTCTTGATCATTGGGATGTATGGGGATTTGGAAGAAACCTGAATACCCATCAAGAAAACAATAGAAAGGATGGTTTGCAAGTCTCTCAAGCATTTGATCAATGAATGGCAATGGAAAATGATCCTTTCTAGATGCAGAGTTGAGCTTTCTATAGTCAATACACATCCTATGGCCAGTTATGGTTCTAGTTGGTATCAATTCATCCTTGCCATTTTTAACCACAGTGATACCACCTTTCTTTGGAACTACATGCACAGGAGATACCCATTTAGAATCTGAAATAGGATAGATAACACCAGCATCTAAGAGCTTAAGAATCTCCTTCTTTACAACATCCTTCAGTTAGATTTAACCTTCTTTGATGCTCTATAGAAGTCATTGATTCATCCTCTAGATGTATCCTATGCATGTACAAAAAGGTGATATCCCTTAATATCATCTAGTGAGTACCCAATTGCCTTTCTAAACTTTTTTGGTGCCTTGAGCTCACTCCAATCATCTTGTTGGGTGTCCTCTTGTTGAGTGGCTGTGGCAGTTTGGTGCACCTCTTGTGTGCTCCTCATACTGGCCTTTATCATCAATCTTCTTGTGAGAATCCAGCATGGCCACAATAGCATCACTCTTTTTGTTCTCAACCACTTGGACCTCTTTATCCACTGTCAAAGCATGCTGCAAAGGGTCCCTTATTGCCAACTCTTCAAGTGCCATTCCTCAAGAAGCTCATCAGCAAGAGCTTCCATCTCTTCTATGTAAAACACTTGGCCTTGCACAGTTGACCTCTTCATTACCTCATTGATGTCAAAATGGAGAGTGTGCTATTTCCCAAATGAAGATCAATCTTGCCTTCTTCACATTGATAAGGTCTCCTGCTGTGGCTAAAAATGGTCTTCCAAGGATCAAGGGTCTCTAGCTTCTTCATCCATCTCAAGCACAACAAAATCAGTAGGAATCTCACAATTTCCCACTATCACAGGGAGATATTCAAGGATACCAATAGGAATTTGACTGAGCGATCAGCAAGCACCAAAGAGAGTTTACACTTGTATTGGCTGAACCCAGGCTTCTTGGAAACAGATAGAGGCATGAGACTGACACTAGCTCCCAAATCACATAGACATCTCTCAAACATCAAAGGACCAATGGCACAAGGTAGGTAAAGCAGCCTGGATCCTCTAGCTTTAGGGATTGTCAATCTCTGGATGATGGCACTGCACTCATGAGTAAGAACCATCATGCCCTCCATTTCCTTCTTCTTGGCAGCCACAGCATCCTTCAAGAACTTGCTGTATTGAGGGACAAGCAAGAAGGCATCAATGATGGGCATTGTGACTTGAACTTCACTCATTTGCTTCTAAAAGAGTGCTTTGTACTTCTCCAGAAGTTGCTTGAATCTTCCAGGAAATGGCAGCTTAGGTTCATAGGAGGGAACAAAAGAAGACTCTTTTGTTGGAGTGGCAACTTCACCATGCTTTAGTGTTTTCTTCTCCAACCTTTCCTTTTACCCTTAGCTTCAACAATCTTTTCTAGAATCTCCTCATCAACCTTCTCATCTACAATCACAACATCATCATGAATGTTGATGGCCACCCCCACTTAGTGTCTCACCATCCTTGGGGAAAGCTCTTGAGGTAACTCTCTACCACTTCTCAAAGTGATTGTCTTCATTGGCTCCTTAGGGTTTTGTTCAGCCTTTCCTGGTAGTGTTCCTTGTTGGCGACTTGGCTGAGAGTTTATAGAAGCAAACTGATTCTCCAAAGCTCTTATCTTGTTGTTTAGCTCAGTATAGCTGCTATCAATCTTGGAGTGAACAGTCTTGAACTAATGGCCAATGTCCTTGGCTGTTCTAGTCTGACCTTCCAATATTTGTTTGAACATAGCTTCCATAGATGAATCTGGAGCTTTAGCTTGGGAAGAGCTACCTTGAGCTTGAGTAGGCTGATTGCCTTGATTGGTAAAACCAGGAGGAGGATTCTGCCTAGGCTGGTAGTTCCCTTGCTGAGTGTTTTGCTTGTTGATAGCCTCCTTGCTGGTTGTTGGGATAAGACCTTGCTGGTAGTTGTTGTACTGAAAGTTAGGCTCCTTCATGTACCAAGTACCATTGTTGTTGATGAAGCAAAGCTCTTTCTGCCCTTCTAACCCATCAACTTCATTAACCTTAGGAGGAGTTTCTGACTAGGACCACCCACAAAGTTGATCTGCTCCTTTTGGCTTGGTTAGCAATCAGCAAGTCTATCTTCTCGCAAGGATTTGATTTCCTTCTTGGTCTGGTTGTCATCAGTTCTGGTGGTTCTATCAGCTCTCATGCGCTCCATCAGAACTGAGTCACTCTTCACCATGTTGTCAACCAGCTCAGCATCTTCTTCAGACCTGCCCAGGAAGAAACCATTGCTTGCTGTATCCAATCTTGCTCTGAACTCAGGAAGGGCTCCTCTGTAGAATGTACTCAGCAAACTCTCCTTTGAGAAGCCATGGTGTGGGCATTTTGCTTGATACCCTTGAACCTCTCCCATGCTTCACTAAAGCTTTCCAAGTTCTTTCTGCTGAAGCTAGAGATCTCATTCTTCAGCTTGGCTGTCCTTGATGTAGAGAAGAACTTCTCCAAGAAGGCTTTCTTGCAATCATCCCAAGTAGTGATGGAGTCACTAGGTAGAGATTTCTCCCATTGGCTGCCTTGTCTCCAAGAGAGAATGGAAACAACTTGAGCTTGAAGGCATCTTCGACACACCATTGGTCTTGGACAAGCCACAATAGCTATCAAACTTGTCCAAGTGATCAAATGGGTCTTCTACAGCCAGGCCATGGTACTTGTTGTTCTCAATCACACTCAACAACCCTGACTTGATCTCAAAGTTGTTAGCTTCCACAGTTGAGTTCATGGATGCCCGGCCCCTATTGCCATGAATGTGAGGACGGTCATAGGTGCCAATAGCTCTAGCTGGTCGTTGTGGGTGTTGTTGTTGCTGTCGCTGTGGTCTAAGGTTATCAGCTACTTGACCATTGCCATCTTGAGGTTGATGCTGGTGATCATCCATCTCAAACCCCAACCTCTAAATGTGAGCTTGTTGTTTCTTCTTCTCCTTCTTGCTATTTCCCTCTCAAGTGTACCTATCTCTTCAACAGTGGGAACCAGGTTAGTTACACCCTTGCTTCTTGTGTTCATACACCAAAGATCAAAGGAAAAGGCAAAAGGAGAATCAATATCACAAGAAAGAAAAATGATTTAGTCTCAAGAAAGTGACTAAATCCCAATGTCACAATCAACTTAGAATTTGGCAACGGCGCCAATTTGATGAAAGGACTTTTCTAAGGTCCTAATCAAATGATGTAGTATATAAGATTGTCGAACCAGTTCTAAGTGACCACAAAGAAAAGGGAATGCAAGTCTATGCTTAATCTAAATGCAATCATTAAAGAGGATGATTATTAAACTAAGACAATAATTAAAATGCAACAAAATGTAAAACTTTCTTCTTATGAGGAAAATGAGACCCATGCTAAAGGAATTGACCTTGGGGATCAAACATAGGTCTAAGGGTGGCAGCAAACAATCAATCTATCAACCTTAGGCCTAAGCACAATTCTAAACAAGCTCTATCTCTAGATGAATGCTCATTCACAAAGATAACTCAAGCATCTAATCTCTTAGGTTGAATATTATCTAAGCAATCATTAAGAACAAGCCTAATAGCCATCTTAACACCTTTAACAACAAATCTCTTTGGTGAAGAATGTTAAAAGCTAGAGAGTTGGTTCAGGCATTTCATAGAACACCTTTTGGGCATGAAATGCCTAGAGTTCAACTTTGGGGTGGCCAACCCTAAAATAGCATTAAAATCACTCTACTAGCAAGGAACAAGATAGATGTACACTAAAACACCCTAGATCTAGCTTAATCACCCCTTGGTCTCCCTAACCCATGAATCCAAAGAGGACTACACTACAATCATCATGATTACTCTTCCAAATCCATAAGCATCCAAGCTAAAGAGAAAGAAAGAAAGAGATGAAATCAAGCAATCAAGAACACAAAGATGAGATGAGATTATGATTCAAATATGAAACTTTACTCAAAGGATTTGTGTTCTTAGATAGAAAATAACATAAGTCCCAAATTAGGATAACATGAGTATTTATACTTGGCTTAAAAGCCCTAGAAACATAAAACAAAGTTAATAAAAGTCCTAGAGCCAAATTGGTCTCAACCAATGGGAATGAAGCACAAACTCGCCAAGGGTGAACCAGCATGGTCCAATCCGTCCACTTACCCGCCGCCCAGTTCTGGCCGCGCCCTGTTCGTCCGGTTCACTGCCGTCAGCTCCCACTCGTCCTCAGCACTTCTTTCACGACTGCTTGCCGACAGGCTACCCCCTTGCCGCCCTTGTTCTGGCCGCCCTGTTCTCCGTCCGGTGCTCTACCTCGATGCGCCTCCCGGTCGGTTCGTCTGTTTCATCGCCCGGTGCTTGAACCTGACTGGCAACCCCGACTTGTTCCGTTCTCCGCTTCAACAACTCGACCGGTGTGTCTTACCCGACATGTCGCCCGCCGCCCGCCTCACCGCCAGCTGCTCGAGCCCGACTGATCAACCCGTCATCCGACGTGCTGATCAAATCTCATCCGACCGGTATATGTACCCGCCCAGCTCCACCCGTCCAACTCTCATCTCTTGATTTCACTTCTTATGGCCAATCTTGAATCTTCACTTCTTTTGGGTCATAAGGTTCCCAAACACCTCAAATCTCATCAAAGCACACTCCAACACCTGATAAGGACAAATGAATGCAAATGATCCTAAACATGCCTAGACCTTAGCCTACAACTCAAAGAATGCAATAAAAAGATGGCTAAATAGATGAAAATATGCAAGACATCAGTTTGCAGTAACAAAGCATAATATTCCCTTCGATGCCATCCTTTCAAGATCTTGGCTATGGAAGATGAAGGAGTCGACATCTTTTATATTTTACCCGATTTTACCCCATATATGAGAGTTTTAGGATATATCTAGTATGTTTTGGAGTCTATTTAGCATATTTTCAGGTTCAGAGCATTTGGAAGAAATATGATGTTTTAGGAGCATTTAGAGCATTTTCTAGATATCACTGGAGGCCATATCGACCCCTCGTGGTCCACACGAGAGATATGCATCGAGCGATACACATTCTGGTAATCGATCGATATTCAAGCCGCAGAAGCCCATTTTGATCACATCCGACTTGAAGCCCAAGCAATCACCTATTTACCAGAATGCCCTCGACGAAGTTTTAACCTAATTATTCCTGGTATTTAAGCATTGCCTAAGTGTTTTGGCAAAGATATAGTTTTTACAGAGTCTTTCTGTAGCTTTTCTTAGTCTCTTCTACTTTTCTACCTTTCTCTTGTTTTGTGAGAGAGAGAGTTACATATATTGAGAGCTTTGAACACATTTATTTCTATTCTATTCTATCTATGCATTTTATTATTATTGTTATGATGTTCTACTCAGCCATGTCTGAGTAAACACCTTTGTTGGATTTAGGATTCAAATAGGTTGAGGGATTAGCCCCAAATATGAATACTGATCATGTGATATTCATCTTAGAAGATCATTCTAATGCTTGTGTAGGAGTCGCTAACCTATACATGAACACAGAGATAACATCCTTGATCTATCTTCTCTCGAGCTAAGAATTCTGCTGGGAAAAGCTTACCTGACTTGGCAAATTCTCTAGTGAATCAGATTCAACCACACGCTTAAAGTCGCTAGTATCGTGATCGCTCGATAATTCTATTGAATCATCGATCGATATATCTAGAGGCATCATCGATCTATACCTGCATTGGCAGGTCGATCGACGCTTTTGGTGAATACTCGATGGAGATTCATCAATTCTAGTGTAAGATAGTCGGCGACTATACCGGCTATTGCTTCATGGGTTCTTTAATATCATGCAAGCATCTCATATAAGAATTCATACTATTATAATCCTGATAACCTGAATAGTAATCCTTGATCTAACACCTTCACCATCTTAGTCAACACCCAAATCAATCCCTCGAGTAATTGTCTTGCTCACCCGCTTTAAGTTACTTGCAATTTAATGCTTTGAAATCTTTGACCTAGCTTAGTTATAATAAGATCTATTGTGTTCCATCGCCTCGTGGATTCGATCCCCAAGTACTACAACTTGACCTCTTTGATGAGAGTAAGGTTGCTCTAGTAATTTGAGCATCAGATCAAATTTGGTGCCTGCAGTCGCTGTCGGGAACTTTGATTGACATTAGATTTTACTTCTAAGTTTTCTTTTACTACTTGTTACTGATAAATTTTTTCTCTTTTCAGGTGCATGTCCAGCATAACCAGAAGCAAGAAGAACAAGGAACTTTTTCTACTGATCCAGCTGCTTTGAATGTTAAATCCGCAGACAGACTGTTCAAGATCGACGATACACCAGTTTGTGCATCGAATCGATATTCACTCACATCCGCTTTCCGAAGTTTTAGACATCACGACCGATAACAGTTCATCAATATCAACCGATCTCGTCATCTGACATCGACCGATAACCGCTCATATATATCGACCGATCTCGCTCATCTGACATATACCGATAATCGTCCTTCCACATCGACCGATACTTCAGTACCTGTCTACCTTTCACCCGACATCGACCGATACAGAAGTCATACATCAATCGATACCAAATCACGCAAGCATGGTCGCCACACGATACTTAGGGAAGATAACGATTGTAACCCGCGCGGACCAAGAAGGCCACCTGTGTAATGCAGCAGGTCAAAGAATCAATGATCAGGGGCTGCAAACCCTGATCCAGAAGCTGAAGCTGCTGCAGCAACTGCTCGAGTTGTAGAAGAAGCCAACAGAAACAGATCACTGGCTGACTACAACCGCCCAGACCTATTCTATGCCAACAGATCTGCTATCCGCCCTCCGCATACGCTGAGGGCTGACTATGAGGTGAAGCCTCAATACTACACACTTGTAGGACAGACACCCTACAGTGGAGCATCCATTGAGCATCCTATGGACAATCTAGAGAGGTACGAGGATCTCATATTTGCTATATAAACCAATGGAGTCCCAAATGACTACCTACTTTGCAAGCTTTTCAAGTATTCTCTCACTGGAGAAGCTTTGCAATGGCTTAAGCAACTACCACCAGGAACTCTCACATCCTGGGATGACATCAAGAATGCTTTCTTGATTAATTTCTTTGATGAGGCACGTGAAGAGGAGCTAAGAAGCAAGATTGCTACATTTATGCGTAAGCCCAGAACCTTTCAAACATTGTTGGGTTCGCTTCAAGTCCTACCAGAGAGATTGTCCACACCATGGATTCAATGAAGTGCAGCTGCTCAGCACTTTCTTTAGAGGTTTAGACAATCTCTCTGGTAGGACTTGAAACGAACCCAACAATGTTTGAAAGGTTCTGCAGGCTTACGCATAAATGTAGCAATCTTGCTTCTTAGCTCCTCTTCCGTGCCTCATCAAAGAAATTAATCAAGAAAGCATTCTTGATGTCATCCCAGGATGTGAGAGTTCCTGGTGGTAGTTGTTAAGCCATTGCAAAGCTTCTCCAGTGAGAGAATACTTGAAAAGCTTGCAAAGTAGGTAGTCATTTGGGACTCCATTGGTTTATATAGCAAATATGAGATCCTCGTACCTCTCTAGATTGTCCATAGGATGCTCAATGGATGCTCCACTGTAGGGTGTCTGTCCTACAAGTGTGTAGTATTGAGGCTTCACCTCATAGTCAGCCCTCTCAATAACGGAGGACGGATAGCAGATCTGTTGGCATAGAATAGGTCGGGCGGTTGTAGTCAGCCAGTGATCTGTTTCTGTTGGCTTCTTCTACAACTCGAGCAGTTGCTGCAGCAGCTTCAGCTTCTGGATCAGGGTTTGCAGCCCCCTGATCATTGATTCTTTGACCTGCTGCATTACACAGGTGGCCTTCTTGGTCACGCAGGTTACAATCGTTATCTTCCCTAAGTATCAGTGTCGCGACCATGCTTCGTGATTTGGTATCGATTGATGTATGACTTGCGGTATCGGTCGATATCGGGTGAAAGGTAGACAGGTACTGAGAAGTATCGGTCGATGTGGAAGGACGATTATCGGTATATGTCAGATGAACGAGATCGGTCGATATATATGAACGGTTATCGGTCGATGTCAGATGAACGAGATCGGTCGATATATATGAACGGTTATCGGTCGATGTCAGATGAACGAGATCGGTTGATATTGATGAACTGTTATCGGTCGGCGGTGTCTAAAACTCGGAAGACGGATGTGAGTGAATATCGGTCGATGCACAAACTGGTGTATCGATCGATGCGGAACGGTTCTGTTTGCGGATTTAACATTCCAAAGCAGCTGGATCAGTAGAAAAAAGTTCCTTGTTCTTCTTGCTTCTGGTTATGCTGGACATGCACCTGAAAAGAAAAGAAAAATTTATCAGTAACAAGTAGTAAAAAGAAAAACTTAGACTTAAGTAAAATCTAATGTCAATCAAAGTTCCCCGGCAACGGCACCGGCACCAAATTTGATACGATGCTCAAATTACCCTAGAGCAACCTTACTCTCATCAAAAGAGGTCAAGTTGTAGTACTTGGGGATCGAATCCACAGGGAGCGATGGAACACAATAGATCTTATTATAACTAAGCTAGGTCAAAGATTTCAAAGCAGTAAATTGCAAGTAACTTAAAACTGGTGAGCAAGACAATTACTCAAGGGATTGATTTGGGTGTTGACTAAGATGGTGAAGGTGTTAGATCAAGGATTACTATTCAGGTTATCAGGATTATAATAGTATGAATTCTTATATGAGATGCTTGCATGATATTAAAGAACCCAACGAAGCAATAGCCCGACTGTCGTCGCCGACTATCTTACACTAGAATTGATGAATCTCCATCGAGTATTCACCAAAAGGCGTCGATCGACCTGCCAATGCAGGTATAGATCGATGATGCCTCTCGTATATCGATCGATGATTCAATAGGAGTATCGAACGATACGATACTAGCGAGCTTTAAGCGTGTGGTTGAATACAGTTCACTAGAGAATTTGCCAAGTCAGCTGTCGCTTGTTCCCAGCAGAATTCTTAGCTCAGAGAAGATAGATCCAAGGATGTTATCTCTGTGTTCATGTATAGGTTAGCGACTCCTACACAAGCATTAAGAATGATCTTCTAAGATGAATATCACATGATCAAGTATTCATATTTGGGGCTAATCCCTCAACCTATTTGAATCCTAAATCCAACAAAGGTGTTTACTCAGACATGGCTGAGTAGAACATCATAACAATAATAATAAAATGCATAGATAGAATAGAATAGAAATAAATGTGTTCAAGAAAGCTCTCAATATATGTAACTCTCTCTCTCACAAAACAAGAGAAAGGTAGAAAAGTAGAAGAGACTAAGAAAAGCTACAAGAAAGACTCTGTAAAAAACTATATCTTTGCCAAAACACTTAGGCAATACTTAAATACTTAGGAATAATTAGGTTAAAACTCGTCAGGGGCATTCTGGTAAATAGGTGATTGCTTGGGCTTCAAGTCGGATGTGATCAAAATGGGCTTCTGCGGCTTGAATATCGATCGATTACACAGAATGTGTATCGCTCGATGCATATCTCTCCGTGTCGACCCTGAGGGGGTCGATATGGCCTCCCAGGTGATATCTCGAAAATGCTCTAAAATGCTCCTAAAACATCATATTTCTTCCAAATGCTCCTGAACCTGAAAATATGCTAAATAGACTCCAAAACATACTAGATATATCCTAAAACTCTCATATATCAGGGGTAAAATCGGGTAAAATATAAGGTCTATCGACTCCCTTCATCTTCCATAGCCAAGATCTTCAAAGGATGGCATCGAAGGGAATATTATGCTTTGTTACTGCAAACTGATGTCTTGCATATTTTCATCTATTTAGCCATCTTTTTATTGCATTCTTTGAGTTGTAGGCTAAGGTCTAGGCATGTTTAGGATCATTTTGCATTCATTTGTCCTTATCAGGTGTTGGAGTGTGCTTTGATGAGATTTGAGGTGTTTGGGAACCTTATGACCCAAAAGAAGTGAAGATTCAAGATTGGCCATAAGAAGAAGTGAAATCAAGAGATGAGAGTTGGACCGGGTAGACTAGACCGGGTACATATACCCGGTCGGATGAGATTTGATCAGCACGTCCGGATGACCGGGTTGATCAGTCCGGGCTCGAGCAGCTGGCCGGTGAGGACGGACGGCCGGGTAGACATGTCCGGGTAAGGACACCCGGTCGGGTTGAAGCCGGAACAGACAAGTCCGGGGTGGCCAGTCCAGGTTCAAGCACCCGGACGATGAGAAGCAGACGGACGGACCGGGGAGACGCATCCGGGTAAGAGCACCCGGACGGGAGAACAGGGCGGCCAGAACAAGGGGCGGCCGGGGTGGCCTGTCGGCAAGCACCAGTCGTGAAGAGAGTGCTGAGGACGGGGTGGGGCGGCGGCTTGGTGAACCGGACGAACAGGGCCTTGACAGAACTGGACGGCCGGGTAGAGTGGACCGGATTGGACCATGCTGGTTCACCCTTGACCGAGTTTTGTGCTTCATTCCCATTGGTTGAGACCAATTTGGCTCTAGGACTTTTTATTAACTTTGTTTTATGTTTCTAGGGCTTTTAAGCCAAGTATAAATACTCATGTTATCCCTAATTTGGGACTTATGTTATTTTCTATCTAAGAACACAAATCCTTTGAGTAAAGTTTCATATTTGAATCATAATCTCATCTCATCTTTGTGTTCTTGATTGCTTGATTTCATCTCCTTTCTTTCTCTTCAGGATTAAGCTTGGATTCCTCATGGATTTAAGAGTAATCATGATGATTAGTGAGTAGTCCTCTTTGGATTCATGGGTTAGGGAGACCAAGGGGTGATTAAGCTAGATCTAGGGTGTTTTAGTGTACATCTATCTTGTTCCTTGCTAGTAGAGTGATTTTAATGCTATTTTAGGGTTGGCCACCCCAAAGTTGAACTCTAGGCATTTCATGCCCAAAAGGTGTTCTATGAAATGCCTGAACCAACTCTCCTAAGCTTTTAACATTCTTCACCAAAGAGATTTGTTGTTAAAGGTGTTAAGATGGCTATTAGGCTTGTTCTTAATGATTGCTTAGATAATATTCAACCTAAGAGATTAGATGCTTGAGTTATCTTTGTGAATGAGCATTCATCTAGAGATAGAGCTTGTTTAGAATTGTGCTTAGGCCTAAGGTTGATAGATTGATTGTTTGCTGCCACCCTTAGACCTATGTTTGATCCCCCAAGGTCAATTCCTTTAGCCCATGGGTCTCATTTTCCTCATAAGAAAGAAAGTTTTACATTTTGTTGCATTTTAATTATTGTCTTAGTTTAATAATCATCCTCTTTAATGATTGCATTTAGATTAAGCATAGACTTGCATTCCCTTTTCTTTGTGGTCACTTAGAACTGGTTCGACAATCTTATATACTACATCATTTGATTAGGACCTTAGAAAAGTCCTTTCATCAAATTGGCGCCGTTGCCAAATTCTAAGTTGATTGTGACATTGGGATTTAGTCACTTTCTTGAGACTAAATCATTTTTCTTTTCTTGTGATATTGATTCTCCTTTTGCCTTTTCCTTTGATCTTTCGGGTGTATGAACACAAGAAGCAAGGGTGTAACTAACCTGGTTCCCACTGTTGAAGAGATAGGTACACTTGAGAGGGAAATAGCAAGAAGGAGAAGAGAAGAAGAGCAACAAGCTCACATTTAGAGGTTGGGGTTTGAGATGGATGATCACCAGCATCAACCTCAAGATGGCAATGGTCAAGTAGCTGATAACCTTAGACCACAGCGACAGCAACAACAACACCCACAACGACCAGCTAGAGCTATTGGCACCTATGACCGTCCTCACATTCATGGCAATAGGGGCCGGGCATCCATGAACTCAACTGTGGAAGCTAACAACTTTGAGATCAAGTCAGGGTTGTTGAGTGTGATTGAGAACAACAAGTACCATGGCCTGGCTGTAGAAGACCCATTTGATCACTTGGACAAGTTTGATAGCTATTGTGGCTTGTCCAAGACCAATGGTGTGTCCGAAGATGCCTTCAAGCTCAAGTTGTTTCCATTCTCTCTTGGAGACAAGGCACGCCAATGGGAGAAATCTCTACCTAGTGACTCCATCACTACTTGGGATGATTGCAAGAAAGCCTTCTTGGAGAAGTTCTTCTCTACATCAAGGACAGCCAAGCTGAAGAATGAGATCTCTAGCTTCCAGCAGAAGAACTTGGAAAGCTTTAGTGAAGCATGGGAGAGGTTCAAGGGGTATCAAGCAAAATGCCCACACCATGGCTTCTCAAAGGAGAGTTTGCTGAGTACATTCTACAGAGGAGCCCTTCCTGAGTTCAGAGCAAGATTGGATACAGCAAGCAATGGTTTCTTCCTGGGCAGGTCTGAAGAAGATGCTGAGGAGCTGGTTGACAACATGGTGAAGAGTGACTCAGTTTACAGTGGAGCGCATGACAGAGCTGATAGAACCACCAGAACTGATGACAACCAGACCAAGAAGGAAATCAAATCCTTGCAAGAGAAGATAGACTTGCTGATTGCTAACCAAGCCAAAAAGGAGCAGATCAACTTTGTGGGTGGTCCTAGTCAAGAAACTCCTCCTAAGGTTAATGAAGTTGATGGGTTAGAAGGGCAAGAAGAGCTTTGCTTCATCAACAACAATGGTACTTGGTACATGAAGGAGCCTAACTTTCAGTACAACAACTACCAGCAAAGGTCTTATCCCAACAACCAGCAAGGAGGCTATCAACCCAAGCAAAACACTCAGCAAGGGAACTACCAGCCTAGGCAGAATCCTCCTCCTGGTTTTACCAATCAAGGCAATCAGCCTACTCAAGCTCAAGGTAGCTCTTCCCAAGCTAAAGCTCCAGATTCATCTATGGAAGCTATGTTCAAACAAATATTGGAAGGTCAGACTAGAACAGCCAAGGACATTGGCCATTAGTTCAAGACTGTTCACTCCAAGATTGATAGCAGCTATACTGAGCTAAACAACAAGATAAGAGCTTTGGAGAATCAGTTTGCTTCTATAAACTCTCAGCCAAGTCGCCAACAAGGAACACTACCAGGAAAGGCTGAACAAAACCCTAAGGAGCCAATGAAGACAATCACTTTGAGAAGTGGTAGAGAGTTACCTCCAAGAGCTTTCCCCAAGGATGGTGAGACACTAAGTGGGGGGGTGGCCATCAACATTCATGATGATGTTGTGATTGTAGATGAGAAGGTTGATGAGGAGATTCTAGAAAAGATTGTTGAAGCTAAGGGTAAAGGAAAGGTTGGAGAAGAGAAGAAAACACTAAAGCATGGTGAAGTTGCCACTCCAACAAAAGAGTCTTCTTTTGTTCCCCCTCCCTATGAACCTAAGCTGCCATTTCCTGGAAGATTCAAGAAGCAACTTCTGGAGAAGTACAAAGCACTCTTTTAGAAGCAAATGAGTGAAGTTCAAGTCACAATGCCCATCATTGATGCCTTCTTGCTTGTCCCTCAATACAGCAAGTTCTTGAAGGATGCTGTGGCTGCCAAGAAGAAGGAAATGGAGGGCATGATGGTTCTTACTCATGAGTGCAGTGCCATCATCCAGAGATTGACAATCCCTAAGAAGCTAGAGGATCCAGGCTGCTTTACCTACCTTGTGCCATTGGTCCTTTGATGTTTGAGAGATGTCTATGTGATTTGGGAGCTAGTGTCAGTCTCATGCCTCTATCTGTTTCCAAGAAGCCTGGGTTCAGCCAATACAAGAAGTGTAAACTCTCTTTGGTGCTTGCTGATCGCTCAGTCAAATTCCCTATTGGTATCCTTGAATATCTCCCTGTGATAGTGGGAAATTGTGAGATTCCTACTGATTTTGTTGTGCTTGAGATGGATGAAGAAGCTAGAGACCCCTTGATCCTTGGAAGACCATTTTTAGCCACAGCAGGAGACCTTATCAATGTGAAAGAAGGCAAGATTGATCTTCATTTGGGGAAATAGCACACTCTCCATTTTGACATCAATGAGGTAATGAAGAGGTCAACTGTGCAAGGCCAAGTGTTTTACATAGAAGAGATGGAAGCTCTTGCTGATGAGCTTCTTGAGGAATTGGCACTTGAAGAGTTGGCAATAAGGGACCCTTTGCAGCATGCTTTGACAGTGGATAAAGAGGTCCAAGTGGTTGAGAACAAAGAGAGTGATGCTATTGTGGCCATGCTGGATTCTCACAAGAAGATTGATGATAAAGGCCAGTATGAGGAGCTCACACAAGAGGTGCACCAAACTGCCACAGCCACTCAACAAGAGGACACCCAACAAGATGATTGGAGTGAGCTCAAGGCACCAAAAAAGTTTAGAAAGGCAATTGGGTACTCACTAGATGATATTAAGGGGATATCACCTTTTTTGTACATGCATAGGATACATCTAGAGGATGAATCAATGACTTCTATAGAGCATCAAAGAAGGTTAAATCCTAACCTGAAGGATGTTGTAAAGAAGGAGATTCTTAAGCTCTTAGATGCTGGTGTTATCTATCCTATTTCAGATTCTAAATGGGTATCTCCTGTGCATGTAGTTCCAAAGAAAGGTGGTATCACTGTGGTTAAAAATGGCAAGGATGAATTGATACCAACTAGAACCATAACTGGCCATAGGATGTGTATTGACTATAGAAAGCTCAACTCTGCATCTAGAAAGGATCATTTTCCATTGCCATTCATTGATCAAATGCTTGAGAGACTTGCAAACCATCCTTTCTATTGTTTTCTTGATGGGTATTCAGGTTTCTTCCAAATCCCCATACATCCCAATGATCAAGAGAAGACAACATTCACGTGCCCCTATGGCACCTTTGCTTATCGAAGGATGCCATTTGGATTATGTAATGCTCCAGCAACCTTTCAAAGGTGCATGATGTCTATCTTCTCGGATCTCATTGAGGATATAGTGGAGGTATTCATGGATGATTTCTCTGTCTACGGATCTTCATTTTCTGCTTGTTTGTCCAACTTGTGCAGGGTCCTACAGAGATGTGAAGACAACAACCTTCTGCTGAATTGGGAGAAGTGTCACTTCATGGTCAAAGAGGGGATTGTGCTTGGGCATAAGATTTCAGAAAAGGGTATTGAAGTGGAAAAGGCTAAGATTGAGGTTATGGTCAGCTTGCCACCACCAAAGACAGTGAAAGACATCAGGAGCTTCCTTGGCCATGCTGGGTTCTATTGAAGATTCATCAAGGACTTCTCAAATATTGCTAGACCAATGACCAAGTTGCTGTGCAAGAAGGCCACTTTCAGCTTTGATGAAGATTGTCTTGAGGCATTCAAGAAGATAAAGGGTGAACTTGTTAGTGCTCCCATTGTCCAGCCACCTAATTGGGACCTCCCTTTTGAGATAATGTGTGATGCTAGTGTCTTTGCTGTTGGGGTTGTCCTGGGGCAGAAGAAGGATGGCAAGACTCATGTGATTTATTATGCTAGCCAAACCCTGAATGATGCACGAATGAAGTATGCCACAACTGAGAAATAGATGCTGGCCATTGTCTTCGCCTTTGAAAAATTCAGAAGCTACCTGGTGGGTTCCAAGGTCATTGTGTATACTGACCATGCAGCTTTGAGACATCTCCTAGCAAAGAAGGATGCCAAGCCAAGACTACTAAGGTGGATCCTTTTGCTTCAAGATTTTGACTTAGAGATTAGAGACAAGCCAGGGATTGAGAATGGAGTTGCTTATCACTTGTCCAGGCTGAGAATTGAAGGTGGAATCCCTATTGATGAGGGACTTAGACAAGAGCATTTCATGGCTATCATGTCAGTGGTGGCAGTTATTGAGACTGGAAAGAAAATTGAAGAGGTTAAGGCAGCTGAAGAGAAGGGACCTTGGTATGCTGATTTGGTTAACTACTTAGCCACTGGAAAGGAGCCATTGGGTCTTGCGGGGTATGAGAAGAAGAAGTTCTACAAAGACTTGAAGAGATACTATTGGGATGAACCATACCTCTACACCCTATGCAAAGATCAGATCTATAGAAGAGTGGTGGCTGAAGAAGAAGTTGAAGGAATCCTCACACATTGCCATGGATCTTCCTATGGAGGCCATTTTGCTACCTTCAAGACTGTCTCAAAGGTGCTACAAGCTGGATTTTGGTGGCCACACATGTTCAGGGACACACAAGACTTCATTTCAAGATGTGACTCTTGCCAAAGGAGGGGGAACATTACTAAGAGGAATGAGATGCCTCAAAACCCAATCCTTGAAGTGGAAGTGTTTGATGTTTGGGGGATAGACTTCATGGGACCTTTCCCTTCTTCTTATGGCAACAAATACATCTTGGTGGCTGTGGACTATGTATCAAAGTGGGTGGAAGCAATAGCAAGTCCTACAAATGATTCAAGAGTGGTGGTCAAAATGTTCAAGAGCAATATCTTCCCAAGGTTTGGAGTACCAAGAGTGGTCATAGGTGATGGAGGTTCACATTTCATCAACAAGGTATTTGAGGGTCTTCTCAAGAAGAATGGAGTGAAACACAAGGTTGCAACACCCTATCACCCTCAAACAAGTGGCCAAGTGGAGGTCTCCAACAAGCAAATCAAGGGCATCTTGGAGAAGGTTGTGGGAACCAAGAGGAAGGATTGGTCAGACAAGCTTGATGATGCTCTTTGGGCATATAGAACAGCCTTTAAGACTCCTCTAGGCACTACTCCTTTCAACCTTGTCTATGGGAAATCTTGCCATTTTCCAGTTGAGCTTGAATACAAGGCATTGTGGGCTGTGAAGCTTCTGAACTTTGACATCAAGAGTGCGAAGGAGAAGAGACTTCTTCAACTCAATGAACTGGATGAGATAAGGATGGATGCCTTTGAGAATTCAAGGATTTACAAGGAAAAGACTAAGGCCTTTCATGACAGGCACATCCTCAAGAGAGAGTTCAAGGCAGGAGATCAAGTTCTTCTTTACAACTCTAGACTGAAGTTATTTCCAGGGAAGCTTAAGTCAAGGTGGTCTGGTCCATTTGTGATCAAAGAAGTGAGGCCTTATGGAGCCATTGTGTTATGGGATAAGCAGGGTAATGACTTCACAGTGAATGGCCAGAGACTCAAGGAATACATGGCCACAATACCAAAGGAGGATGGGACATCAACCCCATTCTCTGATGCTCCCCTTGCCTAACCTCAAAGGAGGCAAAGTCAAGCTAGTGACTTTAAACAAGCTCACTTGGGAGGAAGTCCCATGGTTATCCTTGTAAATATTGCATTAGGATTGTTCTTTTTCAACAATAAATCACTTGGAGGATGGTGAGAGCTTGGGAATGAGTTGGATGGGGTCTTGAGATGGAGGAAGCATATAAAAAAAAAGAGGTTGGAGGTTTGGACCGGGTAGGGTTGACCGGGGTCGCCTACCCGGTCGGGAAGCGTGGTGGAGCAGTCCGGGATGCAGGCGTCCGAGTAAAGGCACCCGGTCGTGAAGCTTGAAGGAGAATGGACCGGGGTGTGGTGTCCGGGTTGGAGCACCCAGTCGTGAAGCAGCAAGGTGAACGGACCGGGGACAGGCGTCCGGAGAAGTGCACCCGGTCGTGAATGTGATGGAACGGACCGGGGACGTCCGTCCGGGGTGAGCTACCCGGTCGGGATCCACTTCCCAGCACGACCCGCGCTTCGACCCGGCCGCGACCCAGGTAAGTATTTCTGTCTCTAAACAGACCCAAACCCATCTAAAAACGACCCAGAACCCATCCAACCCGACCCAGAACCTCCCTAAAGCCTGATGAAGGACTTTTGCAAGTCCAATCAAATGTTCTAATATAAATGATGTCAATCTATTTCTAAGTGATTATCAAGCAAAGGGAATACAGGACATAATTAATCTAAGTGCTACCAATGTGATGATAATGATTTTAATCTAAGATACTACTAAAAGCAATAAAGTACTAAACTTTCTTTCTTAATGAAAAAAGAGGACCCATGAGCTAAGGGAATTGACCTTGGGGAGATCAAACATCAATCTAAGGATGGCAGCAACAATCAATCTAACGACCTTAGGCCTAGACACAATCCTAAACAAACTCTATGGTCAAGAAGGATGTTCATTTGCTAACATATCTCAAGCATCAAATGGTCATTGGTTGAATAACATGCAAGCAATCATTATGATTAAGTCTATTAGCCATTCTAACTCCTTTACAACAAATGGTATTTGGTAAAGGAAGTTAGAAACTTAGAAGAGTTGGTTCAGACATTTCATAGAACACCTTGTGGGCAAGAAATGTCTAGAACTCAACCTTTGAGAGGCCAACTCAAAAGAAGCGTTAGAAACACTCTTTAAGCAAGGAACAAGATAGATCTACACTAGAACACCCTAGATCTAGCCTAATCTCCCCTTAATCTCCCTAACCCATGGATCCTAAAGTGGATTACTCACTAATCAACATGATCACTCTTGAAATCATGATGGATTCAAGCTTAATCATGTAGTGAAAAAAAAGGAGATGAGATCTAACCAACAAGAACACAATTATTAGATGAGATTAAGAAGTCAAAGATGAAGCTTTACTCAAAGGTTTTGTGTTCTTAATGAGAAAATAACATAAGTCCCAATTTAGGGATAATCACAGTATTTATAGTAGGCTTAAGAGCCTAAAACATAAAAGCAAAATGACTAAGCATGCCTTAAAAAGTAATGGTCTAATCAATCAAAGGCTCCAAAGGAAGAAGCTCGGATACCCTGGTCGGATGGGAATCAACCAGGCCGGGTATGACCACCCGGGTGTGGAATCTCGACCAGGCCGTCCATGCCGTGCGGGTCGTCTTGGTCGAGTGTGCTGAGGTCGAGTGGCCTGGTACGCGGGAGAGGGAGGTCGGGTATGATCGACCGTGTCCTGATCCTGGGCGTTCTCCATCGTCTGGCCGTGCGGGTTGTCTTCCTCGGGTGCATCCGGTCGCGTCCTGTCCTAGGCGTTCGTCGCTACTGGGTGTGCTCGCACGCGGGTGGCGTCCAGTCGGGTGTGGACGTCCGGGTATGCTCGCACGCGGGTGGCGTCCAGTCGGGTGTGGACGTCCGGTATGTTCGCACGCGGGTGGCGTCAGTCGAGTGTGATCGTCCCGCGTACGTGCTGGTCCGTTCTCTCGAAGCTGTGCCGGTCGTCGTCCTCGGGTGTGATCGGTGGGTTGATGTTCGTACGCGGGTAACTTCACCCGGGTGTCCAGGCCGCGTACGTGCTGTCTGTTCCCGCGGTCAGGCCGTGCGGGTTGTCGAGGCCGCGTACTTCCGTCCGGGTGCTTCATCGTCCAGCATCTCTCCCTCGTCCCGTGCGGGTTGGTCAGGTCGAGTGTGCTGACCCGGGTGCCTTGACATGCCTCCACTCAAATGATCATAACTCCTCCAATACGGCGTCAAATGGTTTGGAACCACTCCCATTGGAAAGATAACTAAAAATTCTATGTCTCCACCAAATCTTAGCATAAAAAGACTTCTCTATGGCTATCTTCCATGCTCATCTTTCACCCTTCGTCTTTGTAACAAAGTACCCCCAAACACCTTCAATATCTTCAAAGTACACTCCAAGACCTGATAAAGACTCATGAATGCAAAATGAACCGAAATATGCCTAATGCCTAATCTAGAAGGGATAAAATGCACAAAATGGAAAGCTAAAACAATGAAAATATGCAAGACATCAACTCCCCCACACTAGTCCTTTACTTGTCCACAAGTAAAATAGAAAGGACTAAGGAGTAAAGGTTTGAAGGAGGGGACTCATAACCAAAAGAATGCTCTTCTTAGCTCTCAACTTGATAACCTTTTATAAACATACCAAGTAGCAAGAGCAAAACATTATCAAACTCTAACTTCTCTAGGCCTATCTTAACTCCTATGATCTCTTCACTCACTCATCATGAATCAACAAACCACAAGTCCATTTACTCTCTAACAATCATTAAGTGAACTCAAATAATTTCTTGCAAATGGTCAAATGGTCTAAGTCACTTGGTTTGGTGAAAGAAGGTTTGACGCAAGTTAAACAAGAGGTTCAAAGGAATCTTTCAATGGGTGGTTCACTCTCAAAACAAGTAGCCTTGACATTGCACATAATCTATCTAAGAAAAGGATCAATTTATGCATACAATGGTCAATCTCCAATGTTCTACCCTTTTCCCAAAATATATACAAGCAAAATTACTTATCTACAATGCCAAACCCAACTCACATCACTCACCCAAATGATTTCCCAAGGACTCAAGACACTTTTATATAGAACTCTTTCTCTTGAAATCTATCTAAGGGATTTTTACATGTTAAACTACTCTCTAACTCTCCTTTTAACTTTGCTAGCCCTCATTCTTATTCCCTTTTTTTTTAATAATCTTTTCTTTTCTTTTCTCTCTCTTTTTTTTTCTCTTTTTCTTTGAGGGCCAAGACTTTCTTTTCAAATGAGAGATAGAGAGTTTCTATTCTAATCCCAAAGAGACTAAATACTTGAGTTCCAAGAGTCCAATC
The DNA here is from genome assembly GCA_016771965.1 of Brassica carinata. Classification (NCBI taxonomy): domain Eukaryota; kingdom Viridiplantae; phylum Streptophyta; class Magnoliopsida; order Brassicales; family Brassicaceae; genus Brassica; species Brassica carinata. The sequence goes on along the minus strand of CM028694.1, from coordinate 26,193,405 downwards.
AATCATCTCACAACTTTTTCACAATTCCCAAATGAACTTAATCAACACTCACACCCCCAAATCCTATGAGCTAGATAATAGAGTGTCTATTCTAGCAAGAATGGAGACTAAGCATTGTCGTTCCCAATACTCTCAAGATTATGCACATGTAAGACTTTCAAGAAGAGGCCTCACTCATCAAAGTAATGAAAGCTTGAAAGAAAGGAAGGGTTCATGGGAGTGGAGTACCACTTGAGTTTGTCTAAAAAGATTGGCATAGAATAGGAGAGACAACTCAAGTGTTTTATCCGTGACTTAGTACACAAGGGACCATGGGCAAGATACTAAGAGTTCACACAAGACAGGAGTAAACTTCAAAGGGAGAGCATCATCAATCAAATGGGTTTCAAGAGGAGTTTTCAAGGCTCGAAGTTTACAAGTTTTCCTACGGTTGCTCAAGCTACTTACTATGGTTATAAAGGTTATCGCTTTAAGAACTTAGCATGAGCATCTTATCAAGGTAACTATCATCCTTGTCACCTTATGCATGATGCAACCTATATGATGATTTCTATTTTTTTTTTATGCAAGTGGATGATCTAGACTCATTTCTAATGCAACTACATGATACTTTTTTTATGCAATAACTATCTACAAATGCATGCTTATGACATAAAACAAAAATATGATCAGCAACTTGGCACCTCCCCCACACTTAATTCACACAGTCTCTGTGTTTGTTAAATGTAGAGAAGGGCCTAAGAGAAAAAAAAAGAAATCTAAATGCAAAGATGAATGGTATATACAATGATCAGGAAGTGGAGTACCTCATGGAGCGTGTGATGAGGCAGATGCCTCATCCTCAGAATCGCCTTCCTCATCAGTGGTGTCTAGAGAGGGGGACTTGTTCCCGGACACGGATGGGAAGATGTAAGGGTTCCTCAAGCTACGGAGGGCTTGCTTCTTGGTTTGTGGTGCATTTGGGTCATGAAGGGGCAGAGGAGGGGGTGCAAGGAAAGCATCAAGATCGAAATCCTCAGCCTTGCAGCCTGCTACAGCTCCACTAGTCAGAACATCAGCCACCTTCCTCATGAACTGAGCTGAAGCTTCAGCTTGTCTCTTCACAGTTTTCCTCAATTCCTTGCACTTCATGGTGAGCTTGTAGATGGTCCTATCTTGAGCTCTGCTCCACCTTTGTAGTGTGCTAATCTGGTCATGAGCTTGGCGAATGGGACCAATAGGCAGGGCACTGGTGCATTGCTCAAACTTATAGCGAGGAGGACCAAAGAGATGGGCTGTGGCTCTGCTGGAATACCCCTGATCAAACTTAGCTGCCTTCGCTGCTGCTTTCTCGTTCTCATGCAATACCATAGGGCCGAGAGTCCCATGACTGCTTAGGAGGTGCTGCTCACTGATATCAAAAATTATAGTCCCTGGTGTCCTCAATGAAGTGAGCTCATAGTTAGGGAGAAGCAGCTCAACTGTGGTGGAACCTCTCAAGTACGAGTAAACACACCTCTCATTGTATCTTCCAGAGAAGTAATGAGCTGACTTCAAGTAGGTGAGGTCAATGAAAGAGGGACCGGATGCATCATCGCCCAAGCTAAGACCCTGGTGCACAAGCAATGGTGTGATCAAGCCACCTATCCCAATCTGAGCCTCTGGATCCCTGTTTGTCCAAGCATAATCCTTGTAGTACATGAGGCGCCTCACAAAGAATCCAACCATACCAAACTCAGTGTAAAAATCAGTGGGGACGTCAGGTAAGTGAGGAGGTGAGGCAAAGTGCTGGACAGCTTGGTGCATGAGGTTCAAGTCTTCTCCATTCATGTTACTTGGCTCTTTCCTCGGGTAGATGGTGTGGACAATCAGCCTATTGAGGTAGCGGACTGATGGATGCCTGATAGAAGCATTCTTGTCTCTGCTGGACACTCTATCTTTGCCGGATAAGAACTCGTAGGTGTAGTGTGGAAGGGTCTTTCCTTTAGGAAGCCCTTTCAGCTTAAGCAAAGAAGACTCCTTCAAATCCTTGAGGCCAAGCACCTCTCCAATCTCAGCAAAAGTCATGAAGTAGGTTCTCTTATCAATCTTGAAACTGATTCTTCCCCAATTTTGTTCCTCATGTAGAGAAGAGTGGAATGTGGCTTCCAAGGATGCCAAGAATTGGCAAGAGACCTCTTTATGTGTTGGGTGAGCCATGGAATAGAAGCTGTACATGTTCATGAGAGCAAGCAAATCCTTCATGTCTTGATCAATCTCTAACTCTCTTATTATCCTCACATCAGCAAATCTGGTTGGAGGCCAGGATACTCCTTGCCTCAACTGCTCCAATAGTTCAACATCAGTAGGCTTCCTCTGTCTATCTCTATGAGGATTGAAACCCCTCTTTTCGGAAGTGTCTTGCTCAGCCACACTACCATTTGGAGAAGATGCTTCTTCAACAATTGCATCTACTTGCTCCAAGGGTGGAGGCGCCAATGTCTTTGGTTTTGGTGCCTTGATCGTGATCTTGGTGGGAGGAGTTGGTTTCTCATCATCCTTCTTGGTGTTCTTCTCCAAAACAAGAGGTCCCACACTGTGAGATCTTGGAGCTCTAGCTTTCTTTGTAGGAGTGTGCTTGTGATCACCAACAGCCACTCTTTTTCCATCCCTCTTGGCCTTTTTGTAAACATCATCAATCACTTTCTCATCACTAGCAATCCTTTTTCCTTCATTCTTGGCTTGCTTGTTAGCCCCATCAACCACTCTCTTTCCATCCCTCTTGGCTTGTGTTTTCTTTCTCAATATTGCCAAGGCTTGCTGCCTACGTTCCTCCTCAGATTCAGGCATGGAGCCTAACTCTTTCCCAAACCTAGCAGTCTCTTTCTGAGTAGCCTCAACCTTCTCTTGTGCAATCAAGTCCTCATCTTTTCTTCCCTTGAACCTGAAAAATTTCAAGACTTGGACAAGATTAAGCGCAAGGAAGAAATAACACTTTGGGAATGATAAGTGCTTGAATGAACACTTGCAAACCTAGTCTAAAACCAGCAACCTAGCAAGACTATCACAAAGCAATCAAGTTCCCATGTCCACAAAATTCAATTTTTTTTTTTTTTTTTATGAACAAGGGAACCTAATCTAGCTAATTCCAAGTAAAATCACCAAGCAACTTGAAATTGAATGTTAAACAAGCTCTAGAACATCAATTCCAATCAATCTAGACCATAATCAACCAAAAGTAAGAACCTTTTCAAAAATCCCCAAATCTCATGAACCCTAATTTCTTAAAATCCAAATTCAGCTCAAATTGACCAAGAAATCAACAGCCCAGCATCATATATAGTCATTCCCTAGTCTATTTGACAAGAATCAAGCAAGAAAAGGTTCAAAATTTCAAGTTCAAATTTTAGGGTTCATGAGCATTACGAATTTGAACTGAAAAGTACCATACCTTGCTTTGGAGGAAGGATTAGGATGAAAAGATTCAAGGAAATAGACTTAGGGGAAGAAGAATTGGATGTGGGAAATGTTGGGGTCAAAAGCGGTTATCTCGAAATCCACGGCTAAAGATCCTTCAAACTCAAAGATTTCCAGCACGGACGACTAGCGGGGAAAAGATCGAACAACGGAAAACCCACGGACGGCAAAGCGGCCTGGCGCCCGGCGGCAGCGTCCGCAGCGGGCGGCCTGGCGCCGGCGGCACCGACCTGGCGCCCGGCGGCAGCGTCCGCAGCGGGCGGCCTGGCGCCGGCGGCACCGACCTGGCGCCCGGCGGCAGCGTCCGCAGCGGGCGGCCTGGCGCCGGCGGCACCGACCTGGCTCGGTCGACGGCCCTCGTCCTGGTCTCGGTCCCATCATGCTCGGTCTGATCCCATCTTGGCTTGTTTGATCGATCCTCGTGAGTTTGGTACGATCACGGCTATGGAATGAACATCTTTCGATTCGGTTGGAATCATCCTCGATGTTTTACGACAAAAACTAGAAGGATTGGATTTCGTAGAAGATATCGTATAAAGCGAAGATCGATTAACGAACATCGATCCTTTAGGCTATACAGTTTACTTTACAAGAAAGATAGTCTTTTAGAAATCGTATAAAACGTTCAACGACTTAAGACAAGTCCACGGACTTACTTACGATTTTAAGAATTCAGGCCCAATCAGGCTATGACGGTTTATCCGATTTCCCGAACATCGGATAAACATCAAGTCACCGAAAAATAGCGGAAAACTCGAGGATAATTACGAAGACCGACGAAAATGGAATATTTCCGAAGAGATAAGCTTGGGCCCAAAGGCGAGGTCCATCATCCTAAGGCAAACCGACCTTGGAGTGGATATATAAGGAGAGCAAGAGCAGAAGAGGAGGGATCGAAAATTAGACTCGAGCATTCTTTAATGCAACTCTCTCGTCTTTGGGAAAAACCTTGTACTCGTAGCTTTCATCTAATAAAAGCGTAGCCGGGCAAATATTTCAACTCTTATTTTTATCTATTGAACTTTCGATTTCGTGTGGCAGCGAGAGAATCCGGACCTTCAAGGAAAGTCGGGTTTACTTGGCTTTCCTCCGCAATCTTATTTATCGGAAATTGGCGGTGTGAATTTCGGTTCCCACAGTTTGGCTAGAAGGAGGGGGCGGATTCTCTAACCGAAAACCACCAATCGTCGAAATTCAGTATGGCTTCTTCGTCAGCCCGCAACATCGTATCTTTCGAGGATCGAGCAGCGGCCAGTATGGCCAAACCTCACAACAATCTCCTCGTAATAGAACTCACGATCCAGGATATTGGCGTAGCAAGGGTATTAGTCGACACGGATGCTCGGCTAATATTATCTATAAAAGCACCCTCGAGAGGATGGGCGTCGATCTAAGCATCCTTACAGGCGACCCCAGCCCAGTATTCGGACTCGGAGAAATTATGACCCTCAGCTCGACTAACCTCCTAGTCAGAGCGGGCGTCGCCAAAACACGAATTCCTGGTGATCGATGGTCCAGCGTCGTTTGCGATAGTTGGAACTCCTGGCTAAACTCCATGAGGCGATCCCATCAACATTCCACCTATGCCTCAAGTTCCGGCGCCTTCGAGTCGAAACAATACATGGTAGTCGCGAACAGCGCAGATCTACCTGCTACCGAACTAAAGCGGAAAAATTCGAAATCGAGACCTCGGAAAAAGCAAGCGATTCGACTTCGCCAGAAACCTTCTGGCAGTCCCAAACTGAGGCCCTGGAAGGGAAGCGTGAACCAACCTGCGAACCGGTGGTCTCAATTTGCCTCGACGATTCCTTCCCGGAACGGTGCGTCGAAATCGGAGCTAACCTCCGCGAACCAATAAAAGCAGAGCTCATCGCATGCCTCAAAAGAACCTCGATGCGTTAAGCGGGCTGCGGAGGATATGCCGAGAATCGACATTAGCGTAACATGTCACGAACTTAACATCGACCCAACTCACAAACCCGTAAAACAAAAGAGGCGAAAGCTGGGACCTGGCGTGCCACCGCAGTCAACGAGGAAGTCGAAAGACTCCTCAAAGTAGGGTCGATAACAGAAGTTAGGTATCCAGATTGGCTTGCCAACCCTGTCGTGGTAAAAAAGAAGAACGGCAAGTGGCGAGTCTGTGTCGATTTCACGGATCTGAATAAAGCCTGTCCGAAGGACTGCTTCCCGCTCCCGCACATCGACCGATTGGTGAAGCAACCGTGGGAAACAAGCTTCGTCATTCATGGGCGCTTTTCGGTTACAATCAGATCATGATGAATCCGGCGACCGTGAAAAACTGCGTTCATCACAGACCGCGGAACGTATTGCTATAAGGTAATGCCTTTCGGTCTTAAAAGCGGGTGCACCGTATCAGCGACATCGTCAACAGAATGTTTGCTGAGCAACCTCGGAAAAACTATGGAGGTATACATCGATGATATGCTCGTAAAATCTCTTGACGAACACGATCATGTAGCCCACCTAGAGGAATGTTTTGCGACTCAACCAGCATAACATGAAACTCAACCCGACGAAATGTAGGTTAGCGGTGGCATCGGAGAATTCCTCGGATACCTCGTAGCGTGTCGCGGAATCGAGGCCAACCCTAAACAAATCGACGCACTGATAGAGATGGCCTCCCCGAGAACCAAGCGAGAAGTTCAGAGGCTAACCGGAAGAGTCGCGGCTTTGAACCGTTTCATCTCGCGCTCTACGGATAAGTGCCTACCGTTTTACGAAACATTGAAGGGAAACAAGAAGTTCGAATGGTCCGAGCAATGTGAAAAAGCTTTCCAACAGTTGAAACATTACCTGGCCACTCCACCAGTCCTCGCAAAACCGGTGGAAGGTGAACCCTTTTCCTCTATATCGCGGTTTCATAACAGCAGTCGGTGGCGTCCTGATCACGAGAAGAGCGTGGCGAACAAAAGCCAATCTTTTACGTAAGCAAGACATTACTGGATCGCGAGCTTCGATACCGCTAATGGAAAAATTAGCATTAGCCGTCATAACCTCGGCAAGAAAACTAAGACCATATTTCCAGTCTCATACTATAGTGGTTCTCACCACGTTCCCACTCGCGGATAATCCTGCATAGTCGAGCCAATCTGGTAGGCTCGCAAAATGGGCAATCGAACTGAGTGAATCTGACGTCGAATATCGCCAAGGACATGTGCAAAGTCCCAAGTACTTGCGGTTTCTTGGTAGAGTTACCCACTAGAGGCATGACTAACGAGGAACCAAACTCAACTTGGGTCCTCCGTCGGCGGGTCTTCGTCCAAACAAGGATCGAATCGAATCGACTCACCTCTCTAGCGGAAATCCTAGAACAATCTTTCCGATTGGCTTTTCATGCTTCAAACAATGAGGCAGAATCTGAAGCACTTCGTCGCAGGCTTGCGGCTGGCCCATGGATTAAAAATCCGTAATATTCCGCGCTTACTGCGATTCTCAGTTAATTAAGCCAATCAATACAGCGGAGAATATGAGGCAAGAGGCGAAAGGATGGGCCAGTATCTAAAACTCGTCCAAGAACTGGCTCGTAGTTTCGACCAGTTCGCCCTGACCAGAATTCCTCGCTCGGAAAACGTCCAGGCCGACGCCTTGGCTGCCCTCGCCTCAAGCTCAGATCCAGGGCTCCAAAGGATAATCCCGGTCGAATTCATCGAACATCCAAGCATCGGACCACCAGTGGTCGTCAATCTAATCCGGGAAGAGATTGAAGATCGCGGAAGAAGTCGAGGATCAACGGAAGCGGATGTGGACCCAACCTGAATGCGGCTGCGACAGCCCTTGGTTAGAACCAATCGAGCCTATATCGTGAATGGAACCTTACCGCCCGAAAAATGGAAACCGTAAAGTGAAAACCAAAGCGACGCGATGCGTCCGCGATAGAGGAGAAATTTATAAGTGGTGTTTCTCTGGTCCTCTCATGACATGCGCAGAAGGGATAGGGCAGGAAGAATCTTGGAAGAGGTCCATTCTGGATCATGCGGAAATCATTCTGGCGGAAGATCTCTGCAGTCAAAATCAAGCATACGGTTATTATTGGCCAACCATGGTAAAGACTGCGAGAAATTAGCCGGAAGTCGCGAGAAATGCCAAAGGCATGCTCCAACAATCCATCAACCGAAATCCTCTCTTCAATCTCGTCCCCTATCCTTTCATGCGATGGTCCATGGACATTGTGGGACCTATGCACCCATCAAAACAAAACACTTCCTCCTAGTCCTCCGCAGTTTCTTTTCCAAATGGGTAGAAGCAGAATCCTACGCCAAGTATCAAAGACACACAAGTCGAGAACCGTTTGGAAACATATCATAACTAGACATGGGGTCCCATACGAAATCGTAACGGATAGCGGATCTCAATTTATCTCTGCTCGATTGAAGCATTCTGCGAAAAATGGAAAATACGACTTACGAAGTCAACTCCCAGATATCCGCAATGCAGCGGACAGGCAGAAACCATCAACAAGACCGTCCTTGGCGGACTCAAGAAACGCCCTAGGCCAAGAAGGGCGATGGGCAGAGGAGCTCGAAGGAGTTCTTTGGTGCATCGTACAACCCCAAGGCGGACTCTGGTGAAACTCCATTAGCCCTCGTTCACGGAGCGGAATGCATGATCCCAGCGAGTAGAATTCCCGAGATGCGGAGAAGATTCCTCCCGAAGAGAGGATTTAAGCGGCTATGATGCTGGACAATCTCGACCTCATCAATGAGCGCCCGCGACCAGGCACTCATTGAATCCAGAATTACCAGCAGCGCTGCGCAAGGTACTACAACTCAAGCGTCGCCATCGCGGGTTCAAAGAAGCGATTTAGTCTTACACAAAGTCTTCCAAAACACTGCCGAGCGAAGCGGCGGGAACAAGCTGGGAAGGACCGTACAAAGTCATAAAAGTAGTCCGACCAGGTTCATACCAAATCGCAAACATGCAAGGCGTCAAAATCCGAGAACTTGGAATGCGATGCACCTCAAAAATACTACCACTAAACAATAAAGCGTGGTACAAAGAACTTCTGAGATGGCTTGATCCTAGACAAAGTGCGTAGGCAACTTCGCCAACCGGCAGATTCAGCTATCCCCAATTAAAAAGAGAGGAGAGTAATGCATATACTCGTATACTCCCACAAATTTGAAGACTCTAAAATTTTGAAACTTTCTCCACGACTTTTCAAATCAGCGAAGCGGCCACAACAACGGATCTAGTATCCACTAGCGATTATTACATCAAAAACAAATCCGGAGGGCCAACACTTCACAAAGCAAAATGAATGTAGGCGTTTCTCCTGGGTGAATTCTGCGACCCTTGGTCCTGCGTCCAAAGCGGAGACAACAGTTTTCCGACTGCGAACATTCGCAAAAACATCCCCAAAGCCATAGCGTTTCAACCGCGAGATCGCGGCATAAGGAAAAATCGACCTTCAGCACTGCGAGGCGTCGCTAGCGGCGAAGGACATTCTTTCCATAAAACATTGCGAGCGAAATCTTAGATCTCTGAACATACAAGCGCACCTCAAAGCGGTATCATTTCGTTGTTGCTGATCACAACAAGCGAACTCTAACGTCCTAAACAGACAAATAGCAGCCCTTCAGGGTAGGCTCTCTTACATCCGACAAGGATAAACATAGCGCTATACAAGAAATCAAAATTTTGGTCTAGCTCTTAGTAAAGGAAGTAGCTCGACTCATGCCCAAACAAATCATATAAGCCGACAACAATTGGCGGATTTTAAGCGGTGCGAGTCAGGTTAAAATCGCAAACAGGCAAAAGCAGCCGATTTGTCATCGCAAAGCCTCAGTCGAGAGTAAACCTAGGTCTTGCCTAAACCCAGCCACGCTGGATCTTGACATCTCACAGACATAGTATGGTATCACGAGATCAAAATTTGTCTCTTCACTTAAGCTGTTTGTTTCACGAACTTCGCGTAAATCGTAAACCGCGGAAAATCTGGCTTTATGCAAACAATAGGTACGGTGATCATCGGGGAACTAGGAATGAGACGACAACTCACACCCTCTTTCTCATACTTCAAAAAACCGAAGTTCATAAATAATCAAAAACGTTTCATAGATTGAGACCGCAAAAGTTCAAACAAAACCCCAAAAAGGGGCAGGGATTCGAAGCCACCAACGGCCAGTCCCGGTAAATACATCATGGCCTCTTAACGGCCGAAACACATAAAACGAAATCCCAGAAGGGATTGATAAACCTAGGCACTCCCAGGAGCGTCACCTTCATCCTCACTCGCGATAGGGATAGCCTCGCCGTCGCCTCCCTCGGTCGCATCGCCACTACCCGCCTCGTCCACGCCAGCCTCGCAATCTTCTCCCGTGCGCTCCTGATCTTCTGAGTCTTCGGAGGTCGACGCAAGGGTGCATTCGGCCTGCAGGCCAGCAAGGATCGAATCGAAATCTCCCTCGGTGGCCGCCCACTCTCCTTTGCAGGACGATAGTCTGGCTTCCTCCAAGTCCAAAGACGGGGCCTCATTACCTCGAAGCAACTCGAGCTCGCTCAAACTCCCCTCGATCCCCGCTAAAGCCAGGTCCCTCTTGCGGATGGCTATCAAGGACTCAAACAGGGTGGCCATCCTCGTCAGACGACCAAAAAAGTCATTGCGGGCATCGGCAACCTCCGAGGATCTACGGGCGTTCATCTCCTCATGAGTCTGGATCTTCTCGAAGGCGGCGGACTTAGAGGATTTGCTCCTCTTCTCCTTCTTCACCTTGAGTAACGAACTCGCGGTCTTCCCGAGGTCACGCTCAAGATCACTGATACGAACCTCAAGCTGGGACGTCTGGGCGGCATGGGTGTCCTCGACAGTCTGCAATGCGGCCTTAGTACGCTTCAGCGCTTCCTGCGACGACTCCAAATCCTTCGATAGGCGAATGGCTTCCGACCCGCACTCACCAAGCATTCCGTCAATCAGCGACACAAACTGTCCGCAAAAGAAGGAGTAAGTATCCTCGTAAAAAAAGAAGAAAGCAATACAAGAATTGCGGACAGATTAAAATCGAACCTTGGAGCGATGGCCAGCTTGGGAAGGTTAAGCTCTCCTCGCTCTTCGCACCCGCTTCTTTTTGCTCGGATGCGCACCAGCCCTTGCCCTTCCCTTGGGCAGCGGCCGGTGCTGCTGGCAGTCCCAAGACAAGTTCCCTCTTCGCGGGGAAGAGGTGCAGATTCTATCGCATCCTCTCTTAGGAGATCACGATCGAACAGTCGAAGAACCCGATGGATGGACCTGAACATCAAGAGTCTGTTCGGGAACAATAGCCCCTTCCGCAGACGGGAGGGCATCGGATGGGACTTCGGGGCTGGGAACCGGAGGAACAGGCGAAGGGGCCGAAGGAGCAGGCAAAGAGATCGGAGAAACATGCAAAGGAGTTGGAGCCGCGGAAGGAACATCGGGCGTCTCAGTCCTCGCCGCTTTGAGCCTTCGCAGCACTACGCCGGGATAGCAGCCTTGAAAGAATCAAACCCATCAATGAGGGACGGAGTAGCCTCCTGAGCGGCCTGAGCGGCGGAGCTTGGCTGGCGGAACCGGCGGAGCTTGGCGGCCTCACCCATCTCAACATCAGAATCATTCTTTTCAACTTGGGATGAAGACATTTTCTTTCTTGAGAGAGAAGAAGAGAATTTGAAAAGATGTGAAGAATGAGAAGGAAGGCTGGCTATTTATAAGAAAGGGGGTGATGACACGGGTTTCCTGCGGAAAAATCCTTAGCCGAAAATTCGATTTTCAAAAATTGAATCACTCGCCCATAAAATCGACTCCGATCTTACGAGCTGGGGGCTAACTGTTGGGGTCAAAAGCGGTTATCTCGAAATCCGCGGCTAAAGATCCTTCAAACTCAAAGATTTCCCCACGGACGACTAATGGGGAAAAGATCGAACAACGGAAAACCCACGGACGGCAAGGCGGCCTGGCGCCCGGCGGCCGCAGCGTCCGCAGCGGGCGGCCTGGCGCCCGGCGGCAGCGTCCGCGACCGGAAGCCAGAGCGGCGGCACCGACCTGGCGCCCGGCGGCAGCGTCCGCAGCGGGCGGCCTGGCGCCCGGCGGCAGCGTCCGCAGCGGGCGGCCTGGCGCCAGCGGCACCCGGCCTGGCGCCCGGCGACGCAGCGTCGTCGCGGGCTGGCCTGGCGTCGGCGGCACCCGGCCTGGCGCCCGGCGGCAGCGTCCACGCGAGCGGCCTGGCGCCAGCGGCACCAACCTGGCTCGGTCGGCGGCCCTCGTCGTGGTCTCGGTCCCATCATGCTCGGTCTGATCCCATCTTGGCTTGTTTGATCGATCCTCGTGAGTTTGAATGCGATCCGCGGCTATGGAATGAACATCTTCGATTCAGTTGGAATCGTCCTCGATGTTTTACGACAAAAACTAGAAGGATTGGATTTCGTAGAAGATATCGTATAAAATAAAGATCGATTAGCTTGAACATCGATCCTTTAAGCTATATGGTTTATTTTCACGAGAAAGATAGTCTTTCAGAAATCGTATAAAGCGTTCAGCGACTTAAGACAAGTCCACGGACTTACTTATGATTTTAAGGATTCAGGCCCAATCAGGCTATGGCGGTTTATTCGATTTCGAGCGTCGGATAAACATCAAGTCACCGAAAAATAGCGGAAAACTTCGAGGATAACCACGAAGACCGAAGAAAATGGAATATTTCCTGAAGAGATAAGCTTGGGCCCAAAGGCGAGGTCCATCATCCTAAGGCAAACCGACCTTGGAGTGGATATATAAGGAGAGCAAGAGTAGAAGAGGAGGGATCCGAAAATTAGACTTAGAGCATTCTGCTAGCTTAGAAGAATTAGAGCTTAGGTGGTTAGACTAGCGAACAAGGCTTAGGGCGTTTGGCTGCCTGCGACTCTATATTTTTCTTTAATCGCAAATCTCTTTGTCTTTGGAGAATCCTTGTACTCGTAGCTTTCATCTAATAAAAGCGCCGGGCAAATATTTCAACTCTTATTTTTATCTATTGAACTTTCGATTTAGGTGGCAGCGAGAGAATCCGGACCTTCAAGGAAAGTCGGGTTTACTTGGCTTTCCTCTGCAATCTTATTTATCGGAAATTGGCGGTGTGAATTTTGGTTCCCACGAGGAAAAGTGGATGATTTGGTTGAGATTTGAGAAAGTTATGGTGTTTTTGGTTCTTGGAGGCTAGAGAGGATTTTGATGTGAGGAAGAAGAAGAAATGAGGAAAGAGAGGGTGATGTAGGGTTTTGGGGAAGTTTTGGGTCAGGTGGGTCGAGTCTGGGTTGTCGAGTGAGTTTGGGTCAAGAAAGGGAAAAAACTTACCTGGGTAGATCGCGGGTTGTGGTTGATGCGCCCTTGATGCGGGTGTGGGGAGTTTGGGCGTCCGAATGCGTCCACCCGCGTGCGTCCGTTCCACCCGTGCGGTCTTCTCCACCCGAGTGCCATCACCCGGGTGTGATCTGCATAGAGCTCCGTTCGTTCCACCCGTGCGGGTGCTTCCAGCCGAGTGCTGTCACCGAATGCGTCCGTTCATCGTGTTCGATCAATCCACCCCGTGCGGGCTCTTCCACCTGCATGCTACCACCCGGGTATGTCCCGTTCGTTCCAACGTCCCTACCGGTGCGGGTGCTTCAGCCCGGGTGCCATTACCCGGGTATGCTCGACCCAACCACCAAAATTTCATCTCTTTTTCTCCCGATCACTGAACCATTTCACATCTTTTGGTGTTTCCTCCATCTCAAAACCTCAGTCAATTCATTCTCAAGCTCCCAACATGGACCCAACATCTTTCAAGGGACTTGTTGTTGAAAAATAAAAATCTAATGCAATATGTACAAGGATAACCATGGGACTTCCTCCCAAGTGAGCTTGTTTAAAGTCACTAGCTTGACTTTGCCTCCTTCGAGGTTAGGAAAGGGGAGCATCAGAAAGTGGGGTTGATGTCCCATCCTCCTTTGGTATGGTGGCCATGTATTGTTTGAGTCTCTGGCCATTCACTGTGAAATCATTACCCTGCTTATCCCAAAGCACAATGGCTCCATAAGGCTTCACTTCCTTGATCAAAATGGACCAGACCACTTTGACTTGAGCTTCCTTGGAAATAACTTCAGTCTAGAGTTATAGAGAAGAACTTGATCTCAAGCCTTGAACTCCCTCTTGAGGATGTGCTTGTCATGAAAGGCCTTGGTCTTTTACTTGTAAATCCTTGAGTTCTCAAAGGCATCCATCCTTATCTCATCCAGTTCATTAAGTTGAAGAAGTCTCTTCTCCTTTGCACTCTTGATGTCAAAGTTTAGAAGCTTCACAGCCCACAATGCCTTGTATTCAAGCTCCACAGGCAGGTGACAAGCTTTCCCATACACAAGGTTGAAGGGTGTGGTTCCCAATGGTGTTTTGTAGGCTGTCCTATAGGCCCAAAGTGCATCATCAAGTTTATCTGACCAATCCTTCCTCTTAGTGCCAACAATCTTCTCCAAGATGCCCTTGATTTGCCTATTTGAGACCTCCACTAGGCCACTTGTTTGGGGATGATAAGGTGCTGCAACCTTGTGCTTGACCCCTTTCTTCTTTAGGAGGCCTCCTAGTAGCTTGTTGATGAAGTGTGAACCTCCATCACTTATCACCACTCTAGGCACTCCAAATCTTGGGAAGATTATGCTTTTGAACATCTTGACTACCACTCTTGAATCATTTGTAGGGCTGGCCAATGCTTCCACCCACTTAGACACATAGTCAACAGCCACCAAGATATACTTGTTCCCATATGAAGAAGGGAATGGTCCCATGAAATCTATTCCCCAAACATCAAACACTTCCACCTCAAGGATTGGGTTTTGAGGCATCTCATTCCTCTTAGTGATGTTCCCACCCCTTTGGCAAGAATCACACTTTAAGATGAAATCTTGTGTGTCCTTGAACATGTGTGGCGACCAAAACCCAGCTTGTAGAACCTTAGCCACTGTCTTGAAATTAGCAAAATGGCCTCCATACGAAGATCCATGGCATTGTGTTAGGATTCCATCAACTTCTTCTTCAGCCACTGCTCTTCTATATAGGTGATCCTTGCAAAGGATGTAGAGAAAGGGCTCATCCCAATAATACCTCTTCAATTGTGGAACTTCTTCTTGGCATATCCCCAAGATCAAGTGGTTCCTTCCCAGTGACAAGGTAGTTCGCGAAATCTGCATACCAAGGTTCCTTCTCCTTTGATGCCTTGACCTCTTCAATCTTCTTGCCGGTCTCACAAACTGCTACCACTACCCTAATAGCCATGATCTCCTCCTCACGAAGTCTTTCATCAATAGGGATTCCACCTTCAATCCTCAACCTGGACAAGTGATCAGCAACTCCATTCTCAATCCCCGGCTTGTCTCTGATTTCCAAGTCAAACTCTTGAAGCAAAAGAATCCACCTCAATAGTCTTGGTTTGGCATCCTTCATTGCTAGGAGATGTCTCAAAGCTGCATGGTCAGTATACACAATGACCTTGGAACCCACCAGGTAGCTTCTGAATTTTTCAAAGGCGAAGACAATGGCCAGCATCTCTTTTTCAGTTGTGGCATACTTCATTTGTGCATCATTCAGGGTTTGGCTAGCATAATAAATCACATGAGTCTTGCCATCCTTCTTCTGCCCCAGGACAGCCCCAACCGCAAAGTCACTAGCATCACACATTATCTCAAAAGGGAGGTCCCAATCAGGTGGCTGGAAAATAGGAGCACTAACCAGTTTACCTTTCAGCTTCTTGAAAGCTTCAAGACACTCTGAGTCAAAGCTGAAAGTGGCTTCTTTGCACAGTAGCTTGGTCATTGGCCTAGAAACCATTGAGAAGTCTTTGACAAATCTCCTATAGAACCCAACATGGCCTAGGAAACTCCTGATGTCCTTCACTGTCTTTGGTGGGGGTAGACTAACCATCACCTCAATCTTAGCCTTATCCACCTCAATACCCTTTTCTGAAATCTTGTGTCCAAGTACAATCCCCTCTTTCACCATGAACTGGCACTTCTCCCAATTCAGCACAAGGTTAGTGTCTTCACATCTCTGTAGGACCCTGCACAAGTTGGACAAACAAGCAGCAAACGAAGATCCGTAGACAGAGAAATCATCCATGAACACCTCCACTACATCCTCAATGAGATCCGAGAAGATAGACATCATGCACCTTTGAAAGGTTGCTGGAGCATTACATAACCCAAATGGCATCCTTCGATATGCAAAGGTGCCATAGGGGCATGTGAATGTTGTCTTCTCTTGATCATTGGGATGTATGGGGATTTGGAAGAATCCTGAATACCCATCAAGAAAACAATAGAAAGGGTGGTTTGCAGAATTTAGATGCAGAATTTAGCTTTCTATAATCAATACACATCTTGTGGCCAGTTATGGTTCTAGGATGTATCAATTCTTCCTTGTCATTCTTAACCACAGTGATACCACCTTTCTTTGGAACTACATGCACAGGAGATACCCATTTTGAATCTGAGATAGGGTATATAACACCAGCATCTAAGAGTTTAAGAATCTCTTTCTTTACAACATCTTTCAAGTTAGGATTTAACCTTCTTTGATGTTCTATAGAAGTCATTGATTCATCCTCAAGATGTATCCTATGCATGCACAAAGAGGGTGATATCCACTTGATATCTTCTAGTGAGTAGCCTATTGCTCTTCTAAACTTTTTAAGTTCATTCAAGAGTTGAGAAAATTCATGTTCACTAAGCTCACTACTCACAATGACAGGGTAAGTTTCATTGGGACCAAGAAATGTGTACCTTACACCATGGGGAAGGGGTTTAAGCTCCACTTTTGGTGCCTTGAGTTCACTCCAATCACCTTGGTAGGTGTCCTCTTGCTGAGTGGCTGAGGAATCCTGCTGAGTTTCTTGTTGTAGCTCCTCAAACTGATCCATCCCAACAACCCTTTTGTGTGAATCCAGCATGTTCCCATAGGCAGCACTCTCCTTGTTCTCCACTACTTGGGTTTCCCTATCAATGGTAAGAGCATGTTGAAGGGAATCCTCAAGTGCCAACTCTTCTAGTAGCTCATCAGCTAAAGCTTCCATCTCCTCAATGTAAAAGATTTGGCCTTGGACAGTTGGCCTCTTCATAATCTCATTGATGTCAAAGTGGAGGATGTGCTCCTTGCCCAAGTGAAGATGAATCTTGCCTTCTTTCACATTGATTATTTCTCCTGCTGTGGCTAAGAATGGTCTCCCAAGGATCAAGGGATCTTTAGCTTCCTCATCCATCTCTAGCACCACAAAATCAGTAGGAATCTCACAATTCCCCACCATCACAGGGGGATCCTTCAAGACACCAATGGGAAACTTCACCGGGCGATCAGCAAGTACCAAAGATAGTTTGCACTTCTTGTATTGGCTGAATCCAAGCTTCTTGGCAACTGATAGAGGCATGAGGCTAACACTTGCTCCCAAGTCACACAAACATCTCTCAAACATCAAAGGACCAATGGCACAAGGTAGGGTGAAGCTTCCTGGATCCTCTAGCTTCTTAGGAATTGTCAATCTTTGGATGATAGCACTGCACTCATGAGTAAGGACCATCATTCCTTCCATTTCCTTCTTCTTAGCAGCCACAGCATCCTTCAAGAACTTGCTGTATTGAGGGACAAGCATGAAGGCATCTATGATGGGCATTGTAACCTGAACTTCATTCATTTGCTTCTCAAAGAGTGCCTTGTACTTTTCCAACAATTGTCTCTTAAACCTTCCAGGAAATGGCAGCTTAGGTTCATAGGGAGGAGGAACAAAAGAAGATCCCTTTGTTGGAGTAGCAACTTCACCTTGTTTCAATGTTCTCTTCTCTTCTCCCACCTTTCCTTTACCCTTAGCTTCAACAATCTTATCTTGAATCTCTTCATCAACCTTCTCATTCACAATCACCAAATCATCATCTATGTTGATGGCCACCTCCCCACCTTGTTTCTCATCATCCTTGATGAGGATTCTTGGAGGCAGCTCTCTTCCACTTCGTAGGGTGATTGCTTTCATTGTCTCCTTGGGGTTTTGCTCAGGTTTGCCAGGGAGTGTTCCTTGTTGGCGGTTTGGCTGAGAGTTCATAGAAGCAAACTAGTTCTCCAAGGCTCTAATCTTGTTGTTCAACTCAGTGTAGCTAGTATCAATCTTGAAATGCACTGTTTTGAACTCATGGCCAATATCCTTGGCAACTCTAGACTGAGCATCCATGATTTGCTTGAACATGGATTCCATACTTGAATCAGGAGCTATAGCTTGAGAAGAGCTTCCTTGAGCTTGAGTAGACTGGTTGCTTTGGTTCCCAAAACCAGGAGGGGGGTTTTGCCTAGGCTGGTAGTTCCCTTGTTGAGTGTTTTGCTTAGGCTGGTATCCTCCTTGCTGGTTGTTTTGATAAGACCTTGGCTGGTAGTTGTTGTACTGAAAGTTAGGCTCCTTCCTGTACCAAGTACCATTGTTGTTGATGAAACAAAGCTCTTCTTGCCCTTCCAAACCATCAACCTCATTCACTGTAAGAGGAGCTTTTTGACTAGGTTTACCAACAAAACTGACTTGCTCCTTCTTAGCTTGGTTGGAGAGAACCAAATCCAACTTCTCTTGCAGAGACTTGATATCCTTCCTTGTTTGCTGATCTTCACCTCTGTTGGCCCTATCATACTCCTCACTGTATACTGAATCACTCTTGGCCATGTTCTCTACCAGTTCCTCTGCCTCATGCTCTGTCCTGCCCAGAAAGAAGCCATTGCTAGCTGTGTCTAGCCTGTTCCTGCAAGATGGTAGAACTCCCCGGTAGAAAGTACTCAGAAAACTCTCCTTGCTGAAGCCATGATGAGGACACTGAGCTTGGTAGTCCTTGAATCTCTCCCATGCCTCATTGAAGCTCTCAAGATTCTTTTGTTGAAACCCAGAGATCTCATTCCTGATTTTAGCTGTTCTTGAAGTGGAGAAGAATTTCTCTAAAAAGACTCTCTTGCAGTCCTCCCAAGTGGTGATAGTGTCACTTGGAATGGACCTCTCCCAGTGATGTGCCTTGTCTCCCAATGAGAAAGGGAACAGCTTCAACTTGAATGCATCTTCAGAGACACCATTTGTCTTGGACAAACCACAACATTGATCAAACTTGTAAAAGTGATCAATGGGATCTTCAGCTGCAAGGTCATGATACTTGTTGTGCTCTATGGTGTTGAGCAGCCTTGACTTGATCTCAAAATTGTTGTTCAACACTGGTGGTGCTCTGATTCCCAACCTATGACCTTGGATGTGAGGTTGGTCATAGGCTCCAATGGCTCTAGCTTGGCGTGGTTGGTGTTGTGGCTGGCGTGGTGGTCTAGGATTGTCAGCCCTTGGACCATTGCCTCCTTGGACATCACCATCTTGAGGATGACGCTCCATATCAAACCCCAATCTCTCCAAATGAGCCTGTTGCTCGACTTCTCTTCTCTATCTTGCTATCTCCTCTCAAGTGCAGCAATCTCTTCAACAGTAGGAACCAAGTTAGGTGCCCTCTGCTTCTTGTGATCATACACCTGAAAGTCAAAGATAGAAGAAGCAAGAGAATCAATATCACAAGAAAATAAAATGACTTAGTCTCAAGCAAGTGACTAAATCCCAATGTCACAATCAACTTAGAATTTGGCTTGCGGCAATTTGATGAAGGACTTTTGCAAGTCAATCAAATGTTGTAATATAAATGATGTCAATCCATTTCTAAGTGATTATCAAGCAAAGGGAATACAAGACATGCTTAATCTAAGTGCTACCAATGTGATGATAATGATTTTAATCTAAGATACTACTAAAAGCAATAAAGTACTAAACTTTCTTTCTTAATGAGAAAAGAGGACTCATGGGCTAAGGGAATTGACCTTGGGGAGATCAAACATAAATCTAAGGGTGGCAGCAACAATCAATCTAACTACCTTAGGCCTAGACACAATCCTAAACAAACTCTATGGTCAAGAAGGATGTTCATTTGCTAACATATCTCAAGCATCAAATGGTCATTGGTTGAATAACATGCAAATAATCATTATAATTAAGTCTATTAGCCATTCTAACTCCTTTACAAATTATGGTCTTTGGTAAACGAAGTTAGAAACTTAGAAGAGTTGGTTCAGACATTTCATAGAACACCTTGTGTGCAAGAAATGTCTAGAACTCAACCTTTGAGAGGCCAACTCAAAAGAAGCATTAGAAACACTCTTTAAGCAGGGAACAAGATAGATCTACACTAGAACAGCCTAGATCTAGCCTAATCTCGCCTTAATCTTCCTAACCCATGGATCCTAAAGTGGATTACTCACTAATCAACATGATCACTCTTGAAATCATGATGGATTCAAGCTTAATCATGTAGAGAAAGAAAGGAGATGATATCTAACCAACAAGAACACGATTATTAGATGAGATTAAGAAATCAAAGATGAAGCTTTACTCAAAGGTTTTGTGTTCTTAATGAGAAAATAACATAAGTCCCAATTTAGGGATAATATGAGTATTTATAGTAGGCTTAAGAGCCCTAAAAACATAAAAGTAAAATGACTAAAAAGCCCTTAAAAGAGTAATGGTCTAAGCCGATCAAAAGGCTCCAAAAGGAAGAAGCTCAGATACCCTGGTCGGATGGGCATCGACCAGGCCGGGTATGACCACCCGGGTGTGGAATCTCGACCAGGCCGTCCAAGCCGTGCGGGTCGTCTTGGTCGAGTGTGCTGAGGTCGAGTGGATTGGTACGCGGGGGAGGGAGGTCGGGTGTGATCGACCGCGCCCTGATCCTGGGCATTCTCCATCGTCGGGCCGTGCGGGTTGTCTTCACCGGATGCGTCGGTCGCGTCCTGTCCTTGGCGTTAAATGCGCTACGGGTGTGCTTTCGCCGCGGGTGGCGTCAGTCAGGTGTGGGCGTCGGGTATGCTGCGCCGCGGGTGGCATCCTGTCGGGTGTGGACGTCCGGGTATGTTTGCACGCGGGTGGCGTCAGTCGAGTGTGATCGTCCCGCGTACGTGCTGGTCCGTTCTCTCGAAGCCGTGCGGGTAGTCGTCCTCGGGTGTGATCGGTGGGTTGATGTTCGTACGTGGGTAACTTCACCCGGGTGTCCAGGCCGCGTATGGGCTGTCTGTTCCCGCGGTCAGGCTTTGCGGGTTGTCGAGGCAGCGTCGTCCGTCCGGTGCTTCATCGTCCAGCATCTCTCTCGTCCGTCGGGGGTTGTCAGGTCGAGTGTGCTGACCCGGGTGCCTTGACATGCCTCCACTCAAATGATCATAACTCCTCCAATATGGCTTCAAATGGCTTGCAACCATTCCCATTGGAAAGCTAACTCAAAATGCTATGTCTCCACCAAATCTTAGCATAAAAAGACTTCTCTATGGCCATCGTCCATGCTCATCTTTCACCCTTCCTCTTTTTAACAAAGTACCCCCAAACACCTTCAATATCTCCAAAGTACACTCCAAGACCTGATAAAGACTCATGAATGCAAAATGAACCTAAATATGCCTAATGCCTAATCTAGAAGGGATAAAATGCACAAAATGGAAAGCTAAAACAATGAAAATATGCAAGACATCAAAGCCCTAATTCACCCTCTCTCTCCTCATTTCATCTTCTTCCTCACATCAAAATCCTCTCTAGCCCCCAAGAACCAAAATCACCATAACTTTGTAAAATCTCAACCAAATCACAAAATTATTTTTCCCACATCCAAGTCTTCTTCCCCTAGGTCTAATTCCTTGAATCTTTTCATCTTTATCCTACATCCAAAGCAAGGTATGGTATCTTTAAGTTCAAATTCGTAACCCTCTTGAACCCTAAAAATTTGAACTTGAAATTTGAGCTTTTTCTTGCTAGATTCTTGTAAATTAGACTAGGGAAAGCTTATATATCATGCTGGGTAGTTTATTTCATGGTGTAATTGAGATTAGTTTGAACTTTGAAAAATTAGGGTTCATGAGATTTGGGGGTTTTTCATAAAGTGCTTGTTTTAGGTTGTTCTTGGGTTAGATTGGATGCTAGGTTGCTGGAGAACTTCAATTTAGGCTAATTCAAGCTTGATTGTGTTTGATTGAGGGGTTTTGATTCTTAGAGATTCTTGTTGCTCGTTAAAAAAAAAAAAAATTTATGAGCATGAGGATTGTCTAGGATGTTCTAAAGCCCCTTTTGCTTAAAGCTTTGTTTCTTGTGAGTAATTGATCATTGGAATTGAATTCTTATGCTTTTGATCATGTTTCTCTTCTTGAGAGGTTTTTCCTTTTTAAGCTCACTCTTTTCCAAGTTTTAAAATTTCAGGTACCAATGGGGCGAAAGAGTGAAGCTGATATAGAAGTTGAGAAGCAAGAGCGAGCAGCAAGACACACTGCTCAGTTTGGGAAATCTTTGGGTTCACAGCCTGGTTCAGAAGAGGAGCGCCGCCAGCAAGCTTTGGCAATGCTAAGGAAGAAAGCACAACCCAAGAAAGATGGGAAGAGATTTGTTGCTGATAAGGGTGTGGCTGATGTTGCTCACAAGCAAGCCAAGAGGGATGGAAAGAGAACAGCTATTGGGGACAGTGTGACTGATAGTGCTAACAAGCAGGCTCCTCCCAAGAGAGCTAAGGCACCAAAAAACTCTAGTGTGGGAGCTCTTGTGGTAGAGAAGACCAACAACAAAGGTGATCATGCACTTGCTCACACTATGAGGGCTTTGACTCCACCTAGGAGAGCACCAGATCATGTGCAAGAGAATGTAGAAAGCCTTAACCAGCACACCATGGAAGAGAAGTTGGCAAGGGCTAGAGCAAATGATGAAAGGACTTTTCTAGGTCCTAATCAAATGTTGTAGAATACAAGATGTCAATCCAATTCTAAGGGATTCTAATGCAAAGGGAATGCAAGTTTATGCTTAATCTAAGTGCAATCAAGATGAGAGGATGATTATGAAACTAAGACAATTTTAAAAATGCAATAAAAGATTGAACTTTCTTTCTCAATGAGGCAAGGGGGTTCTTGGGACAAGGGAACTGACTTTGGGTGATCAAGATTCAATCCAAGATGCTAACTTTTCAATCAATCTAATTCCTTATGCCTAGACAACAAAACTAAGCAAGCTCTATCCCTAGATGAATGCTCTTTTGCAATGATCACCCAAGTACACCAAATCTCTTTGGCTGTAATGATCAAAGCAAACATGGAGAATGAGTCTAATAGCAATCCTAGCTTCTTTGACAACTAATCCCTTAGGCAAAGCAAGCTAAAAGCATAGATGAGTTGGTTCAGGCATTTCATAGAACACCTTCCGGGCATGAAATGCCTATAGCTCTATGTTTGAGAGGTCAACCCAAATATAGCATGAAGAACACCAAATCAATGCAAGGAAAGGATAGATCTAACACTGAGCACCTTAGATCTACACTTAATCACCCTTAGTCTCCCAAGCCCATGAACCCTAGATAGATCTACTCACTAATAGCCATGGAAAACCTCAAAATCAATGATGATTCAAGGCTAAACATGATTAGAGAAGAAGATAATCTATTAAACACAAAAGAAATAAAATAAAAAGGATCAAAGATCCAAACTTTCTTCAAGATCTTATTATGTTTTTGAGAGAAAAGAAGTTAGATCCCACAAAGGGGATTACAAGAGTATTTATAGGTGGCTTGAAAGCCCTTGAAATCGTAAAACAAAATTACTAAAATGTCTTTGAGCCAAATTGGTCTCAACCAATGGGAAGGAGGCTTAAAATTCGGTCAGGGGAAGATCAACACCATCCAACCCGGTCTGTGCTCCCCGGCCGTCCAGTTCTGGCCGTGTCCAAGCCGGCCGGCTACTTGCACCCGGACGTCTCTGCCCGGCCAGCCTCTTCCTTCTCGTGTGCTGCTTCTCCCGACCGGGGTCATCAAACCGGTCTGTGTTCCCCGGTCTAGTGCATGCTCTTGGCCTCTGTCCAGTCCGTCCGGGTTGGTGAAGCCGGACCATGATCCCCGGCCGTCCGTCCTGCTGGCTTCTTTCACGACCGGGTGTCCCTTCTCGGACTGGCCACCCCGGTCTGGTCTCCTCCAGCACCACTCAAACGACCGGGTGATCCTTCCAGGCTCAGTCATCCCGGACCGGACCACTTCCATCCATTTGATCTTTTCCCGGCCGGCTGCTTGAACCCGGCCGTCTCTACCCGGCCATCCTGACATGCTTCAAGTGAATTGATCATAACTCTCCCAATACAGGTCCAAATGACTTGAAACCACCTCCATTGGAAAGCTAACTCAATTTTCTTTGTCTCCACAAAATATTATCAGCAGGAGACATCTCTAAGGCCTTTGTACATGCTCATCTTTGTCTTGACCAGATCATGGATTGACTTCTCTTTTCATGGCCAAACATGATTCTTCATCTCTTTTGGGGCCATAAGTCTTCCAAACACCTCAAATCACACCAAAGCATACTCCAACACCTGATAAGGACAAATGAATGCAAAATGGACCTAAACATGCCTAATGCCTAACTTATATGATCAAAATGCATAAGATATGGATGCTTAAATCATGTAAATATGCAAGCTATCAGAAAAGAAGCAAGGCAAGAAGCCAATAGGTTCAGAGAGTGAAGGTGAAGAGGATGAGATGTCTTCCGATGATGAGCATGCTGATCCTAAATCAAAGTATGACAAGAGGGACAGGTCCAAGACACCTACTGAGGATGAGCTGGTAGATCTTTTGAGAAATGGCATTGCTTGGGTCCCCACTAGATTTTTTCATAAGAATATCTTGCAAGAGATGTACCTTGATGATGATGTTGAAACCATGCTTGAGCACATGAAGGTCGGAAGCCTCTACTCAGCAGCTTACCCTACTCATAAAGAAGTCTCTTGCCAATTCTTGGCTACTCTAGAAGCAACCTTTCACACTTCCAAGCATGCACAGCAAGGATGGGGAGAGATCAAATTCAAGATTGAGGGTGAGGTGTACTCCATGTCTTTCACAGAGATTGGTGAAGTTCTTGGCCTTGAGGATCAGAAAAATTCTTCACTTCCCACACTCAAGACAGCACCTAAGGAGAAGACCATTGCTGAATCAATGTGGACCTTGTTAACAGGACAAGGGAGAGGAGTCCACAAGAAAGAGAAGAATGGCGCTATTAGGCATCCCATTATGCGCTATCTCCACAGGCTGCTTAACCACACCCTCTTCCAGAAGAAAGAGATAGGGAATGTTGCTGCAGAGGAGCTGAGATTCCTTCACCAAACCGCCCGACACTTTGCTTCCTTTCCTCAGCTCCCTGTTGTCCCGTATGACTTCTACTCAGATTTTGGTATGGTAGGCTTCCTTGTTTAGCGCTTCATGCACTACAAGAGTTGGGCTTGGACAAACTGTGACTCAGGACCTCAGATTGGTATTGGTGGATGGATAACTCCATTATTGGCTTACCAAGGGATTGATTTGGGTGATGATGGAGTAGGTCCTACTTTCTTGGATGGAGCTTACCTGAAGAAAGCTCAGTTCCTAAGTGGAAGGTTTGATGGGAAATGCGTCTATTCCTATTCGAGAGGTGGCAAAAGGGCTGAACTGTTGCTTCCTAACTCAGAACTCACTTCATTTAGCACTTCAGGAGACAACAGCTTTGACATCAGTGAGGAGCACCTCCTTAGGAGTCATGGACCCCTTTTCCCTGTGACCCTTCCCAAAGGTGACAAAGCAGCAAGCAAAAAGCATGCCTATGAAGAGGAGCACACCAGAAGAGCCACTGCTCATCTCTTTGGTCCTCCTCGCTACAAGCTCGAGCAATGCACCAGTGTCCTGCCTCTTGGGCCCCTTCGCCAAGCTCATGACCAGATTAGCATTCTCCAGAGGTGAAACAGGGCTCAAGATAGGACCATTTTCAAGCTCACCAACCAGTGCAAAGAGCTGAAAAGGACTGTGAAGAGGCAAGCTGAAGTTTCAGCCCGGTTATTGAAGAAAGTGGCTGATGTTCTAGCTAGGGGAGCTGTAGCTGGCTGTAAATCTGAGGACTTTGATCTTGATGCTTTCAATGCACCCCCTCCTCAGCCACTTCATGACCCCTCTACACCACAAACCAAGAAGCAAGCTCTCCGCCGCTTGAGGAACCCCAACATCGCCCCATCCGAGTCCGGAAACAAGTCACCTTCCCTAGACACCACAGCTGATGAAGATGACTCTGAGGGTGAGGCATCAGCCTCATACCATGCTCCGTAAAGGTACTCCAACACCCTATCATTGTATATACCATTCATCATTTCATTTAGATTTTATTTATCTTTCCTTTTTGGGCCCTTCTCCACATTTAACAAACACATAGACTGTGTGAATTAAGTGTGGGGGAGGTGTCAAGTTGCTGATAGTCTTGTGTTCTATTTCATATGCATGCATTTGTAGATAGTTATTGCATAGAAAAACCAAAAAAATTTGAAAAATTTGAAAAGCACAAAAAGAATCATGTAGTTGCATCAGGATTGAGTCTAGATCATTCACTTGCATAAAAAAAAAAGAAAAAGAAATCATCATATAGGTTGCATCATGCATAAGGGGACAAGGATGATAGTTGCCTTGTAAAGATGCTCATGCTAAGTTCTTAAAGTGATAACCTTTATAATCATAGTAAGTAGCTTGAGCAATCTTAGGATAACTTGTAAACTTTGAGCCTTGAAAACTCTTCCTAAAGCTTATTTGAATGATTGATACTCTCTCTTTGAAGTTTGCTCCTGTCATATCTAGACTCTAAGTCTCTTGCCCATGGTCCCTTGTGTACTAAGTCATGGATAGAACACTTGAGTTGTCTCTCCCATTCTTTGCCTGTCTTTTTGGACAAACTCAAGTGGTACTCCACACCCTTAAACCCTTACCTCCTTTCAAGCCTTCATTTTTTGTTGAGTGAGGCCTTCTTTGGAAAGTTTTACATGTGCATAATGTTGAGAGTATTGGGAACGACAATGCTTCGTCTCCATTTTAGCTAGATTAGACACTCATATTGTCTAGCTTCTAGGATGGGGGTGAGTGTTGTAAGGTGTGATCTTGGGAATGTGAAAGGTTTTTGAAATAAAAGATTGACTCAAGGAACTCCAAGTTAATAAGTGATTTAGTCCAGAAGGGATAAGAGAAATGAATAGTTCTAAAGCTCTACGTTTCTAATGAAGTCTTGGCCACCAAAAAAAAAAGAATATTGAAAAGGGGGCTAGCAAAGTTTAAGAAAGAGCTGATAAGAGTTTAAAATGTGAAAAATCCCTTGTAGACTTTAATAAGAAAGAGTTCTAAATGAGATTGCATCTTTGAGTGTTTTGCGGGAATCTTTGGGTGAGAAATGTGAGTGGTTTTGACATTGGGAATGAGGATGTAACTTATGTGTTTGGGAAAAGGGTAGAACAATGGAGATTGAGCATTGTATGCATGAGTTGATCCCTTTCTTAGATATATTATGTGCAATGTCAAGGCTACTTTGTTTTGAGAGTAAACCATCTTTTAAGACTCTTCTTGAACTACTTGATTTGCTTTGCATCAAAGCCTTTTTCACCAAACCAAATGACTTGGACCATTTGACCATTTGCAAGAGATCTTTTGAGTTTGCTTAATGATTGTTAGAGAGCAAGTGGATTTGTGGATTGTGGATTCATGATGAGTAAGTGTAGGGATCAAAAGAGTTAAGATAGGCCTAGAGAAGTTAGAGTTGGATTAAGTGTTTGCTCTAGGTACTTGGTATGATTATGCAAGGTTATCAACTTGAGAACTAAGAAGAGCAATCTTTGGTTATGAGTCCCCTCCTTCAAACCTCTCCTCCTTAGTCCTTGCTAGTTTACTTGTGGACAAGTAAAGGACTAGTGTGGGGGAGTTGATGTCTTGCATATTTTCATCTATTTAGCCATCTTTTTATTGCATTCTTTGAGTTGTAGGCTACGGTCAAGGCATGTTTAGGATCATTTTGCATACATTTGTCCTTATCAGGTGTTGGAGTGTGCTTTGATGAGATTTGAGGTGTTTGGAAACCTGATGACCCAAAAAGAAGTGAAGATTCAAGATTGGCCATAAGAAGAGAAGTTAAATCAAGAGATGAGAGTTGGACCGGGTAGACTAGACTGGGTACACATACCTGGTCGGATGAGATTTGATCAGCACGTCCGGATGACTGGGTTGATCAGTCCGGGCTCGAGCAGCCGGTCGGTGAGGACGGACGGCCGGGTAGACACGTCCGGGTAAGGACACCCGGTCGGGTTGAAGCTGGAGCAGACTAGTCCAGGGTGGCCAGTCCAGGTTCAAGCACCCGGACGATGAGAAGCAGACGGACGGACCGGGGAGACGCGTCCGGGTAAGAGCACCCGGACGGGAGAACAGGACGCGGCCAGAACAAGGGACGACCGGGGTGGCCTGTCCGGCTTGGAGCACCCGGTCGTGAAGAGAGTGCTGAGGACCGGGGTGGGACCGCCGGCTTGGTGAACCCGGACGGAGCAAGGACGCGGCCAGAACTGGACGGCCGGGTAGAGTGGACCGGGTTGGACCATGCTGGTTCACCCCTGACCGAGTTTTGTGCTTCATTCCCATTGATTGAGACCAATTTGGCTCAAGGAATTTTTAGTAACTTTGTTTTATGTTTCTAGGGCTTTTAAGCCAAGTATAAATACTCATGTTATCCTTAATTTGGGACTTATGTTATTTTCTATCTAAGAACACAAACCCTTTGAGTAAAGTTTTATCTTTGAATCATAATCTCATCTCATCTTTCTGTTCTTGATTGCTTGATTTCATCTCCTTTCTTTCTCTTCATGATTAAGCTTGGATTCCTCATGGATTTAAGAGTAATCATGATGATTAGTGAGTAGTCCTCTTTGGATTCATGGGTTAGGGAGACCAAGGGGTGATTAAGCTAGATCTAGGGTGTTTTAGTGTAGATCTATCTTGTTCCTTGCTAGTAGAGTGATTTTAAGGCTATTTTAGGGTTGGCCACCCCAAAGTTGAGCTCTAGGCATTTCATGCCCGAAAGGTGTTCTGTGAAATGCCTTAACCAACTCTCCTAAGCTTTTAACATTCTTTACCAAAGAGATTTGTTGTTAAAGGTGTTAAGATGGCTATTAGGTTTGTTTTTAATGATTGCTTAGATAATATTCAACCTAAGAGATTAGATGCTTGAGTTATCTTTGTGAATGAGCATTCATCTAGAGATAGAGCTTGTTTAGAATTGTGCTTAGGCCTAAGGTTGATAGATTGATTGTTTGCTGCCACCCTTAGACCTATGTTTGATCCCCCAAGGTCAATTCCCTTATCCCATGGGTCTCATTTTCCTCATAAGAAAGAAAGTTTTACATTTTGTTGCATTTTAATTATTGTCTTAGTTTAATAATCATCCTCTTTAATGATTGCATTTAGATTAAGCATAGACTTGCATTCCCTTTGCTTTGTGGTCACTTAGAACTGGTTCGACAATCTTATATACTACATCATTTGATTAGGACCTTAGAAAAGTCCTTTCATCACAAACCAGATTTCATATTGGATCTAGCAAGCTTTAACGGTTAGCAAAACGCTTCCCAATGGTTGCAATGCGATCCCACCGAGGCTGAAGAAAGGCACTATTCCGTGAGTCATTATTGAGAAAGGGCGGTTCGTCGATGTGAAGGCTTTGTGCGAGAGGACGTTCATAGCACTCCAGGTGTCGATTAGTATTTTCAAAAAAGGGTTCCGCCGATTTCTAACTCGACGACAAGGGCATCACCATGCGGTTTATCGAGCAACAGCGTCTCATGCTCGTAGAAGGTGATCTTGTTACTTACTGGAGTCTTCTTTTTATCCAGTTTGGCCCTTCGTTGGGTCTCCCTTGATTCCACATTTCTGTAGAAGCAATGGGTTGGGTGTTGGATCGTCTGTGATCGGCATTCACAAATCGCTTATTGGTAAGCTGATCCGACTCGGTTCTTCAATCCTTTTCTCTTTTGGCAAGCAGGCTTGCTTGCTTCGTTGTTGTGGTTCCCGTTTTGTTTTTTGAGTCGGACCTGGGGAGGTTGACAGTTGTCGTTCATGGTTCGGTGGAACTGGATAGGATTTGTGTGGGATCCATGATCGTCCTTAGATCGGATTTTTAGCGAGGATGCTTTTCATTTCTATTCCCCACAGACGGGACCAAAATATGGATCCTAAAACCTACAGAAGATATTTGGTAGTAATTGTTTGTCTAATTTAGAGAAGAAAAATGATGTGAGCAACGGGATATCCTCAGAACATAACAATGTAATCAGATTCCGATTGACAAAATGGACATTTATTGATAAAGTTTGATTGGATACAATGTTATAAAAAGATCGGGAACAATAGCTAATGAATGAGAAATAAGTATCAAAAATGATGAGAATGAGGATGAGAGCTCGATGTCGAGGTCGATGTGTTTGGTGTAAGTCTCTAGGGTTTCATGTGTGTCCTTCTGCTTATCTCCTCTCCTCCTTTTATTTCCCTTCTTGTTCCTTATATCACTCAACCTCCGAGATCTCCTCCTCACTTATTGCGTCGGACTCGAAGTTTCTTGTTTTATTCGATGATGGGCATATCCCGTTAATCTTCTCTCTAGATCGTTGATCTAAGTCTAACTCATTTCTTACCGAGTTTGCAGCAATCGACTTTACATACTCATGGGATTGGATCAGTAAGCTTTCTAGTTTTAAGGGTCCAACATACTTTCGTAGCTTTGAAACTTATTCCTTTAGTGTTTTTCGCGGAAACTTTCTGACGTTTATTTCTCGTAAAGTTGTCTCGTACGATTTTCCTAAGGAATAGGTTTCTCGCTAGTTATCGGTATAACTCTAAAGCAATCTTGGATGTTTATTTTGGGATTACCGATTTTGCCCCCAACAGTGAACTTTCGGAACTACTGATACACTAAAACTGAACTTTTCCTACTGTCAAGTTAATAGTGGTAATTGTAGTATTTGAGGTTCAATCCAGAGGACCAGTTTACACTTTATTTCTATGGGATCAATATCAAGCTAAGACAAAGCAATTTGGTTGATGATTTAAGTTACTGAAGTAACTAAATAGCAGGTTGAAAATGATGTAAAATCAGAGAGATAAGGCGCTAGGTATAGGGCGATGGGTTGGATATCAAGTGAGCATGAGCCAAACATCTATTCAAGGAACAATTCGCAGCAAGTCTTAAACTCGAAAAACATGTATAGTTCGACCCACTGTCGTGGCGTCTCCCCTTTTATCAATCATTCCTAATATCTAAACTATTGTTTGAATCAGAGAAAGATGATAAACATGAAGACCAGATTCGACAAGTTCACAATTTGCCCTAACATCTACTTTCGCTGGTTAGGGACAAATCGCCCATTCATGATATTTCTAGCAACCTAAAACACTTTTGATGATTAGATTAAACCTAGAATCAGGCGCTAAGTATCTAGCTTAATGCAGGCAGTAAGCGCAATCATGAATGGAGACAACAAAATATCAATCCTTATTTGTGTTTAGCTCATGAATCTATGACCTCCTAACACCCTAGACTAGCAAATCGGCTACTCAGCCATAGCAACCGAGAACACAGAGATAACAGATGAAGAAAACATGCTGAATCAATAAAATAAATGAGATAGGGTTCAGGATTGTTCTCAAGAGTGTAGATATCCTTCTCCCTTTACAAAGTAGCAAATCCCAAATCTCCAAGAACTCAAGTCAGGTTTTTGTGAAAAAGAAGCGTAGAATGTCTAAAAAAAAAATAAGAAAAGATATATTTGCAGGTCTCTGACGACCTAGGTGGAAAAGGGGGAAGCCCTAAGTAAAATCTCTAAATATTTGGAAACTTTCTTAAAAATCTCTGCCGCATGAGCAGTCACTCGGGTTGCTCCGCTCGATCGGGAACAGCCTGCAAGGTAGTTCTGCTCGTGAAAATCTCCAAATTGCACTCTTTTCTCCTCTTTTGCTCCAACTGGTCCATCTCCCATCCAATGCAACTCAAGACCTGTAATGACTCGAAAAGGACTAGAAAGACTCGATAAAGACTTGAAAACCAATTAGAAAACAATGTTAGAATGTGCCAAAAACACAACATATCAATTCCCCCAGACTTAGATCCTTGTTTGTCCTCAAACAAAGTCAGAACCTAAAAAATAGAAGAAATGTTTGAAAACATGGGAACTCACTTATCCTTTAGAACACCACTTTCACCTCAGCCAGTTGTAAGCCACATCAATTAGTACCAACCTTAGAAGGTACTCCATGTATTGACCTCTGCTTAGCAACCTAACCATTTCAGCCCACAACTCACAAGAGATATCCAAGTTCACCACTACTGACCTCATTTAAAAATTAAAGTGCAGTCTCATCGAGAGAGTATCAAACACAAGACACATGGACTCTTACCCATTCAGGTTTCTGATCACCCAAGCAGTCTTACTCTGGTTCGTTTCTTCTCTCTTTTCTCACCTCTCTGAATCGTTTTTTTTTTGATGGCAAAGTGTAGGCGAATAATGGGGTCATAGGAAATTTTTGTACCCCTCCCTTCCAGCTTTGTGTGATCATTCCATTCAAGTAAAACAATGTGGTCATAGGAAATTTTCCTACCCCTTTACTCCAAAGGAAATCATCTCAATCTTTTTTTTTTAGATGCTGAAGGGAAGAGAGAAGGGAACCATACTCAAACAGACATGCTTTTTTCAGACCTGAACGAGGAATCCGATCAAGTGTATTTCAAACCCCAAGACAAGAGAATCAAGTAGGTTATGTTGGAGGGCAGTTTGGATCCATCACACACCCTCACAAGCATGGATGTTATTGGCAGATCAGTCCACTTTGGCTTTTCCAGGTTGTACAGTCTGCGATCAATAGGTGAAAGAATGGTCACTGTGGCGTCAATTAGATGGTATGCTCCAATGAAAGATCTTCATTCCCAATAAATTTTGACTCAATAAAACTGATTCAATCTGACTCAAAAGAAAACAAAAGAGATAAATGAGTTAGTAAACGAACGAAGACCCTCAGGACTTACTTCTAGCGTCTGGTGTGAAAAAATCAGAGAGAAGGTGTAAACAAAAATAACATTTTTTTAAGAGATACTTACCTGCGTGGAGCAGGCGCTCCACAAAAATTCTGGGTGTTCCGTCGTCAGATCTCCGTCTGGAGCAGCCGCTCTTTTCAGAGGGCAGGGTGCTACGTTTCTGTAACTCAGAATTTTTGAAGTATCTCGGATTTTCAGATTTTTTTTTGACCTGAGACTCAATAAACTAAAACAAAAAATAAGCAAAACAAAAAAAAAAAACCAACCTATATTTACACTTACCAGTGGGTTGCCTCCCACCAAGCGCTTGGTTTAAGTCACTAGCTTGACTTGGTGACAGGGATCAGTCGGGTTGAGCATGAGGGCTTGTTCTAAAACAAGCTCCACAATCGGACCTGTTCAGCTTCAAAACTCTGCTCAACAACCCTTTCGCAGTAGCTTCTCCTTTCTCTTTCAGCTCACGTGTGAGAATAACTCTAACTTTAGAGAAAGGTTTAGAGGTACCCTTGCACCTTACGTCATACTCAATGGATTGCTCATCACACATGCGAGGTATTAAAGTCATTGTAGGATCACCCTTGACCCTTTTCTTCTGGACTTTCCTTTTCACCTTTGAATTTCCACTGAGTTTCTTGGTATCAGTGTGAGGATCTCCATCCAGGACTTCCTCGATCTCACCCTTATCAACGAACTCCTTTTTAGGAGCAACTTGCAGCCCTTCTCCACTGACACTTGAGATGCAAGAGGCGTATCGGATTTGTGATCTGGTTGGGACAGGCTTATAGAAAACCTTCTTGTTGATGTTGGAGAAGGAGACTCTCTTATTAGGCATGTCGACGATTGCTCCCACTGTAGCCATAAATGACCTTCCAAAGATCAAAAACATCTCATGATCCTTTCTCATCTCAACAACCTGAAATTCAGTATGGAGAATACAATCCCCTACTTGGACAGGAAGGCTGCGAATGGTGCCATAAGGGATTTCTGTGGAGGAGTTTGCAAACGCCAGCTTCACCTGAGAAGGCTCAATATCCACAATGCCCAGCTCGTCTACAGTCACCTTTGAGACAAAGTTCACACTAGACCCAGAGTCACAAAGAGATTCCTTGAATTCTACTCCAGCAATGGAACAAGGAAAAACAAACTTTCCAGGGTCATCAACCTTAGGCAGTTCCTTCAGTGCTGGTGTAGACAGTGCTTTGGTATAGAGGACTTTAATCTCTTCTTGAGTCTCTCTACAATTTTCAAAGAACATGAGCAATGGACAAATCTGCCGAGCATCTTCAAACGCAAGCTCCTTAGGAAGCTTTCTCACCATTTTGTTAAAGCTTGCCAGCTGCTCTGCACTGATGGGATCCATCAGATATCTAGGTGGAATTGGATAGGGAACCTTGGGAACATAGACTCGCACTGGTGGAGTCTCAGCTGGTTCGTCGGGAGCAGTCACGTCAGAGCTAACAGAGTGCTCTGTCATCTCTTTTGCGCCCAGAGCAGTCTCAGAAAATGGCTGCTCCATTTCGTTTTCCTCAGCTTCCTCACATCTCAGCTCTGTTGCATTACAGTGCTCAGTCCTAGGATCGATCACACTCTTTCCTCGACGAGTTTCTTGTTGCCTCTTAACAGTTTCAGCAGTTTGAGCAAGCTGAACATCAATCCTCCTTATGTGGTGGTTGCTCACAGTATCATATTTTGTATTCAGCTCGGTGAACATGTTGTCCATCCTAGAGTTGATATCTGTGGTAACCTGATTCAGTGCCTTGACCTGAATTTGCCGGCACTGGAGCATCTGTTGCATCATGATGTTGAGGTTTTTCAGCTCATCTTGCGGAACACTCGCGGCTGGAACAGCTTGCTGGTTGCTCTGCGACTGTTGCTGGTTCTGAATCTGCTCAGCTGTAGCTCTCTGCATGATGAAGCATTGTCCATGGTTGTTTTTCAGTAGCTGATCGATCTTGGCTATCAACTCATCAATCTTCTGGGTGTCGACACTGTTCACTTCTTTGGAGCGATTAATCTCCTGTTCCTTGTTGGCTGAACTAGCAGCCATGTCCTCAATCAGCTCAAATGCTCCATCAGTGGTCTGAGTCATGAAATCTCCATTGCTCGAAGAGTTCAGAGCACTTTGGTACTCCCAGTCTACTCCATCATAGAAAATACCAAGAAGGTAATCATCTTCAAATCCATGGTGAGGGCACTCTCTGCGGCAGTCATTGAACCGCTCCCATGCATCACAAAAAGGCTCATCAATGAGCTGTCTGAAGGAGGTGATCTTGTTCCTCAATGCAGCTGTTCTCGCCTTAGTGTAGAAATGACTCAAGAACGCTGATCTGACCTGCTGCCATGAAGTGAGAGAGCCTGTAGGGAGAGAGTTCAACGATCTTGTAACTTTTCCATCAAGAGAGAATGGGAATAGCATACACTTAATGTAGTCTGCTGGCACGCCATTCACGTTAGTAAGGCTACAAACCTTTTCGAAGCACTCAATATGCTCCATTGGGATCTCTGCAGGGAGACCACAGAACACCTTTCTCTACACCAAAGCGATCAGGGAGGGCTTGATCTCAAAATCTTGCCTCAGACAGGGCGGGAGAACTATGGCAGAGCGAGTAGTAGGAAAGTTACGCGGAAGGTTTCTCTGTCCAATCCGGAACGCTTGCGCTGTTCATACGCTTTCTTTGTCGCGGCGAGTAAACGGCTTGTTGGGCAGCTGCTTGCTGAGCTTGGATGGTCTGCTGCATCTGTTGTTGCATCAATTGCATTGCGGCAGCTAGATCATCCTGATGACCGTGATCACCCATAGCGGTGTCGGTTGGCCTTGGCTGTTGACGGTTTATTATTTCTAACCTTGCGAGCTCCTGGTTACTGAGTGTAACTAGTTCTCCTTGTGCGTTTCTCCGAGTATGTCTACTGGTCATGCACCTGGAGACTTAGCTGCAACAAAAAGGGTAAAGCAAGTTATAGATCATAGACTAAATAAATAACCGAAAAATAAAGGTAAGAAGCTGGTCCCCGTCGCAACGGCGCCAAAACTTGATACACTAAAACTGAACCTTTCCTACTGTCAAGTTAACAGTGGTAATTGTAGTATTTGAGGTTCAATCCAGAGGACCAGTTTACACTTTATTTCTATGGGATCAGTATCAAGCTAAGACAAAGCAATTTGGTTGATGATTAAAGTAACTGAAGTAACTAAATAGCAGGATGAAAATGATGTAAAATCAGAGAGATAAGGCGCTAGGTCTAGGGCGATGGGTCGGATATCAAGTGAGCATGGGCCAAACATCTATTCAAGGAACAATTCGCAGCAAGTCTTAAACTCGAAAAACATGTAAAGTTCGACCCACTGTCGTGGCGTCTCCCCTTTTATCAATCATTCCTAATATCTAAACTGTCGTTTGAATCAGAGAAAGATGATAAACATTAAGACCAGATTTGATGAGTTCACAATTTGCCCTAACATCTACTTTCGCTGGTAAGGGACAAATCGCCCATTCATGATATTTCTAGCAACCTAAAACACTTTTGATGATTAGACTAAACCTAGAATCAGGCACTAAGTAGCTAGTTTAATGCAAGCAGTAAGTGCAACCATGAATGGAGACAATCAAAACATCAATCCTTATTTGTAATTAGCTCATGAATCTATGACCTCCTAACACCCTAGACTAAGCAAATCGGCTACTCAGCCATAGCAACCGAGAACACAGAGATGACAGATGAAGAAAACATGCTGAATCAATAAAATAAATGAGATAGGGTTCATGATTCTTCTCAAGAGTGTAGATATCCTTCTCCCTTTACAAAGTAGCAAATCCCAAATCTCCAAGAACTCAAGTCTGGTTTTTGTGAAAAAGTAGCGTAGAATGTCTAAAAAAAATAAGAAAAGATATATATGCAGGTCTCTGACGGCCCAAGTGGAAAAGGGGGAAGCCCTAGGTAAAATCCCTAAATATTTGGAAACTTCCTTAAAAAGGACTAGAAAGACTCGATAAAGACTTAAAAACCAATTAGAAAACAATGTTAGAATGTGCCAAAAACACAACATATCAACTACTTGGATTGTTCAACGTAAGTGTTTCCGCAAAGATTTTACGGAAGATTATCTCATTGATTCTCCTATGAGGTTTTTCTGCAGGAACTTTCCGGATTGTTTTACATTAGATTGTTTCATTGAACTTGTCAGTTATCGTGAAAACCTTCCGCAAGAATGTTTTTCTGATCTTTTCAAGTTTGGATATAAATTATTTTCTTCCTTTTCTAGGATGATACATACAAAGTTTGTTCTTGTATCCTTATGCAAATAGGTTTGGCTTATGCCGTGTAGTTTCTTTGACATTTCCGACTCATATTTTCTGAAGGGACAATTTCTCTGAGGATATTAGCCGTTTATTTTACCATGACAGATTTTGACCCCAACAATGCTCCCCGATAATGGCTTCAAATTTGATGTAGCTTAAATTCCCCTAGTGGAACTCTCTCCAATAAGAGATTGATTGCAGCACTTAGAGATCGAATCCACAGGGAACGTGGGTACACAATAGACTTTAGAATGAATATTAAGCTAGGAAATAATTATTGAAAACAGTAAATTAAACAATAGATTCGGTTTTGAGATATATGGGAAAGAGTCATACTTAGGGTTTCATGCATGCAATCAGAACTTAAATTTATAGATGTTAAGGGTGTGATAAAAACTGTCCTAGAACTTGAATTCATTTAGTAAGATATGCAGCTCTCCCTGCGATTCTGATCAGATGTCTAAACCCTATTATTCCAACTTAAGGAGAGTGTCGATCAATACTACCGAGTGTAGATCGATACTACATAGTGACGATCGATACTTATTTTAGACAAACATTATCGTTCAGTTCGATTTGTTAATCTAAACCAACTCTCGTTGTTATTTATCAACCTAGCTCAGCAGGATTTGTTTCATGAGTTGAACTCACTCTCGCGAGTGTTGATAATCCTATGATCATGTTTCTAGGTAGCTAATCTAGAATACAAGAAGTAAGTTAATTCATGTGAAGGATCTAAATAAATCACCTTAGCTGTTCTATGTTTTACAAGTTCATCAACACCCCAGACATATTAAAGAAGGACACAAAGATAGACTCAATGATTTGCATTAAAAAGTAGAGTTAGAAGTATTGGAGTTCCAATCAAATCTCTGTAGGAGTCTTGTGATCTTCTCACAGAGAACTCTAAGAACAATAAAAATTTCTATGAAAATACCTTAGCCTAAACAATGGCTTGAAAACTCAATATTATTACGTATAAAATCGGTCTGGGGCAATCTTGTAATATGTGGAGACTTATGGGCTAAATTTTATTCTGGATATTGAGTCGTCCCGTCTACCCGCGTCGGTTGTCGAGCGACACCAAGGATGGTGCCAATCATCACTTCTTCTAAAACTCGGCTCTAACTTCTGATTTCTTGAACAACTACGAGTTTCTTCATATTTATGTTCTAAATGCCTTCAAAATCTCCACAATGTTCCAAAGTATGCCTAGACCTGGAAAGACTCTATAATTGACTTGAAACATAATATAAGGACTCTTAATAAGACTCTTACAGTGTCTAAAAACCTGTAAAAACCAAAGTATATCTTTAACCATTTGGCAAAATTTTACGAGAAAAAAAACAAGTTTCTTGTTTCGACGTAATGGTTACTTGTTCTTAGCTTTTGGTGAATAAAAGGAAAAGGTGCCCCCAACCCTATATGTTTTGGGATTTTTTTGTATTTTGCCTCCAATTAGGGGTGTCAAAATGAGTTAGCTCGCTCAACTCATCTCAGCTCATAGTGAGTTCGGCTCTTTCATGAGCTAGCTCAGCTCAGCTCATTTATTATAATGAGCTTCAATATGTAAACTCAACTCGATCATCTAGATCGTGACTTAAATGAGCTAACTCGTGATCTAAATAAAAATAATTATAATAAAATAAAATAGTGATAGAATAACTTCTATAATATTGTTCAAAATTTAAATATTAAATAATCCAAAACATAAATATTAAATATTAAATAAAAACCAACACATGACAAAAATAAAAAAACAACACCTAATATAAATTAAATTAAAACAAAACCAATGATCCAAATCCCTATTCTTCGTGAGAGTCTTGAGCCAATTCATTTTCAATGTCTTATATGTATGTTTTACATTTTAATTTTAGAAGATAAAAATGATTAA